>JAECXW010000466.1:0-12971 GCA_018153365.1 Drosophila fuyamai | reverse complement strand
ATACAATACCTGCTATAGAACAAGAATGTATATATCTTATAATGTCGGAAACTTTTGACTGAGATTATAATAACCTCTGCAAGGGTATAAAAAAGATACAAATTTTTAATTATATAGCCCATGAGTTTCCGCAACTTTTGACACACAACACATATGGCTAAAAACGTCCTTTTCGAAAGTTAAATAGCATAATAAATGATAACGTTTATCTGTTGTAAATCTGGCGACCAATTTGGTGATCAAAGTATTATTATTAAATTTTTGTTAGTAAAAGAAAGAAGCTAATTTGTAAAAATAGTTATTATAAACAAAAATTGTATATTATTTTTAGCACTGTCACCTTAGTATAGACAAGATACATGGAAGCCTGTAATACCAGTGCCCCATCGTTAAAAATTAATGCCTTTTCACTTAAATCTGGTTATTTACTTTGTTTTTTTTTTAACAGATTTTTGTAATATTATTTTTCAATTGGATAATTTATTTTTTACAGCTGACTTGTACATTCTTGAAATTTAGAGCTCACAAAGCTTATGAATATTTTTACTAATTTAAAAATTTTTTTGGCATGTATGATTGAAACGTTTTAAGCCAATATTTAATATAAAGTTATCCAGTAAATGATTAAGTGATCATGTGAGCTACTTTTGCAAGAGACAATGTATACATTCTTTTAGTTTTTTTGTCGAATTTTTGATGTTTGATGTTTAAAACATAAACATTTCTTGACATAATACAAAATTTCTGAGTACATTTGATTTTTGGATTATATTTAATTAAATTACCTTTTAAACATTTTTTCATTCAACCTACTTTGCCAAATGTGATCATTTTTATACCCTTGCAGAGGGTATTATAATTTTGGTCAGAAGTTTGTAACGCAGTGAAGGAGACGTTTCCGACCCCATAAAGTATATATATTCTTGATCAGGATCAATAGGGGAGTCGATATAGCCATGTCCGTCTGTCCGTCTGTTTCAATACCGTTTGCGAGCTCAGTTTAAAAGCTAGCGATCTGAAACTTTCACAATCGTCCTAAAACATGTGTACGCAGATCAAGTTTGAAAATCGCCCCGATCGGACGTCTATATCCTATAGCTCCCATAGGAAGAATTGGATATATCTTGCAAGAATTTATGATATTTCGCGCAGTGTAAAAGCTATTGACATTAATCTTTCCAAATCGTATTTTTTTATGCATACCTTGATCAGGGTAAAAGCGCGTGGCGATCGGACGTCTATATCCTATAGCTCCCATAGGAACAATAGGGTAAAATCGGTTAAAATTTAATGATTTTTAGGATATTTCGCGCAGTGTAAAAGCTATTGACATAAATCTTTCCAAATCTTATTTTTTTATGCGTACCTTGATCAGGGTAAAAGCGCGTGACGATCGGACGTCTATATCCTATAGCTCCCATAGGAACAATAGGGTAAAATCGGTCCAAATTTGATGTTTTTCAGAATATTTCGCGATGTGTTAAAGCTATTGCTATACATTTTTCAAATCGTAGTTTTTTATGCATTCCTTCATCAAGGTAAAAGCGCGTGCTGATCGGACGTCTATATCCTATAGCTCCCATAGGAACAATACGGTGAAATCGGTCAAAATTTCATTATTTTTAGAATGTTTCGCGCAGTGTATAAGCTATTGACATAAAATTTTCCAAGTCTTATTTATTTACGCATACCTTGATCAGGGTAAAAGCGCTTGCCGATCGGACGTCTATATACTATTGCTCTTGGCATTTGTATTAAGAAGACTTCGGGTTTATTTTACACATTTCGGCTAAGTCTGCAAGGGTATTAAAACTTCGGCTTGCCGAAGTTAGGTTCCGTCCTCGTTCGTCATAAAATTTGATATCAAATATTTTACTCTATATATACAATTAAAAAAAAACTTTAATAGAGCGACTATATGAAAATAAATACGAAGATAAAAGAAAAAGGAACATTACTTCATTCTGTTGTAACATATACGCAATGAACTCAAGAACTTTTTATAAAATTAAAAAAAAATTAAATATCAAAAAAGAAAATTACTATAAAACAAGAAAGGAAAGCTAACTTCGGGCGGAGCCGAAGTTGAAATACCCTTGCAGAATATTCCGATTTATATTCTCCAAACTTATTCATTTGATGCATTCTTAACACTCATAAAAAATCCCAACTTTCTAACTTTAAAAACACCAAAGTTATGGCATTTCCAATCGTTCAGTTAAGTGGCGGCTATACGATATAGTCCTATGAATAGTCCTTATGAAATTTGGTAGGTCAGATTGATTGGCCAAATATAAAAGCCATAGAAAATCCCAACTTCCTAACTTTACAAATCCCAAAGTTATGGCATTACCGATCAATCAGTTATATAGAAGCTATAGGATATAGTCGGCCGATCCTTATGAAATTTGGTAGGTCGGATTGACTGGCCAAATAAAATACCCATAGGAAATCCCAACTTCCTAACTTAACAAACACTAAAGTTATGGCATTTCCGATCAATCAGTTATATGGCAGCTATAGGATATAGTTGTCCGATCCTGGCCCTTCCGACTTATATACTGCGTGCAAAGGATCGAAGGCTGTGTGCAAAGTTTCAATTCGATATCTTTAAAACTGAGAGACTAGTTCGCGTAGAAACAGACAGATGGACAGACAGACGGACAGACGGACATGGCTATATCAACTCAGGAGGTGATCCTGATCAAGAATATATATACTTTATAGGGTCGGAGATGTCTCCTTCACTGCGTTGCACACTTTTGACCAAAATTATAATACCCTCTGCAAGGGTATAATGAAGGTCTGTTTAATTATTTCTCCTTTGTCTTAGCATGTTCGTTTTCATGCAGTAAAGAAATGGGCACCACTCCTTTCATAGATTTAGTTGTTAAGCGAAAGAGTGTAAGTTGAGCATTAAACACCGCAATCGATCTGAGATCAACCCATAATAACATTTTACAAAGGTTCCGAAATTTAACTTCAGATATAGATATGCGTACTCAAAATACTGCCCGTTTCGATTATAATTTAACAACGTCTTTTGGAAGTTTTTTAAAATAGCTTTAAAACTGAGATACTAACTAGCGATGAAACGGGCGGACAGACAGACTTGGCAAGATCTTGATACTGATCAAGATCGTATGTAAGAGAAGAAGCCACTTGCGACCTTATTATTCCGAAAAGCTAATTAAGTTCCGTTAACCGTTTTAAAGCTATTTTGATTAAATAAAGAGGAAAGTCTTTAAACAAACCTGGTATTTGCAGAAAATGTGGGTTGCATTAACGAACTAAGTCCTTGCAAGGCTAAATTGCCCTCAAATATCAGAATTATAGCTTATTTTAAATCAGGAAAAAATACCTTCAGGCTGTTGATGATGTTGCTCTTGTGCTGATGGAACTCGGCCGAAGTGTGCTTGGTTTTGTGGCGGTGGCGGTTCAGACCGGAATATAAATTGGACCAACGAGGTTGCTCGATCTGCTCGGTCTCCTCATTGACCTTGTTAGACTGTTGATCCTCCTGGACGCGGAGGGTATCTAGAAATTCGCCCAATGCCTCCAAGCGCGTATTAAACTTATCCAAGCGCAACCTCAGATCAAGAAGCTCTTCGTTGTTAGATCCATTCTCTTTAAGCTGGCGCTGCAGTTGCTCCATGCCAAGCATTTTCTGCACCAGTTTATCGATTTGATTCTTTTTTTCCGAATATTCCATTGCACTGACGAAAATGGCACCTGCATTGTTTGCGTACTCTGTTGGTAAAATAACAATAAGTAACAGGAAAATTTGTTATTATAAATACAACCGCCTACCACTAGATAATTCTATATCCGCTTCATCTAGCACATGCTGGTTACTAATTTCATCAGAACTGTCGCTCAAGTCGGCGACCGATTGATAATGGACATTATTACGTCGTTCACTATTTTCATTGTCTTCAATATCACACAAATTATTAAAATTTCTGATCGCTGCTGAACTGCAACAGGGCGGCGAATCCGTTATTGAGTTCGGGGTTTGCGACTCTGAAATTCGATTCATTTTAGTGACCAGTTGATAGAATATTTAAATAAATACTTACTGTCCGCCGACATTTTCTAAGAAAACTTGAAAAACGCTTTACTTGGTCAAACACTTTCGAACAAGTCCTGATCAGTGTTTGTTGCTGCCGCCCTGCCCAGCAATGTAGTCAACAAATGGTTTTTCGATAGCTGTAATAAAACTGTTATATACTCTTCTCACTACTTCATTTGCGGATGATGGAAGTGATCCTCACATAGCCCTTGAAAAGGAGTGTTGCGACCTAGACACCCACTGAAAAATAGTGTTGCGACCCAGAAACCCCCTGTTGCGAAAGCGAAATAGAAGAAGAGATTGTAAAAGTTAAATTTTCCAGCAAATAAAATGGATAATAACCGAAATCTAAATAACCATTTTCATTAGCGATAGAACGCTTCCCTCAAAATGCTTTACCTTAGCCGGGATCTTAAAAGCGGGAAGCAACAATTTCCATAACTGTCAGCAGTTAGCCCAGTTTGCACATCAGGATTCCATCTTCCCATTGTTGGATGATGTGGTAAACATCAAACCCTGTTGGATTTCTTCTTCCCATTGTTGGATGATGTGGTGACCATCAAAACCGGTTGGATTTCTTCTTAAATATAGTTTTCACACTTTTCCCGCATCTTTCTAGCATGTTTTCACTTGCAAAATTTGGTCGCCGTTACAGATACGCTTGTGTTAATAGGCTTTAAGGTTTGGCCGATTGTTTTCCGTCCAGGTCTAACATTTTCCAGGTTTCGCTGGTTTTTGTTGTGGTTTTTCATATATTTATAATATAAATAAAATTGAGACTATTCCAAAAAACTATGCTTGCTGCCCTGTTGTCCTTTTTGTTGTTCCTTGGAAAACTTCATCAAATTTATTGATAGTTTTTGTAACCGATAAATCGACTGCAAACAGGATGAGTGTTTTCGTCTATTTACCTATTTTTACACTGGAGATCTGTTGTTTATTAAGTGCAAAACTTTATAAATATTCAATATTTGACATTCTTACCATAAAATAGTGGATAGTGAATTCTTATTGGTCAATCAAGCATTCCGCTGGGATGTGGTCCGTGGAAACACCATATAAACATTTGTGTTCAACCAATGTCTGGAAGTTCATCCCCATAATATATCGATATTTTCTGCGAATACGGCATCCCTGTGCGTGCTGTCATTCTAAATTAAATGGCGCTGAGTTTCCAGCATTTTTCGTAAATTAATTCTGGGTAAAAATGTCCAGCGAAAGCGAGCAATACTACAGCAATGAAGAGGAGGATTCGGTGGTTAACAACACTAGTTCAGGTTAGTTTTTGGTGGAGCGGCTGGATATTATTTAATACTTTATTCACGTTACATTCGATCTAGGTCTAGCAAACCAATCTTCTCAACTCAGCCAAAATAGCAAAGGGGCTGGCGTCATTATAGATGAAACCGACACTGAAGCGGAGGATTCAAAACTGGAGGAGCGTTCGGAAGAATCAGGACAGACTAGTAAGTCGGAGGAATCGGAAGAGTCAGAAGAGACCGGTAAGTCAGAGGAATCTGAGGTATCTGGTGAATCAGTGGACGACAGTTTTCGACCGCATGTTAAGAGCACCAAAAGAAAAATGCGCCGGCCCTTGGGAATTCCTTCCGATACCGAGAATGAGGACGAGGAACTGGAACAGCGCGCCCTGTCTCCATGCACTCGTATGAGTATCACCGGAGTGAGGCCCCAGGATCTCAGCGATGGCGACAGCGAGATCGAATACAGCGATGAGGGGCAGGTGACTAAACAGGCAACTGCTGAAGGAGCTGTCGTGCCGCGCTACACCACTCAGTTCGCCGGCAACATCCAAGAAGCCCTCCATTCAACCCTGGGCTCTGCGGATCCAGAGCCTCTGGATGAGTCCAGCGGCAGTGACGTGCTGATTCTCAGCAGCAAGGAGACGCCCATTGAGATATTATCCAGTACGGATGAAGACACTATCAGCAACAAGGAAAACATGCTCGGTTCTAATTTAGTGCGGTCATCTAGATCCTATTCTCCAAGAGGCAGCGCTGGCGCTCCAGTGATCAAGGCCAGTAAGTCTCTTAGTCAGCCCACCATACAAGAGGCCCTCAAGTTAAAAACGTCGCCCTCCGCTCAACGCCACTCAAAGGTGAAGATCGAGGAACAGAGGGTGGTCAGCCAGGTGGTCTACGAGGAGGAGATGCGCAAGTTGGCAGAGAGCCGTGCTCAGCTTAGTGATGCAGAGAAGTTGTTTGATAAGGTGGCCCACAAGCTGCCCGATAAGGGCAGCCAGATTAAGAAGCGTATAGATGCCCTGCGCAGAGAGGTACAAGTGAAGGCACAAATTGCAAACGGATTAAAGGTGGAACCGAGTAAGGTGCCCGCAATAAAGGTTACCAACGCAATATTCAATGCACCAAAGGTCACTCAAATCGACACACCAGATTGGGAAGACTTGTCGGCAGAGGTCAATCAAATCAAGCCTGTTTACACAGGCACCCAGGGAATGGCCACGTTCAACAACCAGAAGGCCCTCACCGTGGAATCATTGAAGGTTGGTTAAATAACATAATTAAACATTCAAATCTGGTTTGAGTTTGGCTTGATCAAAATTTGTTAATTTAGTCACCAAAAAGCAATACAAAAAGAAAGGAAGCAAACTTCGGCAAGCCGAAGTTTATATACCCTTGCAGTTATTACAAATCGACCATTTCGATTTCTATGCCTATATTAAGTTAATTAAAACCGTATTTTAATAATATTTAAATAATACCAAAGAACAAAAGAAAATAATTAAAAACAACAAAGTTATAAATTAAAATGAAAAATCTGGCAAGAAATGCATTTACATTTTGTAATAATAATGTTTGGTACTACACGAATTTTATTGAATTATTGAATTTTGTTCAACTAAGTTGCTAGCGTTCTTCTCAAAAATAATAGTTATATTTATTTAGTACTTAACATTATTTTTTAAAATTTAAATTGGTTTAAATTAGCTATCTTGCGGATAATTTTATTTTCCATTTTTTATGTAGTCATGGAAAAAATAATAAAGACCACAATTTTTTTCGTATTTTTAAAACTTTTCTTCAGTACATTTTTATACCCTTCCAGAGGGTATTATAATTTTGGTCAAAAGTGTGCAACGCAGTGAAGGAGACATCTCCGACCCTATAAATTATATATATTCTTAATCAGGATCAGCTCCTGAGTTGATGTATGTCCGGTCTGTCCGTCTGTCTATTTCTACGCGAACTAGTCTCTCAGTTTTAAATATATCGAATTAAAACTTTGCACACACCCTTCTTTCCTTTGCACGCAGTATATAAGTCGGAACGGCCGGGATCGGTCGGCTATATCCTATAGCTGCCATATAACTGATTGATCGGAAATGCCATAACTTTGGTGTTCGTAAAGTTAGGAGGTTGGGATTTTTATGATGATTATACCCGTTACTCGTAGAGTAAAAGGGTATATTGTATTCGTGCAAAAGTATGTAACAGGTAGAAGGAAGCGTTTCCGACCCTATAAAGTATATATATTCTTGTTCAGGATCACTAGCCGAGTCGATCTAGCCATGTCCGTCTGTCCGTCTGTCCGTCTGTCCGTCTGTCTGTCCGTCTGTCTGTCTGTCTGTCCGTATGAACGCTGAGATCTCGGAAACTATAAAAGCTAGAAGATTGGCATTTTGCATGCAGATTCTAGGAGTTCCTACGCAGCGCAAGTTTGTTTCAAAAAGGTGCCACGCCCCCTTTAACGCCCACAATCGCTTATATACGATTTTAAAATTTTAAATATTTCGGAAAAGTAAAAATGCAGTTTTATTGTGTTTATCAATACCTATCGAAATGTAGAAGAAAATTTTCAAATCGGACCATTCGTTAAAAAGTTATGCGTGATCAAAGTTTCTATCTCCATCTCCCTCGCACTCCCTTTACCTGAGTAACGGGAATCTGATAGTCGGGGCACCCGACTATAGCGTTCTCTCTTGTTGTGTTTATCAATACCTATCGAAATGTAGTTTTGCGTGATCAAAGTTTCAATCTCCATCTCCCTCGCACTCCTTTTACCTGAGTAACGGGTATCTGATAGTCGGGGCACCCGACTATAGCGTTCTCTCTTGTTTTTATGTTAATAATAGCATCATATGAATAATTTTGGAGAATATAATTTACAGAATATTCTGCAAGGGTATTTAAACTTCAGCTCCGCCCGAAGATAGTTTTCCTTTATTGTTTTTCTTATAAAACAATAATTTTCAAAAACTTAATGAACTAAAAAATAATTTTTTAAATTTTTAGGTCTGGAAAAAATAATAGAAACGACTGACTTAATTCTATGAAAAACAGTTTTGTATCTTCAAAGCCTATTAGTTGAAATTGTAACTTTAATATTTAGTTGTGCCACCGCGATTTTTAATGTCTTCGGTGCACCGGCGTCCCATTGAATCCACCAAATTGGCACAAATTTATGGTTCAATGGAGTACCACTCGGATTTTACTTTCTTCCAGAAATCTTAGATATTTTTGGACTTAAACCCACCAATCCTCTTCTTTAATATCACCCACAGGTGCTCTATGGGATTTAAGTCTGGGGACTGCGAAGGACATTCCATCAAAGAAACTTCGTTGTCCACAAACCAGCTTTGAAGAATGCTTCGAGTCATTATCCTGCTGAAACTCCCATTTAATTGGCATTTCCCCTTCAGCATAAGGTAGCATTATGCTGTCGAGTATGATGCGTAGTGGGTGGGACACATTTTTTCCTTTGTCCAATGTAGAAAGGGATTTAATAAGATTACAATCACTCCAAAACAAGAAAATAACGAATTCAAGTGCGTTTCTATTTTTTTTCCAACATCAAAACGTGGTCTTATCACAAATTTGCATACACAACTTATAATTCTTACGAAAGAACTCCAAAAGAGAAGAGAATCCAAATTAATGCACCGTTATCCCGTAAACATGCCTAGTTGATTTCAGGCAGACAATTTGCTCCAAATTTTAAATATTTGGTTTTAAATGTGAATGCGCCTGCCGTTTCCATTATTTTTCCATGACTGTATATTTGTTTCTGTAACGATTACCCCAATATTTTAATTTTGAAGCTTGAGAAAAATTATATATTAATATTTTGTTATTTTTCTATATTACTTGTAAGGTAACTGTTTACAAGGCTAAATCGCTTTAAAATGATCAAAGATTAAATTTCGCACCTGCCCTTTTAGCATTTGTGATGAGTCAGAACGGATATCTGAGTGGCATGCTCATATTTGGGAGTCGCTGGGCACGAGTTACTGTGCGGCGGCCAACCAAAAAGCATGCCAAGATTAAGAATTCGAAACCTGAATTTTGATAGCAGAAAACCCACTTCTCCCAATAAAGTGCATAGCGGCTAATGATTGTCTTTGTAGGACCTCCATGGCTCACTGAAGGATTGTCCTGGACCCGAAGTGCTGGCGGAGGATCCCAAAGGCCTAAAAGTCGCACTGATGGATCACCAAAAGCACGCCTTAGCCTGGATGTCATGGCGCGAGCGTCAGGTTACTCGCGGGGGAATTCTGGCAGACGATATGGGCTTAGGCAAAACTCTGACAATGATCTCATCAGTGCTAGCATGCAAGAATCGCCAGGAGAAGGGGCAGGAAGAAGATCAGAGTAGCGACAGCGACAGTGATAATGAGAACAACAAAAAACGAAAAAGTATTAGCGAATGGAAGTCCAAGGGTCGCAAGGACAGTAAGTGTCAATACCAGGATTTCATTTATTTTAAAGTTTCTTAATCTTTGATTTCCTCCATTAAATATTTTATTAACTAATTTTCTTTATAATTGTTACAAATTTTTCAGCCCACAAGGGTGGCACTTTGGTAGTATGCCCGGCAAGCTTGCTACGTCAGTGGGAGAACGAGGTGGACTCCAAGGTGTCGCGTCACAAGCTGACCGTTTGCGTGCACCACGGCAACAACCGGGAGACCAAGGGCAAGCACCTTCGAACCTACGATATGGTGGTGACAACCTACCAAATCGTAGCCCGGGAGCACAAGAATTTAAGTGCCGTGTTCGGCGTTAGGTGGCGACGGATAATCCTGGATGAAGCGCATGTGGTGCGCAATCACAAGTCACAGTCATCAATAGCCGTCAGTGATTTGCGAGGTAAATATCGTTGGGCTTTGACTGGCACTCCCATCCAAAACAAGGAACTTGATGTGTATGCGCTATTAAAGTTCCTACGCTGCCATCCCTTCGATGATTTAAACACATGGAAAAAGTGGATTGACAACAAGAGCGCTGGAGGGCAGAACCGCCTCAATCTACTGATGAAGTCGATCATGCTAAGGCGCACCAAGGCGCAGTTGCAGTTGGATGGGAAGCTTAACAATCTGCCTAACAAGGAGATACGTCTCATGGAGATATCGCTGGGAATTGAAGAGATGAACGTTTACCAAACAGTGATGACATATTCTAGGACACTTTTCGCCCAGTTTCTCCATCAACGCGCCGAGAAAGACACCGATTTTAATTACAGAAGTGAAGCCAACAAACCAACATACAATCAAATTAAGGATCCCAATGGGGCTTATTACAAAATGCACGAAAAGTTCTCCAGAATGGCTAGCAGCAAAACGGAGGTCAAATCTCATGATATTCTTGTGCTATTGTTGCGCCTGCGACAGATTTGTTGCCATCCGGGGCTGATCGATGCGGTGAGTTTAAGTTAAAAGAACAAGAAAGGAAGCAACCATCGGCTTGCCGAAGTTTATATGCCCTTGTAGTTATTACAAAAGGACTACATCTTGATTTCTATGCCTTTATTACTAAAAACAATGAAACTATGTCGATTTTGTGCTGCATTTTGCATTTCTACGGCAGATATATTATTGACAAAACTTAATGCGTAATTCTGATATAGTAAATAATTACTATAACTCAAAGGAATATTTTGATAAATAGAAAACCAAAAAAATTAATATTAAAGACGGATGGACGGTCATGGCTAGACTCTCCTAATGATGCTCTTCAAGAATAGATATACTTTATAGGGTCGGAAATGTCTCCTTCACTCCGTTGAAAACTTTTTGACTGAAATTAAAATAACCTCTGCAAGGGATTAAAAAGGAAGCAAACTTTGGCATGGCGGCCTTATATACCCTTGCAGTTACAAAAACGAAATATTCTATACTTCGATTTGTGTGCTTATGTTTAACACAATGAAGCTAGATCGATTTTCCGATTAATTTATCGATCGTTCCTATTGCAGCTATATGATATATAGCTACGGTCAAAATAATAGTAGTGCCCGCAGAGGTTTTCTAGAAACCGCAAAAAAAAACTTTTGAAAGGTTTTTACAAAATGTTTTTAATTTTCATTGAAACTCAACTAATGGTAGGTAATAATAATACAACACAACTTATGATAATTCATAAGATTTTAGAGAAAAAAATAAAAAGGTGGAATATTACAAAAATGTGTTCGTTCAAAATAATAGCAGTGAAAATTTTAACAATTCATCAGAGCCAAAAAAAAAGTTTAAAGATTGAATGATTAAACGTATATAATAGAACAATATTTAAGGATTTTTTTAGTATTTAGTTGCATATCCTTTGTTTGCAATAACGAACGCACAGCGCTTATGCATGGAATCAACTACAATTTGGCATCTCTTCACAGGAATAGAGCCCCAAGTCCTTTGTACAGCTTCCGAAAGTTGAATTTTATTGTTAGGTCTTATTTCCGAGACTGCTCTCTTCACGTCACTCCATAAATTTTCTTTTGGATTAAGATCGGGTGACTGTGCAGGCCACTCCATGACACTAACTTGATTGGCCGAGAACCACTCTTTGGCGAGTTTACTCGTATGTTTGGAATCGTTGTCCTGTTGGAACGTCCAAACAAGTGGCATGTCCTCGGCAGCATATGGAAGCATCACTTTGTTTACAATTTTGAGATATAAATAACGGTCCATGATAGTTTTGATCCAATATACTGGCCCAACTCCATAGTATGAAAAGCTTGCCCAAATCATAATTGATGAACCACCGTGCTTTACCGTTTTTAAGGTATATTTTGGAGAAAAAACACATAAGGGTGGTCGTCTAATAAACTGCCGAGTGAAACGGCCTCTAAACAAAACTATTTTAGACTCATCCGACCACAAAATATTCCTCGACTTCTCCAATGGCCAATTGAAGTGCCGTCTTGCAAACTTTAAACGTTTCGCGGCATGTTTTTTTGTGAGTGACGGCATTTTTCTTGGGCTTCTTGAAATGAGGTTATTATCTCTGAGTCATCTTCTAATGGTTTCTAAACTTGCATTTAAGTTACAAGTTTTTTTAGAGATGCAGCAGACGGAAATGGTTCGATTCTCAACTGTCTTTCTAAGCGATCCACTGACCTTTTGTCCAATATCTTGGTTCGACCAGGCGTTTCATTTGCTCGCTCGTATTTTTTAGCATTTCTAACCATTGTAGAAGACCAGCCAAAAATATTTTGCACTTCGACATAAGTTTTCTCAGCAGAAATCAATTTTTTAATCAGATCTCGCCTCTCGGCAGTACAGTGTTTGCCACGCCCCATGTAGTCAGGACTGAATGTTAAAGAAAAATCTTAAAATGCTTGGGACTGTTAAATAACTCCCAAAACTATTATAAACCACCACAAAACTCTTTTCAAATTAAGTAAACTAAATTATTCTTGCTAATTTCTCTGGCACTACTATTATTTTGACTGAGTCAAACACGTGAATTTTGCAAATAAAGGCGAAAAGAATAAAAATAGAGATGAGAGTCGAAAATAACTACACATTATTATAGAGCAGTTAATTACAGTTACTAATGTGAAACAATGAATTGGATTTTTGAAGAAATGGAGAAAATATTGAGAAATAACTGATTGCTTGCCCGGCACTACTATTATTTTGACCGCAACTG
>JAECXW010000465.1:0-23345 GCA_018153365.1 Drosophila fuyamai | reverse complement strand
CACCATCATCTGAGTTCCCTATTTACGCAAATCACCTTTCCAGTATTCAGACTCTAACATGTTGCTTCCTTTAGCGCAGCATGACTTTATTGACGGCTTGCTTGACATTGCGCTATCCCAAGTGAACCATGTTAAGAACTCATTAGGGCGTTTACTGGACTTGTGTTTTGTTTCAAATTCAGAAGGCGTTTGCCTATCAAGAACGGGACCACTTACACAACCGGAAGATCCTTATCATCCTGACTGACTGACTGACTGACTGTAGACGTTAGAACAGAGCTGAATAAAAAATCCGAAAAGTCGGTTAAACGAATCCGCTGCTTTCGTAAGGCAAACTTTCATCTTTTAAATTCTTTTATATCCGGCTATGACTGGTCCGAATTTTATTCATGCACTGACGTGGCTAAGGCCATTAATATATTTTATAATGCATTGAATTATTTCTTTTATCTGTGTGTACCGTTATACTATCCGTCAATTTCAAATAAACCTCCGTGGTTTAATAAAGAGTTGTCACACCTAAACAATATAAAGTCCAGACTCTTCAATAAATTTAAAATGTGCGGTTCACAATCTGCCTTCTCTCGGTACCTAAGGGCTCGGTCAAATTTTATCGTGCTTAACGCCCGGTGTTATAAAAGCTATTTGACTCGTTGTAGGGTCCAATTTTCACAAGATCCAAAACAGTTTTATAATTTTGTTAACACTAAGCGTAAATCAGCCTGTTACCCTTCATCGCTATCACTCTACGGCAAACTCTGATCAGGAAATTGCAGATCTATTTGCCCAGTTTTTCCAGACAACATATTCTGTTTCATCCCGTCCAAATCCGTCTTATTCAAATGCCATACCCAAGTCGAACTTGATTTTTTGTCCGAGATTAAGCGAAAGCTCCCTTCTTTTGGATCTCCATAAAGTTAAGCCAGTCTATTCACCGGGTCCGGACGGAATTCCAGGCTGCGTGCTTAAATACTGTGCTGAAACTCTGTGTAGACCTCTGTACAAATTGTTTACCTTGTCTTTGAAAACATCTCATTTCCCACTTATTTGGAAGGAGTCATTTGTCATTCCCCTTCATAAGAAAGGAAATAAATGCAATACATGTAATTACAGAGGCATATCCAAATTATCCGCCATTCCAAAGCTTTTCGAAAACACATTTGCAACATCATTGTAGATCGATTATATCTCCATGTCAACATGGATTTATAAGGCGAAGATCTACGACGACAAACCTCTTGGAGCTAACGTCTTTTGTAATAAATGGCTTTAGAAAGAACATGCAGACTAACGTAGTTTACACTGATTTTAGTAAAGCGTTTGATTCAGTAAATCAATCGCTTCTTGTATTAAAGCCAGACTTATTAGGGTTTCCATGTGATCTTCTAACATGGATCTCAAGTTATCTGAGTGGTAGGACTCAACGAGTCCTCTTTAAAAACTCGATCTCTGATTTGATCCGAGTTACTTCAGGGGTCCTACAAGGAAGCATCCTTGGCCCACTTCTTTTTACTTTATTTATAAACGATCTCCCTCTAGTCTTGACAAAGTCGCATGTCGTTATGTACGCAGATGACGTTAAGTTACGCCTGCAAATTTCTAGCAGTTCAGACTTACAATCTGACCTAAATGCTTTTCAAACATGGCGTTGTGAAAATCTTTTGGATTTAAATAGCGCTAAGTGCAAAGTAATGACATTTTTTCGGGTGAACGCACAATACGCAACGTATACGCTGGGTGGTTGCGCGTTGTCTAGAATTACGCAAGTTGATGACCTTGGCGTCCTCCTTGACCCAAAACTTAAGTTTTATGACCATATTACTTCTATGGTAAATAAAGCCAGGGGAGTACTTGAATTTATAAAAAGGTGGTCAAAGGAATTCGATGATCCCTATGTTACAAAGACTCTGTTCATTTCACTAGTCCGTCCAATCCTTGAGAACTGTTCAGCAGTTTGGAGTCCTCAGTATGGTGTACATATAGACCGGATAGAGTCTGTGCAAAAGAACTTTTTATTATTTGCTCTACGGGGTCTTAACTGGAATGCAAGCCTTATTTTACCATCCTACTCTAGTAGACTTCTCCTAATTAATCTACCATCCTTAGTAAACCGTAGAACGATGCTTGACACAACTTTTATCTATAAACTTATAACGGGGATGTGAAGAGTCCCGAGTTACTGGGTCGCATAAGCTTCTCCGTGCCTAATAGAATTACCAGGAACTATATTATTACTATATTATTTAGGGCTTGTATGAAGATATCTTTGAAAAAATCAAAGTTTTGCAAACACGAAACCAGTTTTCTGGTTCTGTCTGAACTTCCTGATTATTTAAATCATCTTTCCGTTATAAAGTCTGTTGCAAATAAGCTTTCTGATAGGGATTAGTTGGTAGTTCTAAGTGATTTTAATATACCTGGAGTTCCTTGGTCCACTGAGGATGGATCAAATATCTTTCTACCTATAGCACAGCATGATTTTATTGACGGCCTGCTTGACATATATTTATCTCAAGTAAACCATGTTCGAAATTAATCAGGTCCCCTACATGATTTGTGTTTTTTGTATCAAATCCTGAATTCATTGTTTTCGCAAGGCAGACTTTCTGAGGCTAAATAATTTTATTTCTGGCTTTAATTGGTCTGCTTAATCTTTACTTATGCAATAATATGTCCGATGCAGTTAATGTTTCTTACATAGCAATAAACTCATTTTTTAATTCCTGTGTTCCGTGGTACTATCCGTCAATTTCTAATAAATCACCTTGGTTTAGCAAAGACTTGACACACTTAAGAAATGTAAAGTCCAGACTTTTTAGGAAATTTAAAAATACCGGTTCTTAATCTGTTTTTACTAGATATTTAAGTGCTCGGTCAAATTTACCGTGCTAAATGCTCAGTGTTATAAAAGTTACTTAAACTTTTGTAAGGTTCTCTCAGGACCCGAAATCGTTTTATAATTCCGTTAACACCGAGCGTAAATCTAATTCTTTTCCTTCCTTGCTGTCGTTCGAAAACATGACGCCAATCACAGATCAGGCAATAGCCGATTTATTCGCCAGGGCCCGATGGTATTCGTGGGTGCGTGCTTAGCTATTGCGCTAAGGCCCTGTGCAAACTTCTTCACAAGTTCCCAGTTTCCAAACATTTGGAAGGAATCATTTCTTATTCATCTTTTCAAAAAAGATAACAAGTTAGAAACCAGAAACTACAAAGGTATTTCTAACTTATCAGCTATTCCTTAGCTTTTTGAAAAAATCATTACTCCTCATTTGCAGCACCTTTGCAGATCAATCATTTCTTCGTGTCAACACGGATTTATAAAACGTAAATCGACAATCACAAACCTTCTAGAGCTCACTACATTTGTGATAAAAGGCTTCAATAGTAGTTTTCAAACATACGTCATTTACTCTGACTTTAGTAAATGATTTGACCCTGTAAATCACGTACTTCTTGTTCAAAAACTTGACCTGTTAGGTTTTCCAGTTGACCTGCTTAAATGGATTTCAAGTTATCTGAATGGCAGGTCACAAAGGGTCCTTTTTAAAAATTCAGTTTCTGAAAGCCTACGTGTTATTTATTGTCTTATTATTTATTATTTATTAAAGATATTCCCTCAATTATAAGTCATTCTCGCGTACTTATGTACGCAGATGATGTTAAGTTGTGCCTGCAGTATAAGGACATTTCCTTATCCGAATTAGATAATTTTCACAACTGGTGCCGAGATAATTTACTAAATTTAAACGCATCCAAGTGCAAGCTAATGACTTTATATCGGGTCAATCCTGTATTCGCGACTTACACATTAAGTGGCAGCTCTTGGAATAGATTACTCATGTAAAGGATCTTGGCGTTCTCTTGGACCCTAAACTACAAGTTTTTAGACACATTTCGTCCATGGTTAATAAAGCCAGAGGAGTGCTTGGATTTATTAAAAGGTGGTCAAAAGAATTCGATGATCCTATTTAACTAAAACTTTATTTATTTCGCTAGTCCGTCCGATTCTGGAGCATGATACAATAACAATGTTCTGGAGTATGGGTCTCTCGTCTGGTCTACCGGAATACATATTCGTCGTATTGAACCAGTACAAATAACTTTCTTTTTTTTGCTTTACGGCGCCTAAACTGGGATGCCGATCTTAACTTACCTTATTATTCTAGTAGACTTCAGTTAATTAATTTACCTTCCCTGGCCAACTGTAGAACGATGCTCTGTACTGTCTTCATTTCATAACGGTGATATTGACTCCCTCGACTTGGTAAGTCGGCTAAACTTTTCTGTGCCAAGTAGATTAACTAGAAATTATATTCTCCTAATATTAAATCATTGTAGATCTAACTATGCCTTGCATGAGCCTTTCAGAGTATTGTGTTCTGACTTTTCCCTATAATTTCAAATCTTGATTCTCTGCCGCTCCTAAAACGATTAATACTAGCTTCATTGGCACAAAATTGATACAACCATTACTCTTTTCCCCGGACTTTTACCTATGTTTCCTTATCTCGCGTCTATCTTCTCGCGAATCGTGCCGGTGGGCGCGTAAGGGGGCGTGGGACTCCGCGGAGCTGAAAATCACACCGAAAAAGGGGTAATGGAATATGGGGCAAAGAAGAAAAATTGATATATGATAACGACAGCTCTTGCGACAAACTTTCATTATCTGGAAAAAAAATCATTCTTCCATTGAAAGAATTTATTATAAAAAAATACTTTGATGAAAAGTCCCAAATCAGAACTGATTCTGAAGAAGCAAATCAAAGTTTGGGGTTCAAGAATCCTGAACGTAAAATTATCCGACAAAAATACAAGTTTGGGCTTCAAAAATTTTGAACGCGGCGACGTTGAAGTATCCGTCACTGGCAATTTAAACAATCTCAATTGTGAAATCAGTAAAAACATTTCCGGTATGAGATACCGAATACTAAAGAAAGTAGAAACTGAGCATTCGAAAATCAACATCCAAGTCCCATTTCGTACAGATATAAAAGGGGAAATCACTTTAGTTCGCGACAGACCCATATACGGAAAACAATATCCGTACTCGTTGTCAGTCGCAAATTTCGTTAATAAGGAAATCAGTAGAATGCTAAAAGAAGGAATACAACTAAGTCGTAGTCCTTACAATTCTCCAGTATTCTCCAAAAAAAGGCCATAACGATGACGGAAGTCCTAAATTAAGACTAGTTATCGACTATAAAAAGTTGAACGAAAGTACGATGCCCGACAGAGATCCCATGCTAGACCCGTCTGTAATTCTAGCTAATTTGGGAATGGCTAAAAATTTTTCAACCTTAGACTTAGATTCAGGGTTTCATCAGATTCTAATTAAAGAATCAGGTGTAGGAAAAACTTCTTTCTTAATAAATAACGGGAAGTATGCACTTTTAAGGCCCCGTTATTTTAACGTCCACCCGGGGGCGCCTGAAAAAGGCCTCCTCCACTAGTCCGGACGTCGACGACACTGACCATGTCGTCCTCCCCTGCGTACCTGGCGACTATTCTGCCGAGGTGCCATTGTTGGGGCGGCAGGTTGTCCTCGGCTACGAGGACGAGATCTCCCTCCCGATGTTGGGCTGTTGCTTGCGCCACTTGCCTCGAATTTGTAGGCCCAGGACATATTCCCGGGACCATCGCCGCCAGAAATTTTGCCTGACCGACGAGACATACCGCCATCGCCGCAAGCAACCCTCCTGGTCAGGGGTCCGGATTGCTGGTGTGGCGAGTAGCGGCCCGCCTGTCAGTAGGTGCCCAGGAGTCAGCGCCTCTCCGTCGCTTGGGTCGTTGCTGATCGCTCCGAGCGGCCGGGAGTTCATCACTGCCTCGATTTCCACGAGGACTGTCCCCAGCTCTTCTGCGCTTAAATAGGAATCGACTCATCCTAGTCTAGCTTATTTAGGCAAAGTGCCTGCAATAGAATCTTTCCTCTAATTACAATAGGACTTAATAAGCCGAGGGGTTCAAACAGCTTCTATGTCACCGATAGTATGTTCGGTTTTGTCGCTCGGAGACCCATGTCAGCAGTGTCAATTTGGAACTTGAAGGCATATTCGTTAGGCGTCCACGATATTCCTAACGCCTTAGTTGACTCTGAGCCCGAGATAGGTATGGATTTAACTGTGCTCTCAGATGAGGTAACGTCAGGTGGGTTTGAAAACCACTTTGTCAATTCAAAACCTGCAGTTTAAAGAACCTGAGATACTTCAGACTAAATAGTCTTTAACTCCTCTACGCATGCAGCACCAGTCAACATATCATCGACATAAAAGTCGGATCCAATAACCTTAGCAGCTCTAGGAAAAGAAAGTTTGGAAGACTCACTTAACCTTTTTAAACACCGAATAGCCAAAAACGGGGCTGGTCCAGTACCATAAGTTACGGTGTTGAGCTTGTATAATCTAAAGCACTTAGAAGGGTCTTTTCACCATACTATAAGTTGAAACTACCTATCTGCTTCGTTCACCATCACTTGGCGGTACATTTTCCTTACATCGGTGGTCAGGGCGAACCTATTCAGCCGGAAGCGCAGTAACGTTGAGTACAACTCATCTTGGATTGTCGGCCCAACCATCAAAATGTCATTTAGAGACTTCTGAGTTAACGATTTACAAGACCTATCGAAAACGGCACGTAACTTGGTTGACGTACTTTGGGGTCTCAGAATACATTGATGTGGGAAAACATAATGTGGTGCAAAAGGAAGTTTATCTGTAAGAGACATATGACCTAAGGAAAGGTACTCCTCCATAAATTCTAGGTACATTGTTTTCATTTCAGGGTCTCGAGACAGCCTTCTTTCAAGCGACAAAAACCACCGTTTTTCAACTTCAAAAGAGTTGCCTAACTCACTTGGATCAGATTTAAAGTGCAGTCTCACTTCAAACCGACCTGATGGCAAAACCTGAGTAGTCTTCTGGTAGTGTTCCCCACATAACTTTTGCTCAGGTGACAGAATTTTCTTTAGAGATGACAATTCTTCCAGTGACCAAAACTTCTGAAGTGTGCTGTCAATAGATAATAAAACGTCTTCACTACAACTGAAACTTTTCACAACTTGTGAGGGGAAGATGCTTATATCTACCCGATACAACTCAGCCGAAGAGGGTTTTCTTCAGAGTTGGATAGTCAGAACCTTGTCTAATTTGTCCAACAGCTAAAAGTGCGAAAAATGATTCTGCTCCCATTAACATATCTATACTTTGTGGCTTGTAGAAATAGTGGTCTGCTAGTGGTAGGTTCTTTGGAGTTTTCCAGTCATTGATATTGACTGACTGGTCAGGATGATATCCTGGTATTGATTTCAAAATCCAAAAATCGAAAGAGAACTCACTAACATTTATACGCGACATCACCATTGTGTGTACCTTTTTCTTAACTTGAGAATTGGACTTGCCAATACCAAGTAAGTTTATACACGACTCCTCTTTACGGATCTGTAAGCGGTGAGCAAGGTCCTCTGTTATAAAATTCGTTTGGGACCCAGAGTTAGCTGTTGGGGAACGGTTCAGCGATGGGATGTGACATTTTTCCGTCGCAATTGATCAACGACCAGCAATGGCAGCGTCAAGAGCAAATGTTCCTGCAATCCAACGAAAGAATGTCGGTCCTTGTTGCTCTGATCGACAAGTTATTCCAAATGATGGTGTCGATGATGGGACTTGTCACAAGACTGTTACCCCAAAATACTTCAGGAACAGCTCAATCATTAGCTCGATCTCTCCCAGTTAATGTAACACAACCATGAGTCAAAACGACCTTAACATTGGTGTGTGGAACGCCGACGGACTTGCCAACAAAGGCCTTATGCTGGAGCTCTTTGTGCATAGTCATAATATTGATATTATGCTGGTTAGTGCAAATGGCACGGGTACGATGATTATCAAGCAACTCATCCTGCCGATAGAAAACGCGGTGGCTCTGCAATTATAATAAAATCCTGTCTACAACGTTACCAGTTCTATAGTCTACAAAGTCAAAATGTTCCATGTTTCTCGGTCAAAGTCAAAACCGACCTTGGCGTGACAGCTATTGCGTATATATATTTTCCACCAAACTTTCAATGTTCTGCTGACGACTCTCTTTGACGATCTCGGATCAAATTTCTTAATCGCAGGGGACTGGAATGCACACCACCGTTTGTGGGGGTCTCGAAACTCAACCACCCGAGGAAGAACTCTCGCAGACCTTTTTTTTTCGCGGAGTCCCACGGCCCACTTACCCGCCCAACCGACCGAGGGGCGCAGCCGTGTATCGTACGGCACGATTCGCGATAAGATAGACGCGAGATAGGAAAATAAAGGTAAAGGTCCGGGGAAAAAAGTAATAGTTAGATCAATCTTGTGCCAATGAAGCAAGTATTAATCGTTTTAGGAGCGGCAGAGAGTCAAGATTTGATATTACAGGAAAAAGTCTATTATAGTCAGAACATAATACTCTGGAAGGCTCATGCAGGGCATAGTTAGATCTACAATGATTTAAAGTTAGGGGAATATAATTTCTAGTTAATCTACTTGGCACAGAAAAGTTTAGCCAACTTAACAAGGTTATAAGGTTATAAATAAAGATAGTACCAAGCATCGTTCTATGGTTGGCTAGGGATGGTAAATTAATCAAAAGAAGTCTACTAGAATAAGAAGGTAAGATTTGCATCCCAGTTTAGGCGCCGTAAAGCAAAAAGAAGGAAGTTTTTTTGTACAGATTCAGTGCGACCAATACGGAATACTATTGTGGACTCCAGACCGGAGACCCATACTCCAGAATCGGACGGACTAGCGAAATAAATAAAGTTTTAGTCAAATAAGGATCATCGAATTCTTTTGAGCACCTTTTAATAAATCCAAGCACTCCTCTGGCTTTATTAACCATGGACGAAATGTGATTAGAAAATTTTAGTTTGGGGTCCAAGAGGACGCCAAGATCGTTTACAAGAGTTATTCTATCCAAAGAGCTGCCACTTAACGTGTAAGTCGCGTATATCGGATTGGCCCGATAAAAAGTCATCAGCTTGCACTTGGAACCATTTAAATTTAGTAAATTATCTCGGCACCAGTTTTGAAAATTATCTAGATCGGATTGCAAGTCTAAATGGCAGGAAATGTCCTTATACTGCAGGCACAACTTAACATCATCTGCGTACATAAGTACGCGAGAATGACTTATAATTGAGGGAAGATCATTAATAAATAATGTAAAAAGTAACGGACTCAGATGGCTCCCTTGTGGGACACCGGAGGTAACACGGAGAATTTCAGAAACTGAATTTTTAAAAAGGTCCCTTTGTGACCTGCCATTCAGGTAACTTGAAATCCATTTAAGCAGATCACCTGGAAAACCTAAAAGGTCAAGTTTTTGAATGAGAAGTAAGTGATTTACAGAGTCAAATGCTTTACTAAAGTCAGTTTAAATGACGTCTGTTTGAAAACTTCTATTGAAGGTTTGTGATTGTGGATCTAAGTTTAATAAATCCGTGTTGACACGGGGAAATGATTGATCTGCAAAGGTGCTGCAAATGAGGAGTACATATTTTTTAAAAAGCTTAGGAATAGCTGACAACTTAGAAATACCTCTGTAGTTACTGGCTTCTAACTTGTTACCTTTTTTGAAAAGAGGAATAACAAATGATTCCTTCCAAATATTTGGGAATTGGGAGGTTTCTATAGATAAGGTAAACAACTTGTGAAGAGGTTTGCACAGGGCCTTAGTGCAATACCTAAGCACGCACGCAGGAATACCATCGGGCCCTGGCGAATAAACTGGTTTAATACGAAGAAGATCCAAAAGAAGAGAGCTTTCTGTTAAAGTGGGACAGAATATGAGGTTTGACTTGGATATGGTGTAAGAATAAGGCTGTGATGAATAATCTAAAGTAGAGTAAGTCGTTTGAAAAAATTGGGCAAATAAATCGGCTATTGCCTGATCTGTGGTTGCCGTCATATTTTCGAACGATAGCGAGGAAGGAAAAGAATTAGATTTACGCTTGGTGTTAACAAAATTATAAAACTGTTTCGGGTCCTGAGAGAACTGGACCTTACAACGGTTTAAGTAACTGTTATAACACTGAGCATTAAGCACGGTAAATCTTGACCGAGCACTTAAATATCTAGTAAAAACAGATTGAGAACCGGTATTTTTATATTTCCTAAAAAGTCTGGACTTTACATTTCTTAAGTGTGTAAACTCTTTGCTAAACCAAGGTGATTTATTGGAAGTTGACGGATAGTACCACGGAAAACAGTAATTAAAAAATGAGTTTATTGCAGTGTAAAAAACATTAACTGCATCGGAGATATTAATGCATAGGTAAAGATCAGACCAATTAAAGCCAGAAATAAAATTATTTAGCCTCAGAAAGTCTGCCTTGCGAAAACAATGTATTCGTTTGGATTTTTCTGATTTTTCTTCTATAACTCTACCCGTATCAAATGAAAGTTCGAATGTTGGGTGATATGGATCTTCAGGTTGCGTGAGTGGTGCTACTCTGGACAGAAACACACCTTCACGATTTGATACAAAACACAAATCAAGTAGGCGACCTAATGAATTTCGAATATGGTTTACTTGAGATAGAGATATGTCAAGCAGGCCATCAATAAAATCATGCTGTGCTATAGGTAGTAAGACATTCGATCCATCCTCAGTGATCCAATATCCAGGTCAAAGATCCAATATCCAGGTCCTTGATGTTAAAGAAACACTGGCTTTTCTTAATGCTCCTTTCCTGGATGCAGTACAGATCCAACATGTTAGCCCAGAAGAAGTCTACCTTCATATTCGAAAGTTACATCCCATTAAGGCTTTGCCTAAAGAGGGAATCCTGTTCCTTGTTCTCCTCTATAATTCAATGACGTATCCACCATTTTCCATTCCAATGGAAGTGTGCTGTGATAAGGATGATACCATAGCCAGGAAAACCGGAGAACCTTGTCCAGTCATACCGACCGATAAGCTTACTGCCCACTTTCTCTAAAATATTCGAGAGGATATTTCTTAGTTGAATTATGGGCGTAAGAACCGTGCAGGACGCCATTCCCGACCACCAGTTTGGTTTTAGGCATCATCATGGGACACCAAAACAAGCACATAGAGTCGTTGTTTAACACATTTTAAATGCTTTTGAAAATAAGCAATACAGTTGTGCTATTTTCCTCGACGTTAAGGAAGCCTTTTACCGCGTTTGGCACGCTGGATTACTCCATAAGTTGAAGTCCCTGCTCCCGACCGCCCAATTCCTCTTACTAAAATCATACTTGCTTGATCGAAGTTTTATGTTCGAGGTAAGAGGGGAAAGGTCAAACATTAGAACTGCTCGAGCTGGCGTTCCACAGGGAAGCGTCCTGGGTCCCATTATGTACACTCTGTACACTTCGGATTTGCCATGTCCTACACAACCAGCCACACTTTTGGCCACTTACGCTGACGACACTGCCTTTCTTGTAAACTCCTCCTGCCCACTCGAGGCATCTAGGATCACCCAGGACTTCCTGGATCTGTACGCAAGTGGACAAATAGGTGAAATATTGCTATCAATGGAAGAAAGTCGCAGCATTGCAATTTTACTCTTAGAGGAAAGGTGCTTCCTAGAGTTGAACTCCACCATATCACCATCCCGCAATCACCCCAGGGGCAGTACTTGGGTCTGATCCTGGACAAGCGGCTGACCTGGAAAGGGCACATCCAAAAAAATTGCAGCTACCTGTCGCACTAAACTCAGGAAGCTGAATTGGATGCTTAAGCCTACGAGCAAGCTCAGCCTTGGCAACAAAGTGTTGCTCTATAAATCAATTGTGGTGCCTTCAATGACCTACTGCATCCAAAGCTAAAGCTCAAAGAGTCCAAAACCGGACGCTGCGCAGGATTGCAAATGCGCCCTGGTACATCAGGAACGACGCCCTTGGAAATGACCTCCACATTCCTTCTGTCAGGGAACAGATAAACCGCCACTCGAGTCGGTACAACGATCGATGGACAGCGGTCCACACCATCCACCTAGCAGCTTCCCTGGCCAACCCGACGTGTAGACGAAGACACCCCGCCGATCTCTGGACAAGAGGATGACTCAAGTCCTTAAGCATTAACCATTTACTGTTAATTTGTTATACAATTTGTTAATCACTTCTGTTATGTTTTCACGTTATTTGTTCTTTATTATCCCCAACCATTTAGTTGGTTGATGGACGTTAATTAAATCTATTTGTTAAACCAAAAAAAAAAAAAAAGGACCCAGAGTCAAGAAGTGCTCGAGCCTAAATATATTCACCGTTTTTAGTTCTTACACTTACGATCGACGTGGATAAAATCACTCTGTCCAATGATGTCGCATGCATAACATGTGTCATGGAAGGCTGATCTTTATTTAAAGAGGGAGAAATAATCTCTTGGGGTGGGGGCAACGCTAAACTATTTTCGGACACTGTATATCTATGCAGTAGAACGATGCGAGCGGCTACAAACTCGACATTTATTAAATTTGCATTTCGAAACAGTGTGACCCTTTCGCATACAATTGATGCCTAAGGAAGCAGATTTTACAAAGTCGAACCTTTGCATTACTGAAAGGCGACCAAACGGACCACAGTTCGCTAGGATATGGTCTCCTGCATTGCAATAGCTACAACTTTGCTGGGATTTACTGTTGGACGAAGAACAAGAAAATGAGCTACGATTATGTGGCTTGCTCGACATAACTTTATCTTGCTTTGGTTTCGTCTATTCTTCAGCGGATAAATGCTGGTATCGGCGGCTTAACATTTTTTCAAAATCGGACCAAAGCGGTAACCTTTCATAATCTAATTGTTCTTCCCATTTTTGTTTGGTCACTGGGTCTACTTTGTTCAAAACCAGATAGATCAACATTGCATTTGAAATCTTGGTGTCGTCTCCTATCGATAACAAAAAACCGTACATAGATGATACGGTGTCGGTGTAATATTTCTTAAATTTCTGTTGCGTTATTTTCGGAAGACTAAACAATGTTGAAATATTATTCATAAAAATTATTATTCATATTATTCATATTATTCATACACTTTTTTTAGGCTGACCATAGCCTTTTCATAATTGCTCTTGGTGACTTGTTAGGCCTTTATAGTTCCCAAAGCTTCACCAGAAAGACAAGAAATTAAATGATTGAATTTTTCAATAACGGGAATGCTTTCGTCTTGATGAACAAGAGTTTCGAAAAGGCTAATGAAATTCTTACACTCCGAATATTTGCCGCTGAATTTCGGCAGTGCCAAATTCGGAAGTCGAGCTCGAGTTGGGGCTACAGAAGCTGATCCAATCATTTTGGTTTCGCTTGCCGTCTTTAAGGCTGAAATAAGCGACATTATTTTTGCCTTGGTTATTATTGAAAGCTTGAATCAGAATCTGGCCGGCTTCTACTCGGTCATTTAATCGGCGGATGCTCATCACTGTTTTTTTTTAGCTTATTTTTAAGATCTGCAAGAAGTTCAAGAGATTTTGGCTTATCTGGACTCATGTTTACTTTATTTTTATATATAAACCACGAAAATAAATAAATATATATATATGTATATATAAATAAATTATTTATACAAGAAAAATAAAATAAAAAAATAAATACATTTTAAACAGGATAATTGTCCAATTAGAACGACGATGTTCAATAAATTTTCGAAACAAAAACCAAAAGTAAATAACAATTTAATTTAATTATTAAATTTGTTCGAAAAAATTATTTTAATAATTATCCACAACGAAAACGACGAAAAAAAATATTAAATTGAATATCGAGCCACGAAGTATCAAAATTAATAATGGTTGCAAATAACGGCAAAATTACTTTGATCGTCAGCGCGCCAAACCAAACCAATTACAACGTTGCTAACGGCGGACAAGCGAAAGAGAAAAAGATAAACGAAAAAGTTCACCGCTGCAGTTGATTGTATATGAGGGCTTATATATTGGTTATATATAGCGGCTGGGACGATTTTACCAAATATTAATTTTCGAGTTTCAATAATCGAGTTGCAATAATATAACACAATTAAATGTTGCATCCAACGACAGTTCAAATAGGTTATATAACGTGAGGGTGTATATGTATGTGTATATAATAAATTTTATTATAATTTTTATTTTATTTATTATGAATAAATGCATGCACTACTAGCTCTACTATATCGATACGTCTATGCCAAGAATTAAAAGCAAGGTGCAAGGGCCTTTCAATCTAGCTGTCACTTTCCTATTGCACATCGAACAATCGCAGGGCATCCCTCTTGCAGCAGTTCTTCTGTGGCGAACAGGGTGTTTCGCGACAGGCACGATACTTTAAGCAGGAGCTGCTGTGTATTTTTTCCTACCAACACCGACACGCCGCGGGCAACAATAAAAGCACTATGCAATTTGAGTGCTTTGACCTGCACTTGCACTTGCACTTGCACTTCATTTTTTTTGATGTATCACTGTCTTTTGGTTGCCAAAGAAAATAAAGAAAATATATTTCGACAAAGTACTTAGAGCCTAGCTTAACGAAGGTTGGCAAAGACGGGGCGACTTCGCCGAGAACGAGAGAGAACTTTATTGTGCTCCCGCCTTCGCCCTAAACTAACCTACACTAAGCTTCAAGTTTCTTAACAGTTTCATAAAGATTCAAATTTGAGCAAACAGATGCCATTTGGATTGACCAATGCACCAAGGATTTTAAAAGAGCACTGAACGACATTCTAAGAGAAGAAGTAGGAAAAACATGCCATGTTTATATGGACGACATAATAATTTTCTCTAATACACTTGAACAACATTATGTCGATTTAACTAAAATAATTGATATAATATTTAGGGCTAATATGAAGATATCTTTGGAAAAATAAAAGTTTTTCAAACACGAAACCAGTTTTCTGGGATACATTGCATCCTAAAACGTCATCAAGACGGACACGGAAAAAATCGACACCATCATTAAATATCCGCCTCCAAAAAATATTAGAGAACTAAGTATTATAGAAAATTTTTCCGAATTATGCAGAATTTTATTATGTAGAGCACACCGACGGCTAGATGAAAAAATTAAAAGTTTATTAAGAACTGTAATATTTGCAATGAAAATATAACAATATTTGCAATGTTAGACACCCAATTAAAATTCCTATTGGTGAAGCCCCAATTTCATCTAAGGAGGGCGAAAATTTACATTTTGGTATTTGTTGAAGGGGGTCGATCCTGCCACAAAAAAAGAGCTGGATGGCACAAGTAAATTCCCACGGCGCACTCTGGAGCGCGGATGTTTTGAGAAGCGAGTGAGGGAGCGCAAGAGGGGCGATAGCGAAAGCTTGGAGAGCTACGTGACTAGGGGCGATGCACTGGGCCACTACCTAAACATTCCGCCCCCCCCCCTTGCAGCTACTCGGGTGCAGCATAGCCTGGTTGTTCTTCTCACGGCTGGTGGCAGGCTCCGGACACGACCCACCCAAACACGGTGCTCTGGGCTACTGGTAGTTCATCCTGAATTTTCAGGAAGCCCGGCCGCATCACGTTCGGATACATATCCGCGCCCAGGATGATGGAGATCGTCGCGGGGAGATAGAACCGCGTCGCTCAGCTCTCGGATTGGAGTGCGGATGCGCACGTGAGGCTCTATTTTAAAAATTACGCCGAGCCGGACAGCGCTGTCGATCCTGGACCTCACGGTTGCCGAACAAATCTGTTCTCCTCCCACGTTGGTGGTCGGCAAGCGGAAACTCGACGCTAGCGAAGCATCGATGCAGCTCATAGGCGTACACGGCTCGATGAGCGCCGCTGTGTCGACTACCGGTCTCTAACCGGACCAAAGCCGTCGGGAGGAGGTTGATGCTGTGCCGCTGCGGGAGGGACGTTAGGGACAGAGCGGCGACTGCGATCTGCGTGGCAATCCGACGAGTAGTAGAAAATTGCCGCGAAGCGTCGGATGAGTGCCGAGGGGTAGCTGAAGAATGCCGTGGAGTGGCAGACGAGGGCCGAGCAGCAGCTGAAGGGTGCCGTGGTGTGGAGGACGAGGGCCGAGAAGCGGCTGAGGAGTGGGGTGGAGTGGCAACGGAGCTCTGCGACTGGCGTGCCGCCGGGCGGGACTGCCGTGGTGACATCGGTGATTCCGAGAGATGTAGAAGAGTGTGGTGATCTTGGCCGTACTTCGACACGTCGGAGTGCTCGTGGGCCAAACAGCGGAGGCAAAGACAGCCCAGAGCGTCTTTTCGGCACATAGACGGAGGAACCGACGACATTTCCGAAGTGGATGGATCCCGCTACAGACTCGGCAATGGTAGGATTACATACCTCGAGTTCGTCTGTGTTCCAATGCGCGGACGTGGAGACATCGTGTGAGATCTGATTGGCGGAATAGGACAAATAAAAAATTTGGATCAGTAGTGATAAGAACTGTGAAAGGGAACTACGGATTGGAACTATTAATTGACGCTACGAATCGGAGTGATGAATTGAAACAGAGACGGGTCGACTGGGGCAGGCGGACTCTTCCACCGGAAGAAGGACTACCTTCGCTATGGGACGCTTAATTACTCCCCGCGCAGTGCGGATGTCGAACACACGAACATGGCCATCGGATCCTGGAAACACCGCGGCGATTCTGCCTAATCGCCACTCATTGGACGGAAGGTTGTCTTCCTTGACTACCACCATGTCCCCGGGACGGAGATTTCTTGTAGGGGTTCGCCACTTATTCCGCTAATGGAGTTCCTTGAGGTACTCCTGAAGAAGAGCCTTCAGGTGCTGCCAGCGGTATATAATAGATGTGGTGTCCCCCTTTATCTCGGGTTCGACCATGGCGAGGAGGAGCCCTCCAACAAGAAAGTGCCCAGGCGTAAGTGCCAACAGATCAGTGGGGTCTTCGGACATCTGCGCAAGCGGACGCGAAGTCAAGCATGCTTCGATCCTAGCTAGAAGCGTGGACAGCTCTTCGAACGTATATTTTCGCGTCGCCGTAGACTTGTAGAACAGGGTCTTGAAGCTCTTAACACCGGCTTCCACAAGCCTCCCATGTGGGGTGCTCCCGGAGGAATGAACTGCCAGAGCCGCTGCTGGTGACTATAGGCAGAGACATGTGGCAGTCGTATGGAAGGATGACAGGATGCTGTTCATTATACTGGAGAAGTTTGGAAGCCGTGACCCGGCCGCATGCTCTCATGAGCCCTTAAGAATCAAAGAACGGGTTCAGGTTTTGAACAAGGCTGGATGCTGGCACTGACCGTCTTGTCTTAAGCAGCCAATCTCAAGGGCAAAGTGCCTGCGTTGCGTGACGGAAATCAATAGCCGCTCGGCCGACGCTATTTCAGGAGCTGTCAAGGGATCCTCCAACGAAGACATGAACTTTCGCGAGCGCTGGATGAACCGATGAGCATAAGCGCGGACTCGCAACGCCTTGTCGAGCGTGGAAAAACGTTCAAGAATGTCTTCAGGGGGGAGCCTTTGCAACATGAACTTTGACTGCTCGCATCTCCAGTTCAGTCACAGGGGGTCATAGCCTTGAGTGGGCCACTCGCAGCGAGGCCACTGCAGCCAGGCAGGACCATGCCACCACAGCTGGCTGTCCGCAAGGTCTTGAAGCGCCACCCCCGGCTAGCGAGATCTGCCGGGTTATGCTCGGAGCGGACGTGTGCCCATTTCTCCACCTCGGTGAGCTGGGTGATCTTGGTCACACGATTTATTTTTTCTCCGTTCGGAACCTGAGGATATTCACCGTTAAGCTCTCGGTGCGATATGAGTCGCCAACGAGTCGGCAGAAAATATTTGAAAATATCTGAAAATATACAGATTATATATCATGTTTATCCATTTGTTGACTTCTGTTTTTTTTGTTTATTTTAATTTTGTACCTTAGTTATTGTTGCCAAATAATTTATTTGTATTTAGTTATTTATTTATTTTTGTTGGGTTTGGAAAATATCTTTGACCGCAAAAAAAAATCGGAAAAACGCAATAAAAAAAATTAATTAATAAATTAAATAAATTAATTACTTTGCCGGAAATAATTAAATAATATTTATAATTAAATAGTAATTATAATTATAAATTAATAATGTTTATAATTAAATAATTATTATAATTATAAATAATTATTTTTGAGCGAAGGTGGAATGGTGGAATTAAAAACCTTGGCTTTGGTTCGGGAGAAATATTCCCTGGGTTATGCCGTCGGCAGCGCAGTGCATGCGTGAGGGACCCGGGAGGGAGAGAAGGGAAAAAAAATCAGCAACAATAATAACACAGCCGCTGGGGCGGTTAATGCGTCCATTTGGAGAAAAAACAATCACGGTCGCACACTTGTGGATTTGAATTTATTTTATATTATGTTCCTGTATGTGGAGGCAGACAATATATTTATGTAGATATAGGCATGCCTGTTATCCAACCCATGAATATTCTTAGCTTATGAGTTTCATAGCCCAAATGTGTCCGGTTTGAGTGGGGGAGATTCTGTTAACGAAGCTAGAATTTCCAGCGGTTGCTAGGATTGGAAAGTTGTTTATGAAACTCATAAGCTAAGAATATTCATGGGTTGGATAACATGCATGCGTTTATGGATTCTTGTTAACGAAGCTAGAAATTCCAACGGTTGCTAAGATTGGAAAGGGTCATTTGTTTATAATAGCCCAAATGTGGCCGGTTTGAGTGGGGGAGATTCTGTTAACGAAGCTAGAATTTCCAGCGGTTGCTAGGATTGGAAAGTTGTTTATGAAACTCATAAGCTAAGAATATTCATGGGTTGGATAACATGCATGCGTTTATGGATATGTGTATGTTCCTGTATGTGGAGGCAGAAAATAGTATTATGTAGATATGGGCATGCATGCATGTGTAAGTGTATCGGTACAGTAGAGCGTCGAGGAGTGCACTGTATTTGAAGTGACGGAACAGATGAAATTATGTGGAGAGAAAAAAACAGAAGACAAAAAAAATATCTCGACAGTGGCGGACTGTTCGGCGAACAGGGAAACTCACGAAATTAGTTCACACCGAGTGGCTGATATTAGTTATGCCTTTTTATTTTCCACCACACAATTTCAACTTTTGTCGTATTTCTTTTTTCTCGGAGGCAGATTTGCACTGCACTATGTACACAAGTGGTCATGCGCGTGTATGTGTATGTCTGGATGTACATATGCCTTGACCGTTGGCAAGTTGGTGTACAACGGGGAACAACGGGACGTACACAAAGCGGAGACGGATAGAAATTTTGTTAGAATTGAAGGAATATAAATTTCTTGACTGCCGTTGTGTCAGGAAAACTCGGAGGTGAAGTTGACACGAAAAAATTTATCTTGCTGCAGTGTGAACGAAATTCAATGTTCGAACAACTGCTGAAGACTGGCAGCGAGAGGGAGTCGGATAATCTTATCTTTTTTGCTGCTGGCGGAGCTGCTGGTCGAATGGCAAAAAGAAATCCTTATCCGGCTCGAAGGACCAGAATGTTAAAGGGGGGCGATCCTGCCACAAAAAAAAGAGCTGGATGGCACAAGTAAATTCCCACGGCGCACACGTAATGGTAGTCTAAGTTAATAAGGCGGGGGCGTGGTGGTGTAATTCAAGTGCTTTATTCGGCTGCATACATGAGACTGTGACTTAAACCTAAAGCCGCGCTCCCGCCCGCTTTACTCCGCTGAAGCGAGATCGGGAGATCGGCAGCGGCCGTCCGAGGAGTTCGGATGCGAAACTCGAAGCTCGCACTCTGGAGCGCGTACGTTGCGAGAAGCGAGCGAGGGAGCGCAGAAGGGGTGAGAGCGAAAGCTCGGATAGCTTAGTGACCAGCGGCGATGCAGTGGGCCAATGACCTAAACAATATATATTATGCGCAAGGTCTCATTTTTATACTTTGTATTCAAAATTTCTAGTAGTTAAAGAAATGCAAAATAAATTAAATTTTGAAAATAAAGGAATGGAATTACTTCAACAATTGCCTCAAGCCAATGAAATAATGATCGATAATGAACCGAGCTTTACTTCTGCTCAATTTAAATCCTTTGCACAAAGAAGCGGTTTAACTTTACATTACGGAGACCCGAGACACAGTACCTCAACGGTCAAGTAAAAAGGGCAAATTCGATATTAACAGAATTAGCCCGCTGCCTTAATTTAATTTAACCGACTATACCGAAATTGTAATACGAGACGGGCAAGAATATAATAAGACTATTCATTCAACAACCAACCGAAAACCGTTTGACATACTTTATAATAAAATAAGCACAATAAGCACTATTCCTCTACTGTTAAAAACTACACAAGAAAAAATGTTAGAGGGACATAACATAGACAAAAAGGAGAAGACTATCTCGTAGGGGAAGTCACTTTTGAAAAGAAGCATGAGGAAAGAAACAAGCTTAATTCTCAATATAGGAGACAAGTAGTTAAGGAAATTAATAAAAGAAACCGTACTATTCATTAAGACAACATCAAATTTTAAACATCATTTGTTTTAAATTACAGAAAATGAATTCAATAATATACGTACTGCTGATGATAGTCGCCACCAAACCCCAAATAATGGACTATACGAACCATGATTTTTTTCTTTACAAGGATACTAACGATGTTCTAACTTAAGAATCTTACGCTGTCCTATTCCATATAACTAATCTATGTCTATATAAAAACATAATTGAACTCGAACAAACTCACTGCACCGATAGGTAGGGGAGCTTTTATCAGCCCCCAGTAGGATAGGAGAGGTGTGACGATCCTGCCTGACGGCTAGGCTGCCACATTATATATAAGAAATAGTTATTTAAGTTTAATATTATTATAATCATTAGTTTATAAGAGAAATAAAATAAAGAATTATTATTTATTAGTTGGAAATCGAACCGATGAGGAGTTTCGGGTATGGAACTGAAATAGGTCAAGTTCAGTTCCGCACCACCCGCCCGAGGCGGCACCTCTCTGCGCAGGTGGGTGAATGGATGAAGGCCAGAAAGTTGTATGAATATATACATATGTTGTGTCAATAGCCGCTCCCAATTGGATCGCCGGTCACCGGTAGCCAAGTCACTTGGGACAAAGGGTGCGTGGGAGTAAAAATAATATAAGTTCAATCCTTGTCGTCTTGTATATATATATATATTAATTTCACTTTATATTTTATATGTTTTGGTTTCACGGCGCCGATTACACGCGTTCTTGTTTCTCTGCGTGTTTTTCGCGTCGTCCGCGTGCGCGTCCCTCAACCTCGAGGTACCAGAGCCAGAGAGACCCGGAAGCCGCCGTGTGACCCTCTCATACTCGCCGGTCTTTTCCTTGCCAGATAGGTTTAGTATTTTTCTCTAGATTTCTAGTATTTTCCTCTATAGTTTTCACCTCGGGCGGGTGGTGCGTAACTGAATTTGACCTATTTTGTTCGCCTTCCAACTCTTAAATAATAATTCTTCATTTCTCTTAAAAACTAACTAAACTAACTAACGAATGTAATAATATTCAATTTAAATAACTATTATTTTTATTACTAACCATACAACATATAGACGGTCATTTCATACTACGAAAATGGACACAATCATTCCTAGCGACAGGCCAAAGGGCTCTTAGCGGCAGGCCCCGGACACTTCGTGTGCGTTTGGCTCTATTGAGCTCTCATTCTTATTCTCATTTTGATGCTAACGCACTCATTGCACGAGTTTAGTCGTTCAGTCGCAGAGAGGCGCATTTTGAAGAATTCAAGCGCCTGCGCTTGAATTGGTCTTTATTCTCATACAGGGGTGCATGTGAGCGTTTATTTCAATTCAATGCGAATATTACGAAAATTACCCTTTTTATAATGCCATCTTACCAATTACAAAATTTGATAAAAAAGCTTTTAAATTGTTTTATTTTCCAACTATCTGACTCGTTGTAGGGTCCAGTTCTCACAAGGTCCGAAACAGTTTTATAATTTTGTTAACACTAAGCGTAAATCAGCACGTTGCCCAGCATTGCTATTATTTGAAAATTGTACGGAAATTACTGATCAGGGAAGTGCCGATCAATTTGCCCATTCCGTCTCATCCCGTCCAAATCCGTCTTATTAATATGCCATATCCAAGTCAAACTTTTTTGTCCGAAGTTAAGCGAAAGCTCCCTTCTCTTGGATCTCCATAAAGTTAAACCAGTATATTCACCGGGTACTGACGGAGCTGCGTGCTTAGATACTGTACTGAAACTCTGTGTAGACCTCGGCACAAATTGTTTCCCTTATACTTGAAAACTTCTCTTCCCCTTATTTGGAAGGAGTCATTTTTTATTCCCCTTCACAATAAAGAAAATAACTTGAATACAAGCAATTATCGAGGAATATCCAAATTATCCGCCATCCCAAAGCATTTCGAAAAAATTATTACACCGAACATGCAACATCTTTGTAGATAAGTTATTTCAACGAGTCCTCTTTAAAAGCTCTATCTCTAATTTTATCCGAGTAACTTTAGGCATCCCACAAGGAAGCCGCCTTACATTATATATTATCGATCTCCCTCTACTCTTGACAACGTCTCGTGTACTCATGTACGCAGATGACGTTAAGTTAAGCCTGCAATATAACGAAATTTCCAGCAGTTCAGACTTACAATCGGACCTAAATGCTTTGCAAACAAAGTGTTTTGAAAATTTGTTGGATTTAAATAGCGCTAAGTGTGAAGTATTAACATTTTTTAGGGTGAACCCACAATATGCCCCGTATACGCGGGGTGGTTGTGCGTTGTCTAGAATTACGAATGTTGATAACCTTGGTGTCCTTTTTAACCCAAAACTTAAGTTTTTTGACCATATTACTTCTATGGTGAATAAAACCAGGGGAGTACTTGGAATTATTAAAAGTCAAAGGAATTCGATGATCCCTATGTTACAAAGACTCTGTTCATTTCACTAGTCCGTCCAACCCTGGAGTACTGTTCATCAGTTTGGAGTCCTCAGTATAGTGTTTATATAGACCGGATAGAGTCTGTGCAAAAAAAACTTTTTGTATTATTTGCTCTAAGGGGCCTTAACAGAAATGCAATCCTTATTTTACCATCCTACTCTAGTAGACTTCTCCTAATTAATCTATCATCCTTAGTAAGCCGTAGAACTATGCTTGGCACAACTTTTATCTATAAACTTATTCACGGGGATGTGGAGATTCCCGAGTTACTGAGTCGCATAAACTTATCCGTGCCTAATCTAACTATGAAAATAACATGAACCGTGAAATGGCGAGGGGCGGGTTTTCCTGCGGGGTGATTTGGTACAGGAAAATGAGATATAATTTTTCTTTCACGTTATAATTTCACAATTTTATTGACTCCACTTGTACACTTGCAAAATAGAACTAACTTAAAAGCTACGGGCTGAAGGTTTCAAAAGCCGCTTGGAGGGAGGAG
>JAECXW010000463.1:1200000-1573800 GCA_018153365.1 Drosophila fuyamai | reverse complement strand
GAACCACCGAACCGCGTAGACGTGTCTTTTTTGCTCGCCCTGCTGAAAGACTTCAAAAATCTACAAAGTGACCACAAAACTAAGAAAAATAGCGAAAGGGCAGCCGGCAGCAATGCCCTCCAAAAGTCAACATCTCACCTTGTGATTAAAACTAAATATAAAACCGATCTAGCTAATCAAATCAATTAAAATGTCGAACGCAAATAAAATATTAACAAATTGCAACCGGTAAAGCCACGAAGCCAGTCGCGATCGGCAACAAATGCAACTAGACGAACGACGGCTGTCTTCTGCACGGAACAATGCTTACATTTAAAATGGACTCATCGGAGCAACAGCAAAATTAACGTCACTGACCGCTACCGAAAAGAGCCCGCTCACTGTCACCAGCGATTTTATGGCACAAGCAGCGCTGCCGTTGCCACAGTCGTGGAGTTCAACAATGCCCGTCACCTCTCTCTCATCGATGCACCGACTACTTCCGGCTTGTGCGCCCACCAGCACTGTACCCTCTCTTACTACAGCAACGTCAACGACAACGGCAACTTTAACGTCTGCGGCTACCCAGTGGCCTATCTCAACACCACAAGTAAAACTTTGCTCTACTGACCCTCTTACGAATAATACTGTCGTACAGACGGGGATCGATCGGTATGTACAAATAAAAAGAAAGCTTAGTCCACAAAAAAAACGTAAACTCAAATTGGCCAAAGATCAAAAACTTTAGGCAACACACGGGCATCCGAAAACAGATTTACCATGCTTGTTGAGACCGAAGACGACAAGGGTCAGGCGCCTCAAGTCCCTAAAGCTGTAAAGCCACCGCCAATATATATTAGGAAACACAACAGTGTCGATCTGATTAATAAGCTTAAACAAAAAGTAATCGGGCCTAACCACTTCTCTATATCAATACCCTAAAAAAGAGGAAACATATTAGAAACAAAACTCCATGTTAACAACGAGGACAACTTCGTTCTGTAACAAGATATCTCGACAATGAGCTTATAAATTACTACACTTACCAATTAAAAAGTAAGAAAGGCCTACAAGTTGTACTTAAAGGTATAGAATCGACTGTTGCGGTAGCAGAAATAGCTCGAAGGCCTCACTGGAAAATGGCTTCGACGTTAAGCACATCGTAAACATAGTGAACAGGGATAAAATTCCCAACCACTGTTTAGAAGGATTGAGCTGGCCCCAGAGACGAAACCTCTAAAGAAAAATGCAGTGCATCCTTTTTTACAATCTGCAATATCTCCTTCACCAGAAGAATCACCGTAGAGGAACCGCATAAAAGCGGAACGCGTGTACAAACTGCCAGGAGTTCGGGCATACAAGAACCTACTGCACCCTGTGTCCAGTTTGTGTCGCCTGTGAAGATTTGCATTGCATTGAAGCATGCCTGGGAAACAAAGAAGACCCTACTCTGAGGAAATGCAGTAATTGTGGGGGAAATCATACTGCCAATTACCGGGGCTGTCCCGTCTACCAAAAGAACTCAAGAGCCGCCCAAATCAGAGACGCAGTAATCCACTCGCGGCTCAACACTCTGCCCAACCAAACATCTTCACCCCATCAACAACCACTCCTGGTGTCTCCTTTGCCAACGCACTCCGCTACCCCTGGAATCTCACAAACATCTACCGCTCAAAATGCAGCATTGCGTCCACAGCCACCCATATCAAACCTAATTGATTTTCCGTTCTTAAGCCAAAATGGCCAAACAACAAGTCAACCTTCTACGCAGCAAAACCAAACTCTTCCCCCACAAACACTTAGCGGTCTAGAATCTACACTAGCTACTCTTGCAAACGTCATGATGACGATTCAAAGTTCCCCTTCAAAAGAACTACTTCGCAAACCAGAGCCTTCTAATGGAACTGCTGATCAAACAAAGTCTGTAAAAAAGGACTCCTTAAGAATATGCTTCTGGAACGCAAACGGCGTTTCCCGGCACAAAAACGAACTCCTACAGTTCCCAAACAGCCACAATATCGATATCATGCTACTTTCTGAAACCCATCTAACTAATAAAAACTACTTCCATATCATCGGATATATATTCCACGCGACCAACCACCCGGACGGTAAGCACACGGAGGTACCGGCATACTCATAAAACAACGCATAAAACATCATCCCTTGGAGACATTCGCTACTAACTACCTGCAGGCCACATCCTACGTAGAAACCTAATTGGAGACCCACTTACCCCTATCCGCCATATATTGCCCCCACGCTTCAGTATTGCAGAAAATGAGTTTACACAACTCACTAGGACGCTGCTTTATAGCTGCCGGTGATTATAACGCAAAGCATCCCCACTGGGGATCTCGTCTTATCAACCCCAAAGGCCGCCAATTATACAACGCTATTATCACTCCTGGATACTGGCCCACAGATCCAAATAAACAACCTGACATTATCGATTTCGCTGTTACTAGAAGAGTCTCGCACAGGCTGATAAACATAAAAACCTTAGAAGAGCTTACATCGGACCATTCGCCAGTTCTCTCTGTCTATCTGAACAGCCGCAGCTTCTGGAACGCCCCCAACATCTAACGTCAAACAAAACAAACTGGCTGAAGTACAAAAAATATGTAAGTACACATCGAACTTGATCCTGAAATTTTCTCTGAATCTGACATTGACAAGTCGCTTAAATACCTCACGGACGTAATGTCCTCTGCCGCCAAACATTCTACGCCAGAACCCTCATCCACAAACCCGCTAAGAACTGGACGCTCAAGTATCCAGATCGAGTCTCTCCTACTTGAAAAACGTAGACTTCGCAGAGACTGGTAGACTCATCGGTCCCCAGCTACTAAGAAAGACTTAATGAAGCATCTCGAAAATTGTCGAAGGCCCTCTCTACCGAAAAGAACCAGGCCCAACGGGCCTACATTGAAACTATCCCCCGACGCCAATAGATCCCGATTGGCCAATTCGATCACAAACAGGTGCCTGGGCGCGCAGTGACGAAGAAAGAGCTAACACCTTTGCCCATCACTTGGAAAACGTCTTCCAAGCCCCACCCGCCATTCAACCAATTCACTCTACCGAACGTCTCGCTAGCGTCGCCGTCCTCCCCAGTTACCCTTGAAACCAGCACAATACTTAAGGCTATTAAAGAACACATAAACCCAAAAAAGGCTCCTGGTCACGATTTTATTTCTCCAAAAATGATAATTGAATTACTGCATGCGCAGTCAGATGCATCGTATTTATATTTAACTCAATATTGAAATGGGGCTACTTTCCTGACCAATGGAAAAAGTCTGTCATTACAATGATCCCGAAGCCAGGAAAAGACAAATCCCAGCTTTCCTCGTACCGGCCCATCAGTCTGCTCCCATGTCTATCAAAGCTATTTGAAAAACTGCTTCTTGTTCATCTAGTAACACATCTTCAAAACAACAGAACGATCCCTCTGCACCAATTCGGATTTAGGGAAAAGCATGGAACTATCGAACAGGTAAACCGCTTAACATCTGAAATTCGCACGGCTTTCGAACACAAGCAATATTGCAGTGCCTTATTTCTGGACGTATCACAGGCATTTGATCGCGTCTGGATCGACGGTCTGGTATACAAAATCAAAACCCTCCTACCGGAAAACACTCACAAGTTGCTTGAGTCATACCTCAGAAACAGAGTTTTCACCGTGAGATGTAAAACCTTTACTTCAACCATCCGTAACTTCGAAGCTGGAGTACCCCAAGGAAGTGTGCTTGGACCAATCCTGTACATCCTTTACACGGCAGACATTCCAACAAGCCGCCAGACCCTCATCTCAACCTTTGCTGACGACACTGCCATTGTCAGCCGCTCGAAATGCCCAAAAACAGCTACAGCCCATTTAAAAGAACACCTGGTAGCTGTAGAAAAATGGCTCGCAGACTGGCGTATCAAAGTCAATGAGCAAAAGTGTAAGCACATTACATTTACACTAAACTTGTCGAAATGCCCACCACTGACGCTAAACAACAAGCCGGTTCCACAAGCAGACGAATTCACCTATCTCGGCATACACCTAGACAGGAGGCTTACCTGGAGAATGCATATAGAAGCAAAGAAGACCCATTTAAAACTAAAGGCCAGCAGCCTTCACTGGCTCATGAACTACCGCTCCCCCCTTCCACTCGAATATAAAGTACTACTGTATAACTCGTGCTTAAAGCCGATCTGGACCTACGGTTCCGAGCTCTGGGGAAACGCAAGCAGCAGCAATATAGAAATTATTCAAAAAGTACAATCAAAGACCCTACGAACAATAACTGGAGCCCCCTGGTACATCCGCAATGCAAACATCCAGAGAGACCTGGATATAAATCCCGTAAAAGAAGAAATTGTTTCCAGAAAAATTAAATATGAAGCCAGATTATCAAATCACCCAAACCTGCTTGCCAGACAACTCAACCGGCTAAGCTATCATTCCCGTCTTCAGCGGAATGATTTCCCATCCCTTTTTCAATAACATAAGTTAACGTAACATAGATTAAGATTTGAAAACTTATTGTTAGTCTCTTAAGTAATAGAGAAGATCCAATAAATAAGAATAAAAGTATAAAAAAAAAAAAATAATCACTCTTATAAAATTTTTCCGTATGGCCATACATAGAATAAATACCATAAATAAATAAGCAAAAAAAAAAAAAATAAATAAGCAAAAAAAATAAATAAACAAATAGGCAAAAAAAAAAAAAAGGCATGGCTTGCAGACACATACAATGAATGCATATGCAACTTCTCTTGCGCTCGCTGCTATAAGATAAATACATATGTGAGCATATATACTTTGAAAATACATGACGGCCGCTGCCAATGTTTGTAGACAGCGCAGCCGCGAATAGCTTATTGTAATTTCATTCGAATTTTGAACATAAAAGAATAAAAAACCAATTTGGACGTGGCTGATGGCCACTAATAAATATTTTGTTTTTAATATATTAACATTATAACAAAGGTTGTTGTGGTTGACTAACAAATATAAGATATGTGTGTGTGTGTGCCAACATGGTACAAATATAACAAATAATATTATATAAATACAACAAGAAATAAAACGGAGGAAATAATAAAACAATACAAAAAAAAATTATTATATAACAACGACATGAACAACAACAACAAAAATATTAGTCAAATATTTATATGATGTTGTTGTATCATATAAATCGAAAATAAAAACTCCAACAAATATAAGAAACAGCAAACAAAACCTATGCGATGACCGGCACCGGTACCGCCTCAGTTCAGAGGCCCCGGACATCAGAACGAGAAAATCAACATGTGTGGAAGGAATGGCAAATCCTTCTACACCAACGCTGGAAATACATGAGTGCGGAAGGCAATCCGCCCTCTTCACCCTCGTGGGAGGCACCTGCTCCTATTGAGCAAAGGGACGAACCGAGCCGACAAGAAGCTCTCCGGTTGTGTCCCAACGATAGACCATATATATATATATATATTCTTATTATTATTCTTCTTTATGTGGTCATAAATTTAGGTAGATCAGTAAAACAATGACAAACGTAGAGGCAGTTGCCCACCCCTTAATTATTATTATTTCGAAAACATTAAAAATGCCCTCCTAAAAGTATTTAGTTTTGACAAAAAACATTTGCCCACCTTTTAAAAATTTATTATATTTCATATTTATTTTTGACGAAAAACGTTTGCCCACCTCTTTAAACAGGCATTTTTAAACACAAATCGTTTGCCCACCACTTAAAAATCATTAATTTTTGACAAAAAGCATTAAAAATCACTATTTTGATAAAATAAAAGATGCCCATGTTTGCCCATCTCCTGATATTAAAGAATGAAAACAAAATCGTTTGCCTACCGCTAAAAAAAAGGTTATTTTGACAATAAAATCGTTTGCCCACCCCTTAAAAATCATTATTTCAAAAAAAAAGATGCCAATGTTTCTCCATCTCCTGACATTTTTCAATTTAAAAAAGCGTTTTCCCACCTCTTAAAAATAGTTAATTTTGACAAAAAGCAATAAAAATCACTATTTCAAACAAATAAAAGATGCCCATATTTGCCCATCTCCTGAAATTTATAAATTAAAACAAAATCGTTGGCCAGCGGTGGCCAGCTTAAAAATAGTTTGCTTTGACAGAAAAATTTGATCACCTCTTAAAATTGTAATTTTTATCAAAAATAGTTTGTTTCGACTTGAGGAATTACAAATCGTCTCCATTACCATCGGCACTCCCATGTCCTGGAACATAACTCGGTTTTCCACTGTGACGATCCCGCCTGACGGCTAGGCCGCCACAATATATATTTAAGCAATAGTTATCTAAGTTTCACATTATTTCCATTAGTATGTAAGAGATTTAAAATGAAGTATTCTAATTTAGTAATGGTTAAGCGGTCTTATGGATTTTTGGGTATAAAACCAAAATAGGTCAAGTTTGGTTCCGTACCACCCGCCCGAGGTGGCAACCATAGAGAAAAATACTGGAAAATAGGGAAAATACCAAACCTTTCTTGGGGAGAAAGGTCCAAAAGGATGAGAGGGTCACACGGCAGTTTCCGGGAGGCTCTCGGCTCTTGGACTTCGAAGCGATCGGTCGCGCACGCGGACAAAGTAAAACAAAGAAAACACGTGTGAAAGAGAGCGCGGTCGGTAGGAAATAAGGTTAGTGAATCAGTGTAATCGGCGCAGTGAAACACAGGGACGTTTTAAAACCAAAGAATTAAACTGAGTGAACTCGTACGAAAAGAAACGTCAAGCTGGATTGTTATGCATTTTATTTTTACCCCGTACCCCTTTGTTCCCCGAGTGATTCAGGCCGTTACCGACTGATGACCCAATTGGAAGCGGTAAATTATTTGCACCATATACATACACGTTATCCCGATCTACTGAATTTCACCCATTCTCCTACTTAATCCCCCTTCCCCGCGAAGTGGCAGATCCCTTCGTGCCCTAATAACCCCCCGCGGCGAGACGGAAGACCCTCTCACGCATCCCCCTCTAATATCCTACCGCGAAGTGGCAGATCCCTTCGTGCCCTACTAACCCCCCGCGGCGAGACGGAAGATCCTCTCATGCAACCTCTCCTCGTATCCTACCGCGAAGTGGCAGATCCCTTCGTATCCTATTAACTCCGACGGTGAGGTGGAAGATCCTCTCACCGGCCCTATTAATCCCACATCTTAACGGAAAGGCAGATCCTTCCGACTAATCAAACTTGCTTCCAGCCGGTCAACCACGATAGAATCCGGCTGCGGCCTCGCCCGAAGGTCCAGCCCGTGGGATTCTTGACCCTTCGAACCACGCGTCTCGGCTAACCACATTAGAATCCGGCTGCGGCCTCGCCCGAAGGTCCAGCCCGTGGGATTCTTGACCCCTAGCACCACACATCTCGGCCAACCACGATAGAATCCGGCTGCGGCCTCGCCCGAAGGTCCAGCCCGTGGAATTTTCCGTCCCGGAAAGACTTAGTGGTCTGACGTTATCATACCCTCGAAGGTCCTGGAGCATTTCGGGATAATTGATCAAAAATCGTCGTTCGCCGCGCGAACATTACTCTCTAGCCCTATGTCTCAGTGACTTTACAAATTTCTTGTAAAAGGACCTCTGGATCCGACTGAGAGTTGTATCCTGGCCAGAGAGCATCCTTACAAGTGGCGCCCGAACAGGGACATTGAGGCTAACTAGAGTAACACCAAAGTGGCCTAAAGACCCACTAAGATAAAGATCTTTATCCCGAAGGATCGCGCCCCTGCCGAGTGTTACAACTGTGAGAGCAAAAGAAAAGGCAAAGGAAAAGGAAAAGCAAAGGAAAAGGAAGAAGGTTCACGTATCACAATAAACCATGGCTAATACGAAGGAGTCCGACGGCGAGTACGAGTAAGCCGATTCGATAGAAAATCCAGGCGTAGGAGTACGCCTGGCGTAAAGATGAGTTAGCCGCTCTAGCACTCGAGTTCGGGTTTAGCGCCGACGGCACCGTAGCAGAAACGCAGAAGGCGTTCGCTACACTCGTAAGCACAGGATCGTTTCCAGAATCGGTGTGGAAACGACTCGCTTAACTACAGGAGCAGTACAGTTCGAGAGCCGTCACTCCGAACCGCCTAGGAGGCGACAAAGGGTTCATGCCGGGAGCCAAGATAACCCAAGTTGACCAGAGTCAGGCTCCATATTTCGCCGGTCATAGTTTTCCCGGAAGGCTGACAAGCTATCGAGGTGTCCATCCCGGCACGTCAGGAGATTTTATCGCCTCATCCCTCGGAAATCATGGCGTGTTGAAGCCGCCAGAGTCAGAAGTTCCACTCATTATCACTCTTCCTCGTCATTTACTAGCCGAGCGGATGCATAAATGGAATCTACGATTCGACGGGACGTCGGACCCGCTGACCTTGATCGCTGAACTTGAAGAGAAGATAGCGACCTACGGAATCAACCAGGAGGAAGTACCCCGCGCCATGTCAGAGATTTTGGAAGGTAGGGCAGCGCGATGGTTCCGCACGAGCCGCTTACAGACAGCTACGTGGGCAGAGTTTCGCGCCGAGTTCTTAAGTTTCTTCCTGCCCCGACGTTACTTCGAGCGACTAGAGGACGAAATCCGAGCTCACATCCAGGGAGCGGATAAGGCGTTTAAGGAATATTTGGTCGAGTTGAGGACCAAGATGCAGCACGCCGGATACCAAAAGGAAGAAGAACTCTATCGGATCTACGAAAATATGGCACCGGAATATCGTCTGTATATAAGACGCCACGAGTTCGCGACGCTGGAGCAATTAACCCAAATGGCAACGGAATACGAAAGTGTGAGGCAGCTGACGTCGAACCCCTTTCGAGGCCACGGGGTACCCGTTCAAGGAGGGAATGCAACTCACCGAATGATCAGACAGCCCCTCTCGAACGTCGACGTACAGCGAGCTTGTAGTAGATGTGGAGAAGTCGGTCACTTTAGGCGGGGTTGTACTAACCCACGTCTGAACTTTTGTTGGGACTGCGGTCGAAGGAACACATTGACCGTCGACTGTTGTCGCCGGGATACCCCGGAAACGAACAACGTCTTCGCCGAGATGCGGGCGCAGCGGAGACGAATGCAGTAACAGCCCGGCACCAAGAAACCCACCATTAAGGATAAGCAACGGCCTGATCACCGCTTCCGTGCAGATCGGAGGCCGATGGGTGGATGCCACGGTGGATACAGGAGCGTGGAGGAGCTTTGCGAGTGAAGGGTACGCTCGTATGGTAGCAAGACCTGAGGAGATGCAGGAGATCATCACTACGATAGCGTTAGCTGATCGGTCAAGCCTGGCAGTGAAGAAGTTATGGCGTACTCGCGTGGAGTTAGCTGGCACGCGAGTGTGGATGCCATTCTTGGTGATGCCAACCATGTTGGATCGCGTGATATTGGGTATGGATTTCTTGGCGGCAATGGGAACAAGGATACAGTGCGGAGAAGCTACCTTAAAGGTAAAATTGCGCACGTCGGTGGAAGACCCCCGACTGCGGCCGAGCAAAGTCGATCGGATGTCATCAGAGGATACGAACTCGGAAATACTCGAAGGAAGGAGTATGACGGTTCTAGGGGGTCAAGCACCCGACGATAAGGACACCAGGTATGCAGAGCAGAGTGAGGTCCCCGCACACAACCGGATCATGCGTCAGATGGCCCCATCAGGAGAATTAAAGAACGACGGAAGAGACGGGACCGGGAGGCACGACGAACCGAGAAGGGCCTTGCAGGACTTTCCAGATGAAATCGACGAAGCAGAGGGCGAAGAACCAACGGCGGAAGAGGATGATCTGAGACCCGACCAGCGGGAATTCATCACTCGCGAGTTGGCGCTTTTCAAGGAGCTTCAAGGCGTATCACACGTGGCGGAGCATCGGATTATAATGCGAGACGATAAACCCTTGAAACAATGGTACTACCCAAAGGAATCCGGCAATGCAGAGCGTGATCGACACCCAAGTGGACGAACTACTCCGCGAAGACGCCATCGAACCGTCACGGAGTCCACATAGCGCACCCATAGTGTTGGTCAAAAAGAAGACGGGTGAATGGCGCATGTGTGTTGATTATAGGCAATTGAACGCTCACTCAGTACCCGACGCGTACCCCGTCCCCAGGATCAACCATATTCTGGAGAAGCTACGACAAGCCCGATAAATTTCGACGCTGGACTTAAAGCACGGTTATTGGCAAATACCCATGGCCAAGGACAGCTGCCAATTCATAGCCTTCACCGTTCCGGACAGAGGCCTATACCAGTGGAAGGTCATGCCCTTCGGGCTCCACTCGGCCAGCGCAACCTTCCAACGCGCTTTGGATGGTGTGATCGGTGCGGACATGGAGCCGTTCGCCTTCGCCTATTTGGACGATATCATCGTTATAGGCGCCACGGAGGAACAACATTTGTCCAACTTGGCCGAAGTCTTCCGTAGGCTGCGGAGGGCGAATCTGAAGGTGAATCCAAAGAAGTGCGCGTTCTTCAGGAGGAGGTTAGTTTACCTATGTCACGTGATTAGCGCCGAAGGAGTACAAACCGACCCGGAGAAAGTGACGGCCGTTACCAACCTTAAGTCCCCTACCTTTCTCAAGGGGCTCCGGCAGTGGCTAGGCATGGCATCTTGGTATCGCCGGTTCGTCCCTAACTTCGCAACCGTGGTCCAACCGATGACGGCCCTGTTAAAGAAAGGCCGGAAGTGGTCGTGGGGTCCCGAACAACAGAGGAGGTGAAAAAGAGGTTAACCACCGCCCCCGTGTTAGGATGTCCCGACTTCGACAAGATGTTTGTGTTGCAAACTGACGCAAGCGACGTGGGACTAGGAGCAGTCTTGTCGCAAGATATCGAAGGCCAGGAGAGGGTCATCGCGTACGCCAGCCGTCGACTCACGGCCGCGGAGGGCAATTATACGACGACGGAAAAGAGTGTCTGGCCATTATATGGGCCATTAGGAAAATGAGGTGCTACTTGGAAGGGTATCGGTTCGAAGTGGTTACCGACCACCTAGCCCTCAAATGGTTGAACTCCATCGAAAGCCCCTCCGGTCGGGTAGCCAGATGGGCGCTGGAGTTGCAACAATTCCAGTTCGACGTGCGGTACCGCCGAGGCAAATTGAACGTGGTGGCGGACGCGTTATCCCGGCAACCCTGTGAAGTCTTGCAACAGATGACCGAGATGGAGACACCCTGTAAATGGATCCAAGGTATGCAAGTTATGATAAGAGAGTGCCCCGAGAAGTTCTCAGACTACATGACGGAAAATGGACAACTATACCGGAATTTGGGACATAGAGTGGATGACGAGGACTACTTCCCATGGAAACTGTGCGTCCCTAGTTCAAACAGGTTCCGAGTCCTCCGAGAATGCCACGACGCGCCCACGGCTGGACATTTGGGCGTCGGAAAAACCGTTTCCCGACTATCGCAGAGGTATTTCTGGCCCGGCATGTTTAGAGACGCGAAGCGTTACGTCCAGCGCTGCGAGTCGTGCCAGAAATTTAAAACCGCCCAGACGAAGGCGGCAGGCAAAATGCTAACCCGCGTAACAAGCGAACCGTTTGACGTTCTATGCGCAGACTTTGTCGGCCCGCTACCTCGGTCAAAGCACGGAAACACCATGCTCCTCGTGTTTCATGACATCTTTTCCAAATGGGTGGAGTTGATCCCGTTACGGAAAGCTACCGCCGCCGAGGTTCAGAAGGCATTCCGGGAACGGATACTGGCTCGGGTCGGCATCCCCCGGAAGTTCGTCTGCGATAATGGTACTCAATTCACCAGTCGCACTTTGAAAGAGTATTTCAGCACGATAGGGGAAGAGGTCCAATATACTGCCCCATACTGTCCACAAGAGAACCCTACCGAGAGGACGAATCGGACTGTCAAGACGATGATAGCCCAACTCACCGAGAGAGACCAAAGTTCCTGGGACGAGCTGTTACCGGAAATAGCGCTCGCCATTAACGCAAGTGTATCGGACTCGACGGGATACAGTCCCGCCTTTCTGACGCAAGGACGCGAACCCTGACTCCCTACTATGTTATACGACGAGGTCACGCCTGGATCTGCGGTGATATCTAAGGACCCCGCAGGAAAAGCGCTCCAACTCAGAGGAATCTTCGACATCGTCAGATCCAACCTCCAACGTGCTTCTCAAGAGCAAGCACGTCGTTACAACCTTCGACGCCGTGAGTGGAGACCGAAGCTCGGTGACAAAGTGTGGGTACGCCAACATCCCCTCTCGAAGGCAGCCGAAGGTTTCGCCGCCAAATTGGCCCCCAAATATGACGGTCCCTACACCGTAACGAGGTTCACATCCCCTAACCTTGTTCTGTTGCGAAGCCCCGGAGAAAGACGTTCACGCTCCGCCAACATCAGCCAACTGAAACCCAATTACTCAGAGGACTTCGAGAATGCCGCCGCAGAAGAAGATGACGAGGCTACCCAGGGCGCCGACACGAGAGGTTAAGTAGGGTACAAGGTCATACGGTAATTTCTAAGCTGAATTGTACTAACACACCCTATGTTATTATCTAAGTATTCTAAGTAGAGGTTTCACTGCACCGATAGGTAGGGAGCTTAATCAATAAGGGTCTCGTATCTATAAGTTTAGTCTCCGCTTTCAGATGGAAGAAGTCATCGAGTTGTCGGATGGTTCCGATGATACCGAATCTTTTCATCACGACCTTTCCGATCGCGACGAGTGGGTCGCGGAAGGATACAGCGGAGGAGATTCGGACACATCGGGGGACGAAGAGGGAGAGATCGCAGGGGACCAGGTTACCGACGATGGCCAAGGTGAAGAAGACCCACATGGCGGCGCTGAGTATTCCGACGACCAGGAGCCTGGGGGTACAGGTGGGTCGCGGTTTGCGGGCATGTGGAGCCCTAAACCCGGCGAAACACGACGACCCGATCGACCATCGGCAGCGTTCAACGTCGAGGACGACTCCAGCTACGCGAGCGACAGCGACGAACGCGACGAGCCTCAGGATTACACGAGAGGTCGTCGCTCACAGGGGCCAGGGTATTACGCACCGCGAGGAGACGACGAACAGCCGTGGACCAGGCGAGATCCTCGAGGCGGTCACCCGCGATATACCGAGTCCCACCAACGTCCCTCCATTGAACACTCGTGTCATTGTACGGTCGAAGACCAAGTCAGCCGCTGGGAAGGGCATGTCGCGATGATGCGCATCGAGGTCAAGTCGTTCGCGTTTAAGACACCCTGGATACACGCCGAAGGTCCTTACGTGGACGAACCTCCATCACCTCCGCTACCCCCCGCTCTGGATTGGGACCCGTGCGCAGGAGACGCAGACATCCCCGACTTGCTGGCAGCGTTCGCCGAAGCAGACCCGTGCCCGGTCTGTCCAGACGTCGCCAACTTGCCGACAACGCTCGCCGAGGGAGACTCGCGTCCAGGCGGTCCAGACATCCCCAGTCGGACTACGGCGCTCACCACGGGAGACCGGAGGGCAGGAGACGAAGCGTTGCCGCGTGAGTTCGCACCACGGGACTCACCACGTGAAATATTTTATGGAGTGCGAGTTGGCAACCGACAGCGAGGACGGGATAGAAGATCGCCCCCTGTTCCGTCGGGTATTCCAGAACTCGGAGGCAGCAGAGGCCAGTACGGCAGACCCGGACCCGACGGACGAGGCCAAGGAGGACGACGTTGCAGTCCAATCGACGTCACACCAATCCCCGATCTGCGCACCGCCAGGAGCACCACTGACCGAATGGGAGGACAGAGTCCTCGATCAGGTCTTGACAGAGATCCAGGGGACCGGTTGGGACGGGTCGTTCATGGAGGAGTTGACCTCATCCATAGCAACTCCAGAGGTACCCCGAGACGAGTTAGCCCCGTAACCTGAAGGTTGGATTGGGACGGGCGAACTGCGGCGATTGCCGACATCGGCCATTCGTCTGATCGCCGAGAGGGCGGCCGAACAAGCCGGACGAGGACATCGCGTTCGCTTCGGCGTTAAGGGACTGGATTGGATTACGTCGTCACCGTGAAGAGCGACGGGCGGTTCATCATCAGCCCCCGGTAGGAAAGGGGGGTGTGACGATCCCGCCTGACGGCTAGGCCGCCACAATATATATTTAAGCAATAGTTATCTAAGTTTCACATTATTACCATTAGTATGTAAGAGATTTAAAATGAAGTATTCTAATTTAGTAATGGTTAAGCGGTCTTATGGATTTTTGGGTATAAAACCAAAATAGGTCAAGTTTGGTTCCGTACCACCCGCCCGAGGTGGCAACCATAGAGAAAAATACTGGAAAATAGGGAAAATACCAAACCTTCCTTGGGGAGAAAGGTCCAAAAGGATGAGAGGGTCACACGGCAGTTTCCGGGAGGCTCTCGGCTCTTGGACTTCGAAGCGATCGGTCGCGCACGCGGACAAAGTAAAACAAAGAAAACACGTGTGAAAGAGAGCGCGGTCGGTAGGAAATAAGGTTAGTGAATCAGTGTAATCGGCGCAGTGAAACACAGGGACGTTTTAAAACCAAAGAATTAAACTGAGTGAACTCGTACGAAAAGAAACGTCAAGCCGGATTGTTATGCATTTTATTTTTACCCCGTACCCCTTTGTTCCCCGAGTGATTCAGGCCGTTAGCGACTGATGACCCAATTGGAAGCGGTAAATTATTTGCACCATATACATACACGTTATCCCGATCTACTGAATTTCACCCACTAACCTGGTCCAGAAGGTCCAGCCCGTGGAATTTTCCGTCCCGGAAAGACTTGGTGGTCTGTCGTTATCATACCCTCGAAGGTCCTGGAGCATTTCGGGATAATTGATCAAAAATCGTCGTTCGCCGCGCGAACATTACTTTCTAGCCCTATGTCTCAGTGACTTTACAAATTTCTTGTAAAAGGACCTCTGGATCCGACTGAGAGTTGTATCCTGGCCAGAGAGCATCCTTACACCACATAATGGTGTCACTTCACCACCAGCATCCTCCTGAGAGCCATTGTAATGGACTTTTTGTACATTTTTAGTGATGAGTCACAGGCCGTTCCCCAGCAAGTGATTCCAATGATTAAAATTGGAAAGACATTATCTTTATCTAAAGAGCCGCACCTTGGCTTCAAGGGATAGGCTGGTATCTAGACAAAGAAGCCAGTCCGTTTTGTCAAGTTTTGTTGTTGCTGATCCACAGACTCCATTAATTTGTCCCTTCCAACGAAGGCGTCGGTCTAAGGTAACTCCGAGGTACGTCACTTTATCTTCGTGCTTGAGCCTATTCCCATCAATGTAAAGGCTACGCGAACGGCCAGGGCGGAGAGCAAAAGTGGCATGCAGCGTTTTGTCAACATTAAGCGCAATGTTCCATCGAGAGGCCCAGGACTCAAATTCGTCTAAGAATGTCTGGACACGTTGGGACGCAGACGTAGTGGTGCTACCAGCTGCAAGAAATGCAGTGTCATCTTTATATGTGGCCAGGAGTGTACCACGAGCAACTGGGTTTGGAAGATCCGAAGTGAAAATTGTATACAGGACCGGACCAAGGACGCCTCCCTGGGGGACATCAGCACGAATTGGGCGAAGTCCAGAACGGTGTCCACGAATATCAACAGCAAACTCCCTATTATCTAAGAACGATACTATGAGATTCCAGAGCCTTTCAGGCAAAAGCGGCATTAGCTTGTAGAACAGTCCTTCATGCCAAACCCTGTCAAAGGCCTGTCGAACGTCAAGAAAAACGGCTGCGCAGAATTTGTGGTCTTCGAAAGCCCCCAGAACATGGTTAATTACTCTGTGTACTTGCTCGATAGCACTATGGCGACTACGGAATCCAAACTGGTGGTTCGGAAGTGCGTCTTCAAAGGCGTTAATAGCTAGAAGTCTACCAAGCATAATCCGCTCAAAAATCTTGGAGAAAGTGGACAGCAAACTAATCGGCCTATAAGATTCCGCGCAACATGGGTCTTTTCCTTTTTTTGCCACCATTGTGACTAATGCTCGTTTCCAAGGGGATGGAAAAATAGCCAAGGTCCAGGCAAGCATTAAATAGGAGACAGAGCTGTGCAATGACAGAGCTAGGAAGAGCCTTTGCAACTTTGCCATCAATCGCGTCCATGCCAGGAGCTTTAGTAGTAACCAGTCGTTTTATATGACCACGTACCTCATCTTCGTCTACTGGACGGACAGTAACAGGAGGGCCAAATGAAAGACCTAACCTAGAGATTGTAGTCTTCTTCTTCGCTTGTTGCAAATTCAAATGGAGTAAAGCGATTTTCAAGATCATCAGCATATACTTCAGCAATCTCGGAATCACTTTGGGCCCAAGTCCCATCATCACGTTTAAGGGAAAACCTCTGAAGCGGCTGTCTTTTAAGGTTGCGGGTGCATTTCCAGAGCGCAAATCCGTGATTCTGGTTAGGATCAATTGCACTGAGCTTGTCTATAAAAAATTCTGTCTTGGCCGAACGGAGGACTTTCCTTAGCTCTGATACAGTAGCCTTCCACCTTGCCATATCGATGGTATGCCTCATCCTCATCCAGAGACGGCGAAGTGCATGACCTTTTCTGGCCAAGGCAGCAATTTCTGGCTTTGAATAAGCCCAAGATGGGGGAGGAATAGGTATACTTCTAGGAGGAGGGTCAGCTTGATGGATTTGTTCAAGTAAGAACTCAGCAAAGGAATCTACATCGTCCACAGAAAGAAGAGAAGGTTGCTCCTGAGTCAGAGCAGTAAGTTGCGCACTGAATCTTTTAAGATCCGAGCCCCGGGGAAGAAGCCTGGAGATGGTGACGATCGTATAGGCAGCCACGCAAAAATATATTAGGAGCGGAATAATATCAGAGGAAAGTCCCGGGCACTCTGAGATTGTAAGGTGGTTGCACGGGATGCCTTTGTACACAGCAAAGTCAATGGCCGTCGGGAGGTGGTCATTGATCCTCTGGCTGGTCGACCAAGTCTAACCTTTCCGTCCTCGTTCTACCCGACGCCCGCAAAGTACCCTCCCGGTTCGGCCTCGCCCGAAGTCCCAGCACGGCGTATTTTCCGCCTCTGACGCGAAATACAAGACTAGGACTCTACACGACCAACGTCGTCTGCGTTTCCTTCGACACAAATACGAACCTTCGGTGCAGACTCCCCATCAAAATTATCCGTTCACCTGTGAAGTAGAGTAAACGGTTTTTTTTTAATTCTTAACTTTCAGGAGATGGGCACACATGAGCATCTTTTATTTTTCCGAAATAATGATTTAAATGGAGTGTGCAAAAAATTTTCGTTCGCCTGGGAGCTTTATGATATAGACGTCCGTTCCGGCTCGTTCCGACATACAGTTGCGGTCAAAATAATAGTAGTGCCGGGCAAGCAATCAGTTATTTCTCAATATTTTCTCCATTTATTCAAAAATCCAATTCATTGTTTCACATTAGTAACTGTAATTAACTGCTCTATAATAATGTGTAGTTATTTTCGACTCTCATCTCTATTTTTATTCTTTTCGCCTTTATTTGCAAAAATTCACGTGTTTGACTCAGTCAAAATAATAGTAGTGCCAGAGAAATTAGCAAGAATAATTTAGTTTACTTAATTTGAAAAGAGTTTTGTGGTGGTTTATAATAGTTTTGGGAGTTATTTAACAGTCCCAAGCATTTTAAGATTTTTCTTTAACATTCAGTCCTGACTACATGGGGCGTGGCAAACACTGTACTGCCGAGAGGCGAGATCTGATTAAAAAATTGATTTCTGCTGAGAAAACTTATGTCGAAGTGCAAAATATTTTTGGCTGGTCTTCTACAATGGTTAGAAATGCTAAAAAATACGAGCGAGCAAATGAAACGCCTGGTCGAACCAAGATATTGGACAAAAGGTCAGTGGATCGCTTAGAAAGACAGTTGAGAATCGAACCATTTCTGTCTGCTGCATCTCTAAAAAAACTTGTAACTTAAATGCAAGTTTAGAAACCATTAGAAGATGACTCAGAGATAATAACCTCATTTCAAGAAGCCCAAGAAAAATGCCGTCACTCACAAAAAAACATGCCGCGAAACGTTTAAAGTTTGCAAGACGGCACTTCAATTGGCCATTGGAGAAGTCGAGGAATATTTTGTGGTCGGATGAGTCTAAAATAGTTTTGTTTAGAGGCCGTTTCACTCGGCAGTTTATTAGACGACCACCCTTATGTGTTTTTTCTCCAAAATATACCTTAAAAACGGTAAAGCACGGTGGTTCATCAATTATGATTTGGGCAAGCTTTTCATACTATGGAGTTGGGCCAGTATATTGGATCAAAACTATCATGGACCGTTATTTATATCTCAAAATTGTAAACAAAGTGATGCTTCCATATGCTGCCGAGGACATGCCACTTGTTTGGACGTTCCAACAGGACAACGATTCCAAACATACGAGTAAACTCGCCAAAGAGTGGTTCTCGGCCAATCAAGTTAGTGTCATGGAGTGGCCTGCACAGTCACCCGATCTTAATCCAAAAGAAAATTTATGGAGTGACGTGAAGAGAGCAGTCTCGGAAATAAGACCTAACAATAAAATTCAACTTTCGGAAGCTGTACAAAGGACTTGGGGCTCTATTCCTGTGAAGAGATGCCAAATTGTAGTTGATTCCATGCATAAGCGCTGTGCGTTCGTTATTGCAAACAAAGGATATGCAACTAAATACTAAAAAAATCCTTAAATATTGTTCTATTATATACGTTTAATCATTCAATCTTTAAACGTTTTTTTTTGGCTCTGATGAATTGTTAAAATTTTCACTACTATTATTTTGAACGAACACATTTTTGTAATATTCCACCTTTTTATTTTTTTCTCTAAAATCTTATGAATTATCATAAGTTGTGTTGTATTATTATTACCTACCATTAGTTGAGTTTCAATGAAAATTAAAAACATTTTGTAAAAACCTTTCAAAAGTTTTTTTTTTGCGGTTTCTAGAAAACCTCTGCGGGCACTACTATTATTTTGACCGTAGCTATATATACAGGGTGCGCCATCTGAATCGTATCAATGGAATGATTTATAAATTCAAAATATTTTGATTTATTATTCAGATTACCTCTCCACTATTTATGTCGGCTTATTTCAAAAACAATATCAGCCAAGTAGCCTCCTTTATTGCTAATACAATAGAAAGCTCTTTTTTTTCGCGTTTATTATGATATTTTAACACATGTCAGGCGAAATAGCTACGATCGTGGCTCGAATGTTGTCTTTCAGTTCTTCTAAGGTCTTCGGCTTTTTGTCATAATCTTTGCTTTTTACAAAACCCCGCAAAGAGAGGACCGGTGGCGTCAAATCTGGAAATCTTGGCGGTCAGTCAAGAGCAGCGACAAAGTTATTGGGTATAAATATGGCAATTTCTATAAACATAATTTAGTTCCAATTTTTGTGCAAATAAAGACCAAGTGTCCTAAAATTTATATTTTTTCAAAATACTGAATTCACTCGTGTTTAACTGGCGCCCAACGTTTAAGGGTCCTGTCCGAGGAAATATCCTTGGTATCGAATCAAAGGAACACTCGTAAGAGCACCCCATAGGCTGCCTGGGTTCCACCGATCCGAAAAATAAGTCGCGACTCTAAAAATCACCTGCAAGTGCACCCCATAGGCTGCCCTGGTAACACCGGAAAAAAAGGCGCACCAAAGGAAAGGCAACACTGCTGGGCGACCCGCCAAGAAAAGGACTCACTTACATCAGACTGTAGGCGATCGCCGTAGACAACTGGACGGGAGTGTCAGGAAAAGGTACCCCAGTAGCAAGGAGCAAAAAGGACTACAACCAACTGACGGGTTCATGATGTATTTTATTTTACTGTAAGCTAACTTTTAATTACAAACCACAAATAAGAAATCACAAAAGTGAAACATACCTAAAAGAAATCTTTTTAAACAAAAGCTAAAAAGCTAAAACAAAGGCAAAAAAGCCAAAACAAAAGCAAAAACAAAGAAAAGAAACACACAAAACAAATCATATCTAAAATCTAAAAAAATATTAATTTAAGAATTTATATTTTACATACAACCCTACACAACTCTACACATACAAAAAATATTTTATTACAATGGCTAATCCTAATAATCTGATCAGGCCCGCGATGCTACCCAATAGTGGGGTACAAGCCCCTGAAATAAAGCAAGTCCCAGCAAACTTAGTTAATATGCAAGCCCAAATACAAGAAATAGTAGAGAGAATTCTAAATCAACAAGAAAGAACGCAACTTAATATAAATATGCCCTCTTGTATGTTTTTTGCCGCTCGAATTAGCTCCCGATTTTTATGTTAAAATCTGTACCCAGGGAACACCTCCAATTTGGCTAACTTGATTTGATAGTTCTTGGGATATAGTTCGGTATTGACAAATGAATGCCATCGCAATTTCCTTTAATATAAATCCTTATCGAGAATTAACGTTGACTCTGTTGAGCACCTTGGCCAGCTGTTCCAAAGTCATCCGTTAGATGGCGCTATTGTATACGCCATGAAAGGCGGAAATGTAGGCGCTAGCCAGGCTAAGTGTTTAATGGGTTTTTGGGCGTTAGAGTGGGCGTGGCAAACTTTTATTTGGCCAATCGATAGGTATTGACGAAACAAATACATATCAAAAAAAAATTTTATAATAGCATCAAAACTGTGGCCACAGCTTGTGGCTTGTGGGCGTCAGAGGGGGCGTGGCACCATTTTGAAATAAACTTGCGCTGCGTAGGAACTCCTAAAATCTACATGCAAAATGCCAATCTTCTAGCTTTTATAGTTTCCGAGATCTCAGCGGTCATACGGACAGACAGACAGACGGACAGACAGACGGACAGACAGACGGACAGACGGACATGGCTAGATCGACTCGGCTAGTGATCCTGAACAAGAATATATATACTTTATAGGGTCGGAAACGCTTCCTTCTACCTGTTACATACTTTTGCACGAATACAATATACCCTTTTACTCTACGAGTAACGGGTATAAAAATTAAATCCAGATTCAGTGCCGCTACTCGATCAAACCTATACTGCTAATGCAAATAATATGAATGAATTTGACAGAGTCCCAGACATAGTAAAAAGCCTCAGGGAATTTTCTGGCCAAGCAGGAGAATTCAGCTCTTGGAGAAAGAGCGTAAAGAGAATAATAAAAATATATTCATTAACAGAAGGATCACCCTGGTACTATTCAATTTTAAATGTTATTAGAAACAAAATAGTAGGTAATGCAGACTCAGTTCTAGAATCATATAACACACCACTAAACTGGACAGCAATCTTTAAATTTTTAACAGCCCATTACGCTGATAAACGAGACGTTACGTCATTAGAATATCAGATGACTTCGTTAGTACAGGGTAATCAAACCACAGCAGATTTCTACCAACAGGCCTGTACTCACTTATCACTCATCTTGAACAAAATTTCATGCATGGAAATGGGAAGAGAATCAATCGATCTTTTTGCCAAATCTTACAGAGACAAGGCGCTTGATACTTTTATTAGAGGTCTTAACGGCGACTTGCCTAGACTGCTAGGTACCAAAGAGCCGGCAGATCTTCCATCTGCACTTAAACTTTGCGAAAGACTAGAAAATCAAAATTTCAGAACCAATTACGCCAATAATAATCAAAACAATTCAAGAAAATTTGAAGGCCCTACTAGAGGACCTTACCAAAAAAATTCGCACAGCAACCATTCAACGCAGATAGAAAACCATTTATTCCACATTTAGCTTTTTAGTTCCACAGACCCCGAAAACGACACCCTATTTTCCACAGCAGCAAATGCAATTCAGTGGACATCAACAACAATATTCTGCTTACCCAGCAATACAACCACCACAACCATTGGCTCCAAAACCTCAGCCTAAGCCAGAACCTATGGATATAGATAAAAGTTTACAGACAAGACAAATAAATTATATGTCCGTCTGTCCGTCTGTCCGTCCGTATGAACGCTGAGATATCGGAAACTATAAAAGCTAGAAGATTGGCAGTTTGCATGCAGATTCTAGGAGTTCCTACGCAGCGCAATTTTGTTTCAAAAAGGTGCCACGCCCCCTTTAACGCCCACAATCGCTTATATACGATTTTAAAAGTTTAAATATTTCGGAAAAGTAAAAATGCAGTTTTATTGTGTTTATCAATACCTATCGAAATGTAGAAATTTTTCAAATCGGACCATTCGTTAAAAAGTTATGCGTGATCAAAATTTCTATCTCCATCTCCCTCGCACTCCTTTTACCTGAGTAACGGGTATCTGATAGTCGGGGCACCCGACTATAGCGTTCTCTCTTGTTTAGAGTAAAATCCTCTTCATTACCTTACTTTCAATGTAAAACCGGTGATGGAGAGAGGATCAAAATTTTAATAGACACCGGCTCAAATAAAAATTATATCCAACCGCGATTGGTAAAAAAACCAATCGAAAATAATAAATCTTTTTATGTAAGCTCCGTAGCCGGAGATATCCATATCACCCACCACACAATTGCCAACCCATTTGACTTAAAAGATACATTTGTTAAATTCTTTTTACTACCCTCTTTAAAATCTTTCGATGCTATTATAGGAAATGATACACTTCGTGAAATCAACGCTCAAATAAATATGCAGGAAGGTTACATTTCAATTAAAAACAAACGTAAAATTAAAATAAAACAGAAAGCTTCTCCCGAAGTCAACAAGTTAGATATTCGAATAGACCATACAACAAAAACTCAAAAAAAAAATTGTAAAATTATTTGCTTAAAATTTCCAAACTTATTTGGCGACCCGGACGAAAAACTGACATACACTACCAAAGTAGAAGCCACTATAAGAAGTACAAACGAAAGTCCAATATACTCGAGGCAATACCCATACCCAGAAGCTCTTAGGCCCGAAGTCGAAAAACAAATACAAGAGCTACTCGAAAACGGCGTAATTAGACCTTCAAGGTCTCCGTATAATTCTCCAATATGGATTGTACCCAAAAAAATGGATGCCTCCGGACAGAAAAAACATAGAATGGTGATTAACTACAGGAAGCTTAACTTGGTCACTATTCCAGACAGGTACCCTATACCAGACATAAACAATGTACTGGCACAACTAGGACAAAATACATTTTTTTCTGTTTTAGACCTTAAAAGTGGATTTCACCAAATCCCACTCAGACAATCAGACATAGAAAAAACTGCATTTTCAGTAAATCAAGGCAAATATGAGTTTACCAGACTCCCGTTTGGACTTAAAAATGCCCCTTCCATTTTTCAAAGAGCGCTAGATGACATTATTAGAGAACATTAAAGAATTAGATGTTTCGTCTACATTGACGACATTATTATCTTCAGTAAAAACGAAGAAAATCATCTAAAAGACATAGAAATTGTATTCAAAATTCTTGAAGACGCAAACATGAGAATTCAGTTAGATAAATGCGAATTTTTTAAGAAAGAAGTTGAATTTTTAGGATTTTTAGTAGCAGATACCGGTATTAAGAAAAATCCGGAAAAGGTGAGAGCAATCGTCGAATTCCCCGAACCAAAGACACTTAAAGATCTTCGTTCAGGGTTCTACCGTCGCTTCATTAAAGATTACGCAAAGATTGCAAAGCCCCTAACAGCCCTTTTAAGAGAGGAAGAGGGCCGAGGCCGTATCTCTAAAAATGCCTCGAGCAAAACTCTGATTGATCTTGACAAAGAGGCAAGGGAAGCATTTAGAAAATTAAAACAAACTCTCGCCTCCGAGGAGGTAATGTTATCATATCCAGACTACAATAAAGAATTTCAATTAACTACTGATGCTTCAGATTATGCTATTGGTGCCGTATTGGCCCAAGAGGACAAACCTATAATGTTTATTTCTAGGACTCTAAGTAAGGCAGAAGAATGTTATGCCCCTAACAAAAAGGAAATGCTAGCTATAATTTGGTCTATACAGACTCTTAGAAATTTTCTGTACGGTCCGACCAAAGTGAAAATATTTACTAACCCTAAAAGCCGTAACGATCAGATGAAAAGCAATTCTAGAGGAGTACAATCACGAACTGCTACAGAATATAATCAGAACTTCTTGTTCTCCTGAGAGACTAATACCAATGGCAGAAGAAGCAGTAAATGTTTTTAAAAATCAAATAATATCATATTTAGGAAATACACCCTCCTATAAATTCGAACTTGTTTTTCCCACGTACCATAGGCACATTATTACAGAACCAATTTTTAATTCAGAAATCTTATCAAAAATTTTAAGAGATAGACTCAACCCGTCCGTCATTAACGGAATTCATACAGACGAAAAAACCTTAGGTCAACTTCAGGAAATCTATCCACTTTTCAATAAATATAAAACCAGATTCTCAAGCAGACTAGCTAAAGATTTAAAAGACGAAAATGATCAGGAGAATGCAATTATAACAGAGAATAGAAGAGCACATAGAAATAGCAATGAAAACAAACAACAATTGTTAAACAAAGTTTACTTTCCACACATGAGGGACAAAATAATAAAACTTGTAAAAGAATGCCAAATTTGTAAGGAACATAAATACGAAAGACACCCCAACAAACCAGAGTTACAAAAAACACCAATACCACAATACCCAGGTCAAATTATTCACGTTGATTTTTACCTCACATGCAAACAAATCGTTTTGACTGCAATAGATAAATTTTCAAAATTTGCACAGGCTAGGATAGTCAAATCTCGAGCAACTCAAGACATAAAAGAACCTTTAAAAGATTTATTAATATATTTTGGTATCCCAGAAATAGTAGTAATGGATAATGAGAAATCACTTGGTTCGGCTCCCGTAATGCGGATGCTACAAGATCATTTTAATATCGAAGTTTACAAAACACCTCCATATAACAGTTCAGCGAACGGCCAAATCGAACGTTTCCATTCAACACTGTCAGAAATTATTCGGTGCCAAAAGGTCGACAAAGTAAACGCTTCGTTAAAAGATCTTATAGACAGATCAGTTGTCAAATAAAATTATTCAATACACTCAACCACTAACAGAAAACCAGTTGACTTATTTTTTGGAAGAAAGGTAGCACATAACCCTAAACTACAACAAACAGAGAGACAAACAAGAGAGAACGCTATAGTCGGGTGCCCCGACTATCAGATACCCGTTACTCAGGTAAAGGGAGTGCGAGGGAGATGGAGATAGAAACTTTGATCACGCATAACTTTTTAACGAATGGTCCGATTTGAAAAATTTCTTCTACATTTCGATAGGTATTGATAAACACAATAAAACTGCATTTTTACTTTTGGCGATTGTTGGCGTTAAAGGGGGCGTGGCACCTTTTTGAAACAAACTTGCGCTGCGTAGGAACTCCTAGAATCTGCATGCAAAATGCCAATCTTCTAGCTTTTATAGTTTCCGAGATCATACGGACAGACAGACGGACAGACAGACGGACAGACGGACATAGCTATATCGACTCGGCTAGTGACCCTGATCAAGAATATATATACTTTATAGGGTCGGAAACGCTTCCTTCTACCTGTTACATACTTTTGCACGAATACAATATACCCTTTTACTCTACGAGTAACGGGTATAAAAATTACAGAGAGAATTACAACCACTCAGGAAAAAGACCTAACATACCATAACAAAAGTAGAGATAAAATAAAAATATATTCCCCAGGAGATGAGATATTTGTTCAAAATAATAAAACAACTTATTCGAAATTAAATCACATTTACAGAACCCTTTTCACTGCGTGCGCTGCTGACGTACAAATAACTGACTACACGAAATCCAATATCGTGACTCTAATTACCGGTCTGGCAAAGGTTCAAACGGGAACCTTCAGATTAATTCATATTATTGACTTAGAACAAGAAAGAACGCTATAGTCGAGTGCCTCGACTAGATACCCGTTACTCAGCTAAACAACTTAATATAAATATGCCCTCTTGTATGTTTTTTGCCGCTCGAATTAGCTCCCGATTTTTATGTTAAAATCTGTACCCAGGGAACACCTCCAATTTGGCTAACTTGATTTGATTTGCATAGTTCTTGGGATATAGTTCGGTATTGACAAATGAATGTCATCGCAATTTCCTTTAATATAAATCCTTATCGAGAATTAACGTTGACTCTGTTGAGCACCTTGGCCAGCTGTTCCAAAGTCATCCGTTAGATGGCGCTATTGTATACGCCATGAAAGGCGGAAATGTAGGCGCTAGCCAGGCTAAGTGTTTAATGGGTTTTTGGGCGTTAGAGTGGGCGTGGCAAACTTTTATTTGGCCAATCGATAGATATTGACGAAACAAATACATATCAAAAAAAATTTTTATAATAGCATCAAAACTGTGGCCACAGCTTGTGGCTTGTGGGCGTCAGAGGGGGCGTGGCACCATTTTGAAATAAACTTGCGCTGCGTAGGACCTCCTAAAATCTACATGCAAAATGCCAATCTTCTAGCTTTTATAGTTTCCGAGATCTCAGCGTTCATACGGACAGACAGACAGACGGACAGACAGACGGACAGACGGACATGGCTAGATCGACTCGGCTAGTGATCCTGAACAAGAATATATATACTTTATAGGGTCGGAAACGCTTCCTTCTACCTGTTACATACTTTTTCACGAATACAATATACCCTTTTACTCTACGAGTAACGGGTATAAAAATACGAAGAAACACTTGAAAAAATTAATTACACTGCTAACTAAAAATTAAAAACATACGACCCAATATTGCCATTTATAACCGAAGAAATTAGAATTTCAAACAATTTAATTAATAATATCAAGATTATGAGTAGAAGGAAAAGACATATTGATTTATTAGGCAGCGCCTGGAAATGGTTAGCTGGATCTCCCGACAGTAGAGATTTCGAAATAGTTCAAGAAAAAATAAATTCAGCATTAACTAACAACAACAATGAAGTTATTCTAAACAGACTTATCGTAGAAAAAATAAATAATATCACCCAGGCCAATGCAAATCTTATAAACGGCTTAAAATACGGAGGAGATCCTCAAAGAGACACTAGCACAATAATAATGTTTCAAGTTAAAATGCTTAAAGAAGAAGAAGAAAATTGTCAACTTAAAACACGCAATACAATGGGCAAAAGCAGATATTAGTAGCACCCAGATATTAGGAGATGAAGAGGTAAGTGAAGTTATAAAAACACTTGATCAAGACCAGTTGCCATACACTAATTTTGAAGAAGCCATGAAAATAGCAGAAGTAAGCGTAGCAAGCAATGGGCCAACACTTATTTATATCATTAAAATTCCTATAACCGACACCAACTATTGTGAAGAACTTTTAATCAAAGCAATAAAAATTGATCAATAAAATTCAATGCGAAAATGTAAAGGAAAACTTTTTGCAAAAATTTCCAAATGTAATAATTATAATGAGATAACCATTTGTAAACATAGAAATATGATAGACATAAGTAATTCCTCTTGCCTACCAAATTTATTAAAAAGTCGCCCTGTCACCTGCACTCGAATCAACAACCAACACATTCCAGTTATTGACGAACTCGCACCTGGAGTCATTCTACTCAACAAATTCTCCGGCAATGTACAAATAAATGGGACATCCACAAGTCTCAACGGAACCTTTGTTATTAACTTCAGCAATTCCACAATTAATATTGATGGACAGACCTTCACCAACAAAGACACGGTACACTATCACCCGATGCCAGCAATTCTCTAACTGAGATGACCATTAAAAATATAGAAGAAAAGCTATCATTAGAATTGGTAAAAGAACTGAACATCAACAAAACCAAGACCTTGGAACTGTTAAAAACAACATCGAATACAGCCGATTTTCTAATAAGTTCCATAATATCATCGGACTAACTGCACTAGCTAGCCGCTTCTTGATTAAAAGGGTCAAAATACTGCACATCAACAAAATAGCTTCCGATAACGAGATCAATGACCGCATCGAGCGTGGACACTCGATTTTAAAGGTGGAGGAGTTAATACAAAACGAATTCGCAACCGAAGTTGGCCACGCCCATCCGGTATTGCACCAGCAAGTAGAAATGCAAGGGTAACTTCCCGGCTTCGGTCAATAGCTCCCAAAAAGTGCTGACTGCAGCGTCTGAACCACTTCCCGCTGCAGCGACGTCAACGGCAAAGCTCCGACGTTGGCAGAGGCAGCGACAAAGTTATTGGGTATAAATATGGCAATTTCTATAAACATAATTTAGTTCCAATTTTTGTGCAAATAAATACGGATTAAGTGTCCTAAAATTTATATTTTTTTTAAATACTGAAGTCACTCGTGTTTAACTTATAGTGTCATACTTGTGCGTGTTTGCTACAAAGAGAACAGGACGTTACCTACAACTTTAACAGCTGGAGAATATTGAAAAGACTTCAGTTACGCAAAAATAACATATCGCATGCATTACCCAGAAGGGAATTACGTCCGGCTGTATTAGGACTTACGGACGGAATTCTAAAGGATCTTTGGATCCTGGACCAACATACCAATCGGCAATCCTGCGAAAGGATTTTTAATTCGACCACCAAAAAATCTATCATTGATTATGGACTCTTCAATCAATATATCCAAAAAGAGTTAGAAAGCATTGATTTCAGAAAAATAGTGCTCCTAGTGACCAATAAAAAGAAATCGCGAAAGTACGAGTGGCCATATAAAAATGGATACAGAAAATTTTCATCAACAAGCCTCGGACACCGAACAGCAAATAGAAACCCTTACATACGAATCAGCATGAATAACCAAGATTTCGATGTGTTGTAGACACAGGCTCTTTTATTTAGTAATTAAAATTACTTTAATTTTCCAACCAAAAATACACCTCTTAATGTTCATACCATAAATGGTAATATTCAATTAAATAAATCCGTGTCCTACCATGGAAGTAAGCTGCGTCCGACCAAACAAACATTTTGGGTCCATAATTTTTCAGATAGATATGATATGCTCATAGGAAGAGAATATCTCGAAGCATGTAACGCAATTATTAATTATAAATCAAAAACAGTTAATTAAACGGTTATCAATTCGGAATGAGATTTAATTATAACGACTTCGAATATAAGCAAGGAGAAGCAGAAATTGATTGCTGTGATCCCCCATTTTCAACAGATACACCTTTTAATTTTGCTATAAATAACGACTTGCAAGAAACCAATATGTTTAGAGAACACCTTAATGACGAGGAAAAAGATAATATAAAGAAAATTGTATATGAATTTAGCGACATACAGTACAAAGAAAGTGACAATTTGACTTTCATTAGTACTATCAAGCATGTCATTCTTACAAAAAATGAGCAACCGGCTTACAAAAAACCATGCAAATATCCTCAAGCTTACGACCAAGAAGTCGATTCGCAAATGAGGGATATGATAAAACAGGGAATAATTCGAAATTCAAATTCCCCTTATTGCTTACCCATTTGGATTAGTACCTAGGAAAGGCGATGCATCTGGAACAAAAAAGTTTCGTATCGTAATTGACTATCGTAATTTAAATGAAATTACGGTAGATGACAAATACCCTATCCCGGTCATGGATGAAATATTGGACAAACTTGGTAGATACCAATATTTTACCACTATTGACCTCGCAAAAGGTTTTCACCAGATACAAATGGATGAAAATTCTATTCCAAAGACAGTTTTTTCCACCAAAAATGGTCATTATGAATAACTCGAATGCCCTTTGGATTGAAAAATGCCCCTGCTACCTTTCAAAGGTGCATGAACAATCTCCTAGAAGATTTGATCTACAAGGATTGTTTGGTCTACATGGACGATATTATCGTGTACTCCACTTCACTGGAGGAACAAAAAACCTATTATTGATTATGGACTCTTCAATCAATATATCCAAAAAGAGTTAGAAAGCATTGATTTAAGAAAAATAATATGTATTATGAGGAAGGCGTGTGAGTAATCATCAAGGAGGAGCCCTACCTGTTGCCAGACATGCGGCGAATTCGCGTGTAGTAACGCTAAAGCGGCGAGAGAGTGTGGTGCCGTGTGCACAGAAAGAGAAGGAAGAAATTAAAGCGAGAGGGCGATACCGGAGAGTCCACGTGCCATGGGCAAAAGGAAATAGCGGTACGGCACGGACATTGTTGTGCCGTGCGCAGAGGGCGGAAGGTCGAACGGTAAAACCGTGGACTTAATACAAGAAGGCATGAGGACGCCGAGAAATAACGGGATACACCGGCCTATATAAGATGGCCGAGCGCTGGAAGCTGAATCAGTGACCAAGCACCCGAACGCGAGTCAGAGGCGAGTGCTGAAGCGTTCGTCGTAAATCTAGCGTCCTGCCACGGAGACTGCATTGCCAATAAAATGTGCCGGGAAAACGGCACAATGGATGGCTAGAGGAAAAGTTGTCTGTGGCGGTAGTGCCACACGAAAGTGAGGAAGAGGACATTGAGGAATTCCTTGACAAACAGCTATCAGAATTCAGCACCACGACAGGAACATCTAGCGTGGCCGAGCACCAAATTACCATGAAGGACGACAAGCCAATCAAGCAGAGATACTATCCCAAGAACTCAAGAGTCCAAGGAGAGATCAACGCAAAGGTGGACGAGCTTTTACAAATGGGATTTATATAACATTCAAGAAGTCCATACAGCTCTCCCATTGTAATGGTTAAAAAGAAGACGGGCTTGTAGAGACTATGCGTTGACTTCAGACAAATAACCGCGAAGTCTATAAAAGATACCTACCAGAAAGGCCAGGTTCATATGCAGTCTTAACAAGAAAGACGGATATATAAATGTAGGCAATTCACAGCGCTTACAGTATCCGACAAAGGCTTGTTCCAATAGTAATGCACTTCGGATTACAGCCCGCAAAGGGTTTTCGATCAGGTAATTAGCCAGGAGATGTCGCCATACGCGTTTGCGTATCAAGACGACATTATTGAAATCGGACGCACGTGGAGAATCCAAAATAAGTGTTTGGACGTCTCAAGGAAGCAAACTTGGGAATAAACGCCGAATGGAGATACAGCTAGCTGAGGTCCTTAAGGCCTGGCCAAGTCTAGGCGCTTTGTTCCAACTCTTGTCACGATTTGAGCTTGGCGTATTGCTCGCGAGACCGGCAGAGTTGAACAAAAAGAATCCTTCGACAAAGAACCGTGGTCTCGGATGGAAAGTTGTCTAGAACTAGCTACCGTGCGAAAAGGATTGCCTAGACGGATTCTTGCGTACGCCTGAACAGTCAGGTAAGAATTGACGCGCGTCCGCGCCACTGGTGTATCAAGAGGCGTATGCGCTCACTTAACCTTTTAAAACACCGAATAGCCAGAAATGGGTCTAGTCCAGTACCATATGTTACGGTGTTGAGCTTGTATAATCTCAAGGATCACTTGCCGATATATTTTTTTTTACATCGGCGGTCAAGGCGAGCCCATACAGGTGGAATCAAAAATAACGTTGAGTACGGCTCATCTTGGACTGTCGGCCCAATCATCAAAATATCATTTAAAGACATCTGAGTTGACGATTTACAAGACGCATCGAAAATGAAACATAATTTGGTTGACGATACTAAAACCTCTTCACTACAATTGAAACTTTTCACAACTTCTGTAGGGAAAGATGCCTTATATCAATCTGATACAACCCAGCCTAGAAGGGTTTTCTGCAGAGTTGGTAAGTCAGCAGACAAGGTGCTGTCCAACAGCTAATAACTCGAAAAATGATTCTGCTTCTATTAACATATCTATTTATTGTGTCTTGTAAAAATAGGGGTCCGCTAGTGGTAGGTTCTTTGGAATTTTTCAGTGGACCAATTTAACGCCTGCGACACAACATAATGCAACTAAATATTTTTTCGCCAATTTCTATTCCGAAATCAGCTGATCGCGAGCTCACTTTTAAAAGATCCCAAAAATCGTTGCTTTGGTTCCTTTAAAGCTTTTAATTAAAATTTTTATAATGGATACACTCATAGCAAAATTAACCCTAAAAACAAGAAATTCGCCTTAATTTTGACTTCAAAGGCATCGGACCTTAAATTTTAGGGTAAAATTTTCTAAAATTAAGGGCGTTCCTTTCTAAAATCTAAGGCAAAGGGCCCTAAAAACAAGAAAAAGTTTTCTAAAAAATAGAAAAATATTTCTTAAAATTAGGGCATCTAACACTAAATTTTAGGGTATTTTTTCTAAAAATTAGAAAAAATGCACCTACATTCCATCATGATGTAATTTTTCATTCAGGATTTATGTATGTATGTGTATACATATGTACGTATATGATTTAAGCACTTCGCTTTTCAGTTAGAAAAGTCACAAAGTTTGTATTAGTATTGCGCACTAATGAATTGCCAATATCGATTTCAACTGTAATTCTCTGGGGAAAGAGAGAGAGAGAGAATTAGTACAATTATGATTTATTCCAGTTCTTACAAGTAAAATCCGATAAGTTTCTTATCCGAAAAAACTTATAATTTTTTTCGTCCGTCGGGGGTGAGATTCGAACCCAGCTCTCCCGCGCGTGAGTCCAAAGACATTAAATGGAGCCACGGTCGCGCACGAAGAGCGCACGGCAAACCAAAGACTATATGATGGGGCGTTTGCGAAGAATATTAGTTTTAAAAAGTTTTTAGAACTCGTTAAGTCGCAACTGTGAAAGTCGAAATATTTAAAATAAATTTTCTAAGATGATATAAAGGGTAAAACCTTTAGTCGTTCTAAGCATTACTTCTCATCTGTGTTTATACACAAGTAAAAAACAAGAGAGAACGCTATAGTCGAGTGCCTCGACTATTAGATACCCGTTACTCAGCTAAACAACTTAATATAAATATGTCTTCTTGTATGTTTTTCGCCGCTCGAATTAGCTCCCGATTTTTATGTTAGAATCGGTACCCAGGGAACACCTCCAATTTGGCTAACTTGATTTGATTTGCATAGTTCTTGGGATATAGTTCGGTATTGACAAATGAATGCCATCGCAATTTCCTTTAATATAAATCCTTATCGAGAATTAACGTTGACTCTGTTGAGCACCTTGGCCAGCTGTTCCAAAGTCATCCGTTAGATGGCGCTATTGTATACGCCATGAAAGGCGGAAATGTAGGCGCTAGCCAGGCTTAAGCGTTTAATGGATTTTTGGGCGTTAGAGTGGGCGTGGCAAACTTTTATTTGGCCAATCGATAGGTATTGACGAAACAAATACATATCAAAAAAAATTTTCATAATAGCATCAAAACTGTGGCCACAGCTTGTGACTTGTGGGCGTCAGAGGGGGCGTGGCACCATTTTGAAACAAACTTGCGCAGCGTAGGAACGCCTAAAATCTACATGCAAAATGCCAATCTTCTAGCTTTTATAGTTTCCGAGATCTCAGCGTTCATACGGACAGACAGACGGACAGACGGACAGACGGACATGGCTATATCGACTCGGCTAGTGATCCTGAACGAGAATATATATACTTTATAGGGTCGGAAACGCTTCCTTCTACCTGTTACATACTTTTGCACGAATACAATATACCCTTTTACTCTACGAGTAACGGGTATAAAAAGAAAGATGTCGGCAGCTGAAATTGAACTTGCGGTGCTTAGATTTCTGGTCAGACATTCTAACCCCTAGGCTACTCGGACAGGGTTAGAACAATTTTATGGTCATTTTAGAAAATAATTCCTATGTTATAGAAAATATTGCTATATTGTGGGATTAATTTTTATTTTTAGAAAATATTTCTATATTTAAGAAAATATTTCTATATTTAAGAAAGCGTTTCTATTTTTTAGGGTTATCGAATTTTTAGGGTTAATTTGAGAAAATTTTTCTATATTTTAAGGTAAATCATTTTTTAGGGCAGAATTTCTAATTTTAAGAAAAAAATTTCGAAAAACAAGTGCCATTTTTACTAAAATATAGAAATTCTTTCTTGGATTTAAGGCGAGTTTAGTTTATGGCGACAATTTCTACATTTGAGAAAAACTTTCTTGATTCAAGAAAAGTTTCCTTGTTTTGAGAAAAAATTCCTTGAAAATAGAAATCTTTTCTTGGATTTAGAAAAAATAAAGTAGGCGAATTTCTAAAATTTAGGGTTAATTTTGCTATGAGTGTAGCTTTCGATTATTCAGCGGTTAAATTTTTCAATATCGGGAATGCTGTCGTTTTTTTTTTTTTTTTTTTTTTTTTTTTATTCGCGCGGTGTCCCACGGCCCACTTACCCGCCCAACCGACCGAGGGGCGCAGCCGTGTATCGTACGGCACGATTCGCGATAAGATAGACGCGAGATAGGAAAATAAAGGTAAAGGTCCGGGGAAAAAAGTAATAGTTAGATCAATCTTGTGCCAATGAAGCAAGTATTAATCGTTTTAGGAGCGGCAGAGAGTCAAGATTTGATATTACAGGAAAAAGTCTATTATAGTCAGAACATAATACTCTGAAAGGCTCATGCAAGGCATAGTTAGATCTACAATGATTTAAAGTTAGGGGAATATAATTTCTAGTTAATCTACTTGGCACAGAAAAGTTTAGCCGACTTAACAAGTCGGGGCAGTCAATATCACCATGTATAAGGTTATAAATAAAGATAGTACCAAGCATCGTTCTACGGTTGGCTAGGGATGGTAAATTAATCAAAAGAAGTCTACTAGAATAAGAAGGTAAGATAAGATTTGCATCCCAGATTAGGCGCCGTAAAGCAAAAAGAAGGAAGTTTTTTTGTATAGATTCAATACGACCAATATGTATTCCGTATTGTGAACTCCAGACGGGAGACCCATACTCCAGAATCGGACGGACTAGCGAAATATATAAAGTTTTAGTCAAATAAGGATCATCGAATTCTTTTGACCACCTTTTAATAAATCCAAGCACTCCTCTGGCTTTATTAACCATGGACGAAATGTGATTAGAAAATTTTAGTTTGGGGTCCAAGAGAACACCAAGATCGTTTACAAGAGTTATTCTATCCAAAGAGCTGCCACTTAACGTGTAAGACGCGTATATCGGATTGGCCCGATAAAAAGTCATCAGCTTACACTTGGAACCGTTTAAATTTAGTAAATTATCTCGGCACCAGATTTGAAAATTATCTAGATCGGATTGCAAGCCTAAATGGCAGGAAATGTCCTTATACTGCAGGCACAACTTAACATCATCTGCGTACATAAGTACGCGAGAATGATTTATAATTGAGGGAAGATCATTAATAAATAATGTAAAAAGTAACGGACCCAGATGGCTCCCTTGTGGGACACCGGAGGTAACACGGAGAATTTCAGAAATTGAATTTTTAAAAAGGACCCTTTGTGACCTGCCATTCAGATAACTTGAAATCCATTTAAGCAGATCAACTGGAAAACCTAAAAGGTCAAGTTTTTGAATGAGAAGTAAGTGATTTACAGAGTCAAATGCTTTACTAAAGTCAGTGTAAATGACGTCTGTTTGAAAACTACTATTGAAGCCTTTTATCTCTAATGAAGTGAGCTCTAGAAGGTTTGGGATTGTGGATCTACGTTTAATAAATCCGTGTTGACACGGAGAAATGATTGATCTGCAAAGGTGCTGCAAATGAGGAGTAATAATTTTTTCAAAAAGCTTAGGAATAGCTGACAACTTAGAAATACCTCTGTAGTTACTGGCTTCTAACTTGTTACCTTTTTTGAAAAGAGGAATAACAAATGATTCCTTCCAAATATTTGGGAATTGGGAGGTTTCTATAGATAAGGTAAACAACTTGTGAAGAGGTTTGCACAGGGCCTTAGCGCAATACCTAAGCACGCACCCAGGAATACCATCGGGCCCTGGCGAATAAACTGGTTTAATGCGAAGAAGATCCAAAAGAAGAGAGCTTTCTGTTAAAGTGGGACAGAATATGAGGTTTGACTTGGATATGTTGTAAGAATAAGGCTGTGATGAATAATCTAAAGTAGAGTAAGTCGTTTGAAAAAATTGGGCAAATAAATCGGCTATTGCCTGATCAGTGTTTGCCGTCATGTTTTCGAACGATAGCGAGGAAGGAAAAGAATTAGATTTACGCTTGGTGTTAACAAAATTATAAAACTGTTTCGGGTCCTGACAGAATTGGACCTTACAACGGTTTAAGTAACTGTTATAACACTGAGCATTAAGCACGGTAAATCTTGACCGAGCACTTAAATATTTAGTAAAAACAGATTGAGAACCGGTATTTTTATATTTCCTAAAAAGTCTGGACTTTACATTTCTTAAGTGTGTCAACTCTTTGCTAAACCAAGGTGATTTATTGGAAGTTGACGGATAGTACCACGGAACACAGGAATTAAAAAATGAGTTTATTGCAGTGTAAAAAACATTAACTGCATCGGACATATTAATGCATAGGTAAAGATCAGACCAATTAAAGCCAGAAATAAAATTATTTATTCAGAAAGTCTGCCTTGCGAAAACAACGTATTCGTTTGGATTTTTCTGATTTTTCTTCTATAACTCTACCCGTATCAAATGAAAGTTCGAATGTTGGGTGATATGGATCTTCAGGTTGCGTGAGTGGTGCTACTCTGGACAGAAACACACCTTCAGGATTTGATACAAAACACAAATCCAGTAGGCGACCTAATGAATTTCGAACATGGTTTACTTGAGATAGAGATATGTCAAGCAGGCCATCAATAAAATCATGCTGTGCTATAGGTAGTAAGACATTCGATCCATCCTCAGTGGACCAAGTAACTCCAGGTATATTAAAATCACCTAGAACTATCAACTGATCCCTATCGGAAAGCTTATTTGCAACGGACTTAATAACGGATAGGTGATTTAAATAATCAGGAAGTTCAGACAACGGCGGAATATATGAGCAAGTTATGTATATAAAGTTACCAGGAAGCGATAACTTTACACAAATAAATTCAATGGTATTGAATTCATCAAAAATAACTCCTCAGACGGGAGGTTTGAATCAACTCCAATTAAGACTCCACCTCCCCGTCTAGAGGGACGGTCATACCTATATATTGTGTACTTACCTGGAAAAACTTCAGAGCTAAAGATCTCCGGCTTTAACCAGGTTTCTGTGAACACAATAATATGAGATGCAAAGGAAAGGCTATCGGAATACAATTTAGTAAGTTTGCTGCGCAAACCTCTTGCATTCTGATAGGAAAGTAGGAGGTTAGAAATTAGTTTTTTGAAATTTGATCAACAAGAGTTTCGAAAAGGCTACTGAAATTCTTAAACTCCGAATACTTGCCGCAGAATTTCGGCAATGTCAAATTCGGCATTCGAACTCGAGTTGGGGCTACAGAAGCTGATCCAATTAATTTGCTTTCGCTTGCCGTCTTCAAGGCTATTGCCTTGGTTGAAAGCCTTAATATTGAAAGCTCTTCCAACTCTTCTACGAACTCATCGCCATCATCTAAATTTTCGATCTGTTCTTGTAATTGAGTTCCCTTAATTACCATCTAATTACAAATATCATTGTTTAGCCGTCAACTTAACCAAAACTGAACTAACGTATACTAATTTAATTAAACAATCAGAAGAATTTTCAGGTTTAAAACAAGTTATATACTTAACAGAGAAATTAAACAAGGAAATGAATGGAATTAGAATTGCAAAACGTAGCAAAAGAGGTCTTTTAAATTTTATAGGCACAACATACAAATATCTATTTGGAACATTAGATGAACAAGATAAACAAGAGTTAATAAATAAAACTAAAAATTTAGAAGAAAACACAATTCAAGTTAATGAACTTAATAAAGTAATAGATGCGGTAAACAAAGGTATTGAAACAATAAATCTTTTAAGCTTGGTCAATGATGTAGGTGAAAGGCTAGTATTACTTATTTTTAATCTACAAGAATTTACTGAATATATAGAGGACATAGAACTAAGAATGCAACTTACTAGACTAGGCATTTTTAACCCTAAATTACTTCAGCATGATACTTTAACACACGTTAATTCAGAAAAACCATTAATAATAAAAACCTCTACTTGGTTACAAACCAATACTAATCAAATATTGATAATTTCTCATATCCCAAAAGACATTATAAAAACTTCAATATTTAAAATTTTGACTTACCCAAATGAATTTAATGACATATTAACAGAACCTTTAGAAGACAAATATTATTTTCAAAACAATCAAATATTTTCATTTAACACAAAAGAAAGAGTTACAAATAAATGCATTATAGGAATATTAAACCAAGCCAATGCCGAATGTTAATACACAAAAATGTATAAAAATATGAAACAAATTATATAGAGCCAAATATTATAATTACTTGGAATTTACCGAAAACTATTTTAAACCAAACATGTATAAATCAAGCAATAGTTTTCGAAGGAAATAAAATCGTAAAAGCATTTAATTGTTCTGTACAAACCGAAGAAATTTTAATAACAAATACTATAATGGATTTCACACAAACTATTTATGGAAACAATAATGTAACAATGTTGGAACCACTGCCAATAATTGAAGCAAAAAGCATACAAGAAAAAAATAACATATTTCAAATTGTAATACTTACTTTTTTTGATTGTAATAATTATAATTTTATACTTCATTTATAAATTTAAGAGTATTCCGAAAATCATTGTAATGAAATATAAAAATCAAAACAAAAACAGAAAATTTAACAGAATTAAAGAATATTGCACCAAATGAAAAATACCCTACAATTAAACGAAAATACTACACAAACTAATATACCCACTCACATATACCCTAATATATCCGCCTGAGGACAGGCTCTTTTCTAATGGATAGGGAAGTAACATACCCACACCCACATATCTACCATATAAACATATATACATTACGCATTTATCACACCCAAAATCATCGGCTCCCAAGAGTCGCCAATTAATATAAACACCCTCTTGAGTTATAAACAAATGAAAGAACCCCAAATTGTCGGCTCCCACGACTGACCAATTAATGTAAACATCCTCCTGGGTTATAAACAAATGTCTCCAAACCCCAAAAAGTTTTTATCCCCCAATACTGTAAATTGGCAGACGCAGCTCAAACCTAGATCGCTCTCACGCTCAGTGCTCTCATTTTGGACACTCTCAATTTATCAATAAAGTTCTTTCTCCCAATCGAAGGATTGATAAGCGCCACCGTAGTTTTTAAGTTTGTGTTTTAAGTTGAATCTTGCAAGGAGCAGACCTACCTCTTTCAGTTCGCGTTTACACTATTTTAATAAATAAAAATTATAATTTTTTCAAAGTGCTAAGTCCCGAATTTGATATTGGCGCAGCCGGTAGGATATAACTTTTTATACGGTTATATCCTTAAAGAACCCTAACATCGTTCGTCGCAGTGCAATTCTAAACCAGCTATCGCAGTGTCGGTTTGTGTCGCTAATATACGAACGGAAACCTCAATTTTTGCAACACGCTATCGAAGCTCAGGTTGCGAGGTTTTTTTTAAAATAAATCTTGACCCGTGTGACTGTCAAGTAACTAAAAAAAAAATAAAAACAAATTTTTTGCAAAAACCCGTTTTATTTTAAAAGTTAGTGCCTTTGACCGTAACACAAGGTTTACTAAAAAAAATACCTTAGTTCTCCCCCACCAGTGGTAAGAGACAAGGTATAACAATTTTAAATCAAATTCATAATACAAAACTTTTAAAACTGTGAAAATTTTTGAAAACTAAATAAAAAAAAAACAAAAATCAAGAACAAAATCAGCAAGTGCCGCAATTTAGAGGCAAGACGCTCGAACTCAGCCCGTTTATCAGGAGGATAGATTTCATCCTGAAGTTGTACACCATAACATGTATACGCCAGGCGAGCGCATTCTTCTACCCAGAGGATATCTCAACTATCAACAGCAAGATGCTGGAGGGACTTAAGGAACGCCCTTATCAACGAATATAAAACCCAGATGCCCTGCGAAGAACTACTAAGACGTCTGTATAACACCCCCTTTCCTGGGTGTATACATAAGTTCGTTAAGGACTTTGAGTCCAAATCTTTTATAATATTAAATAAATTAGCTTCAGAAAATAACGCTTCAAATACAGTTTTATACACAAATGCTCTTAATAACACTGTTATTAAGAAGTAATTATGAAAAAATTGCCAGATAGACTTTTTATGATATTGGCTAGATATGATATTAATAATGCTAGTAAATTAAAATGTGTAGCGCAATAAGAAGGTTGTTATGAAACATTTTATTCAGATCGAACAAAGAATTCACAAAGTCAAAACCAAGATAAGAGATCCTAACAAAATACTAATAATACTTATAAACAACAAAATAATATTTCCCCAAATCAATATAAGCAGCAGGCTAGTACATCTCAAGGCCATCATAAACCTAATTATAATAAAAATAACAGCGAAACTTTTTATAAAAACCACCTACTATATCAAGCAACAAAACAAGAATTCCAAAAAAATTAAATTAAAATCAGGTTAGGAATCCTATAAATTATCAATTACAACAAAATGGTGCTCCTAACCCGCCAATAAAAAGAAATCGCGAAAGTACGAGTGGCCATATAAAAATGGATACAGAAAATTTTCATCAACAAGCCTCGGACACCGAACAGCAAATAGAAACCCTTACATACGAATCAACATGAATAACCAAGAGTTTCGATGTGTTCTAGACACAGGCTCTTCTATTTAGTAATTAAAATTACTTTAATTTTCCAACCAAAAATACACCTCTTAATGTTCATACCATAAATGGTAATATTCAATTAAATAAATCCGTGTCCTACCATGGAAGTAAGCTGCGTCCGACCAAACAAACATTTTGGGTCCATAATTTTTCAGATAGATATGATATGCTCATAGGAAGAGAATATCTCGAAGCATGTTACGCAATTATTAATTATAAATCAAAAACAGTTAATTAAACGGTTATCAATTCGGAATGAGATTTAATTATAACGACTTCGAATATAAGCAAGGAGAAGCAGAACACCTTAATGACGAGGAAAAAGATAATATAAAGAAAATTTTATATGAATTTAGCGACATACAGTACAAAGAAAGTGACAATTTGACTTTCACTGGTACTATCAAGCATGTCATTCATACAAAAAATGAGCAACCGGCTTACAAAAAACCATGCAAATATCCTCAAGCTTACGACCAAGAAGTCGATTCGCAAATGAGGGATATGATAAAACAGGGAATAATTCGAAAGTCAAATTCCCCTTATTGCTTACCCATTTGAATAGTACCTAAGAAAGGCGATGCATCTGGAACAAAAAAGTTTCATATCGTAATTGACTATCGTAATTTAAATGAATATACGGTAGATGACAAATACCCTATCCCGGTCATGGATGAAATATTGGACAAACTTGGTAGATTACAAATATTTTACCACTATTGACCTCGCAAAAGGTTTTCACCAGATACAAATGGATGAAAATTCTATTCCAAAGACAGCTTTTTCCACCAAAAATGGTCATTATGAATATACTCGAATGCCCTTTGGATTGAAAAATGCCCCTGCTACCTTTCAAAGGTGCATGAACAATCTCCTAGAAGATTTGATCTACAAGGATTGTTTGGTCTACATGGACGATATTATCGTGTACTCCACTTCACTGGAGGAACATGTATTATCTTTGCGAAAGGTATTTGAAAAATTACTAGAAGCTAATCTCAAGCTTCAACTCAACAAATGCGAGTTTATGAAAAAGGAAACAGAATTCCTTGGACATATAACAACAACTGGTATAAAACCAAATTCTCTCAAAATAGAGGCCATACAAAATTTCCCTTACCCAAATCACCAAAACAAATAACATCCTTTTTAGGTCTTTATGGATTTATAAGAGGAGACTCAAATAAAGTCGAAGTAATATATTATTTTCATAAAACAAAAATCATAATAATATATAAAGAAATGACAATCGAATACGCAGAACAATTGCTAATTGAATACTTTTCTAATAAGAAAAAAGAGTAATTTATTTTGCAATTGAAACAAACTTTTTAGTTTTTCAAAAGGCATACGTTGAAATTATTTCCCCAAATTGCTTAACTAAAACAGTGAAAACTAATAGTAAATTAATAGATATTAACACTTACGCAAAATTTAAAGAAATTATTATTAAAACACACAGAGAACAATTATCCAGGAATAGAAAAACAAGCAGCACTTTTTAAAGAAAAATATTAATTTCCCGATCACCAAAAATTAATTCAAAATTTTATTAATGAATGCTAGTATGCAACATCGCAAAAACAGAACACAGAAATACTAATTTAGAATTCGAAATAACCCCAGAAATGTTTAATCCAAGAGAAAAATATGTAATCGATTTGTATATGATAGATAATAAACAATTTTTATCTTGTAAAGACATTTATTCAAAATTTGCCACATTAATTGAAGTCAACAGTCGAGATTGGTTAGAAGCAAAAAGATCATTAACTAAAGTTTTCAATGAAATGGGTAAGCCAAGCCAAATTAAAGCAGACAAAGATTCAGCTTTCATGTGTGCAGCATTGCAACTTTGGTTCAAATCTGAAGATGTTATTATTGATATAGCAACAAGCAAAAATGAAATTTCTGACGTTGAGAGATTTCATAAAACAGTAAATGAAAAGTTAAGAATCATAAACAGTGAAACAGACATAGAAAATAAGTTAAAAAAATTTGTATTTATTCTTTATGTCTATAATCATAAAACAAAACATAATACCACAGGCAGAACTCCGGCAGATATTTTTATTTTCGCTGGAACTCCAAAATACAATACACAGTCAAATAAAATCAATAAAATAGAAAAACTAAATGAATCACGAAATAAATTTGAATTTGATACTAGATATCGACAAGCTCCACTAGTAAAATTAAAAACCACTAATAACGTTAAAAAGACAGGAAAAATCACAAAATTAGGTGATAATCATTGCGAAGAAGTTAACAGAGGAAGAAAAATATTACATTATAAGTATAAATATAAGAAAACAAAGAAAATTAACCAAAATAAATACGATAATTCCAGATGCACGCTAAATGAAAGCAAAACCCAACTTGTTGATCAACACTATCAACATCCTATTAATTTTAATACTTTCTACAAACCAATACTAATCAAATATTGATAATTTCTCAGATCCCGAAAGAAATTATAAAATTTTCAATATTTAAAATTTTGCCTTACCCAAATGAATTTAATGACATATTAACAAAACCTTTAGAAGATAAATATAATTTTAAAATAATCAAATATTTTCATTTAACACAAAAGAAAGACTTACAAATAAATGCATTATAGGAATATTAAACCAAGCAAATGCCGAATGTAGATACACAAAAATGTATACAAAATATGTAACAAATTATATAGAGCCAAATATTATAATTACTTGGAATTTACCGAAAACTATTATAAAATCTATTATTAAAACAAACATGTATAAAACAAGCAATAGTTGTCGAAGGAAATAAAATCGTAAAAGCATTTAATTGTTCTGTACAAACCGAAGAAATTTTAATAACAAATACTATAATGGATTTCACACAAACTATTTATGGAAACAATAATGTAACAATGTTGGAACCACTGCCAATAATTGAAGCAAAAAGCATACAAGAAAAAATAACATATTTCAAATTATAATACTTACTTTTTTTTGATTGTAATAATTATAATTTTATACTTCATTTATAAATTTAAGAGTATTCTGAAAATCATTGTAATGAAATATAAAAATCAAAACAAAAACAGAAAATTTAACAGAATTAAAGAATATTGCACCAAATGAAAATACCCTACAATTAAACGAAAATACTACACAAACTAATATACCCACTCACATATACCCTAATATATCCGCCTGAGGACAGGCTCTTTTCTAATGGATAGGGAAGTAACATACCCACACCCACATATCTACCATATAAACATATATACATTACGCATTTATCACACCCAAAATCATCGGCTCCCAAGAGTCGCCAATTAATATAAACACCCTCTTGAGTTATAAACAAATGAAAGAACCCCAAATTGTCGGCTCCCACGACTGACCAATTAATGTAAACATCCTCCTGGGTTATAAACAAATGTCTCCAAACCCCAAAAAGTTTTTATCCCCCAATACTGTAAATTGGCAGACGCAGCTCAAACCTAGATCGCTCTCACGCTCAGTGCTCTCATTTTGGACACTCTCAATTTATCAATAAAGTTCTTTCTCCCAATCGAAGGATTGATAAACGCCACCTTAGTTTTTAAGTTTGAGTTTTATCTTGTAAGGAGTAAGGAGCAGACCTATCTCTCCCAGTTCCCTATTTTGATAAATAAAAATTTTTTTTTTTATTTTCAAAGTGCTAAATCATGAATTTGTTATTAATAATAATAATATTATTATTATTATTACATATATATATATATATTAATAAAAAATTCGGGATTTAGCACTTTGAAAATATTAATATTATTATTATTGTTATTGTTATATATATATATATATATATGATATGTTATTGTTATTATATATATATATAAATTATTTATCCAAAGAATAATAAATTAGTAATATAAATAAATATTAAAACAGGATAATTGTTGAATTAGAACGACGTCAAAATGTTAAATAAAATTTTTCGTAACAAAATCGAGAGTAAATAATAATTTAATTTAATTTTCAAATTTGTTCTTAAAAAAATATTTTAATAATTATCCACAATGAAAACGACGAAAAAATATTTAATTGAATATCGAGCCTCAAAGTATCAAAATAATAGTGGTTGCAAGTGACGGCAAAAATAAGTATACCAGTCCCGTACTTTGATCGCCAAACCAAAAATCTAACAACAACTACAACGTTGCTAACGGTGGACAAGCGAAAGCGAAAACGGAAAGAGTACACTGCTGCAGCTGCTTGTATGTGGGGGCTTTGTATTTGTTATTTATAGCGGCTGGGCTGATTTTCCCAACTTTCACCCAAAAGCAGGGAACGACCTCATATATATATTTATATATGTATATAAATTATTTATTCAAAGAATAATGAATTAATAATATAGATCTAGCCATGTCCGTCTGTCCGTCCGTCCGTTTCTACGCAAATTAGTCCATCAGTTTTAAAGATATCTGATTGATTTCTATTGCAGGTAGTATATAAGTCGGAACGAGCTGGATCGGGCAACTATATCATATAGCTGCAATATAACTGAACGATTGTAAATGCCATAACTTTGGTGTTTGTAAAGTTAGGAAGTTGGGATTTTCTGTGGATTTTATCTTTGGACAATCAGCCCGACCTACCAAATTTCATAAGGATCGACTGACTATATCTTATAGCTGCCATATGTGTTTGTAAAGTTAGAAAGTTGGATGAATAATTTGGAGAATATAATTTACCGAATATTCTGCAAGGGTATATCAACTTAGGCTCCGCCCGAAGTTAGCTTTCCTTTCTTGTTTTGTACTACATCTTGTCATTATTTCTTGAATTAAAGTAATTACGAAATTATAGCCAAAAGTTAGTTTCTGTGATCACGTTTAACTTTTTTCTGGGAATACTCTTTGCGATTTCTTTCTTGACCTTAAGAAGTTTTTAGATCAAAAATTTATTCGATATCTGGGAATGCTATTTGCGATATCTTTCTTGTCCTTATAGCCTTAAGAAGTTTTTAAATCAAAAATTTATTTGGTAGAAAGCTTAATTTTTTTATACAAATTTAAATCACTTTTTTTTGTTTGATATCACAAAGCTCCCATATAATAATAGGAAAAAGAATAAAAAAAACTTGCTTTTTAATATAAGGGGATTTACTCCGATATATAGTAGTTTTATTTCAGATTTATGACTTAATTTTTATAAAAATCTGCAAACAACATTTTTCAGGCAGTCCATTCCAGTAGTCGTGGCTGGTACTTAGTCGAAAAAATTGACTGTAGAGTTAATTTATGCTTCATTTAAATTTTCAGATTGCTTTTTTTGTACAATATAAATACAGAATATACTTTTTGATATATTTTGTTTTAGAGCTGTGGACTTAATCTTGAGCAAGTTGGTTTTGTTCATCCACAAAATAAAGGCAGCCAACCCTGGATCCCACTATCAGTTAAAACTGGATTTCTTTTTATTTTTTGGATAACCTCACGACAGTATTTTAAAGAAAAAGCTGAAGATCGAACACAAAGTGACTTACTCCAACAAATCTTTGGACCACATCACTCCCGTTCAGAAGATCTTGTTTTTCAAAAGTCGCAGGCTCCACAGCTCATCATATTTGTATTCAAAACCGCATCGAATTTCATAACTCGGATTTGGATGTGGTTGCTGATATTTTTAATTTTCTTATGTGCCATGGTTGATCGAACAATGACAGGATTTCGAATATGCTACATGTCCCTTTTCCTACTTTTTTTGATGGTTTTCCAGATGTCCTTGCAGCTTTGGATCAAGTTTCTTTACGGATACTGGATATTTCTTATTTTTTATGCAATGACTATATTGACAGTGATTTATACATATCAATTCGATAATTTTGATTACTATTGGGAAAAATTTTTAAGAGTACAGCCAACACTGTGAGTTTATTTTAAATATTTTTAAGGTGTAAAAAAACAGTACTCGAAGACACAATCGGTATTACTACACTATTTTTGTAGGCTTGGGGGATGTAGCTACTAAGTAATTCGTTTTGAAAGGTAATAATTCAACACTTGTTTTTTTGGCCACTGTTTTTATCTACTCATAGTTTATTCTGTGCATTCCATGATTTAATGCTGCTGTACATACTAAACAAGTTATTTGTGTTTTGATTTTTATTGTTATTTGGTTGTGAATATATGGGTTATTGTATATGTGATTTTGGGGATTAAGACTGCAAAAACGTCGGGTGTCACTCAAAATTCTTTTTGAAGAGATGTCGAGTGAAATTTTTAAATAAAATTTTTTTCTCGTTTTAGTGTTAGTCCAAATATGGCATTTGCTTTTTATAATGTAAGTATTATTAATTACAGTAGAAATGACTCTTCTAAAATTGTTCATTTTTTTTAATTTGTTCTTCCTCCCTGTGTATTCAAAGTGTTGTTCCACCATGGTACATTATTGCTTTGTGTGCGCTTGAAGTGATCATTTTCTGTATTATTTCAGCCTCTTTGGTTAAGTTTGTGCGAGTTTGTGAGGAGTATTTTTCTGTTAATCTGGAAAATATGTCAATTTATAAATAATAATAAATTAAGGCTCACGTGGGTAACCATGGTTTAATTATGATGAGGAATTGGTCGATGCCAAATAAATGAAATTTTGTGTGCCTTGTTCTGTCAATTTGTAGTAATGGCCCGCGTGATAGTTAGTTCGATGTTTGTTAGATATGTATGTTAAAGTTGGTGACATGTCGTTTAATAGGATGCACTTAGATTGAGTCAAGAATTGTGTGTGCTGAAGTGGTGACATGAATTTTCTACTGGTTTGCCTCTAGAATTGTTGTTTATCGAGCCCCAGCTTTTGTGACTATGTGGAAATGTGTGAGGTGTCTAGAACGAATTGAAGGTTTAGCAAGGCAAAAAGCAAGGTAAGACTGCATTGAAGTCGTCGCTAATTTTTAACTAATTGATTATTTACTAATCGATTGATGAATATTTACACCCAACAAAACAGCGCGGTTAAGAAAATGAGTCAAAACGAAATTAGTAAGCAAAGGCAGCGTTAGCAAGACGATCGCCGTATTTATACCCGTTACTCGTAGAGTAAAAGGCTATATTGTATTCGTGCAAAAGTATGTAACAGGTAGAAGGAAGCGTTTCCGACCCTATAAAGTACATATATTCTTGTTCAGTATCACTAGCCGAGTCGATCTAGCCATGTCCGTCTGTCCGTCTGTCCGTATGAACGCTGAGATCTCGGAAACTATAAAAGCTAGAAGATTGGCATTTTGCATGTAGATCTTAGGAGTTCCTATGCAGCGCAAGTTTGTTTCAAAATGGTGTTAAGCCCCCTCTGACACCCACAAGCCACAAGCTGTGGCCACAGTTTTGATGCTATTATGAAAATTTTAATTGAATAAAAGTTTGCCACGCCCACTCTAACGCCCAAAACCCATTAAACGATTAAGCCTGGCTAGCGCCTACGTTTCCGCAATACAATAGCGCCATCTAACGGATGACTTTGGAACAGCTGGCGGCGAAAAACATACAAGAAGGTTAATTACCCCCAACTTGACAACGTGAGCGACCTCATTCATGTTCTCCACTGTTACCGTCTCAGAGGACAGAGCGCACTGATAAGCTAGCATGCAATGGACTGGAAGACCTGTTCTTACCTACGGTGACTACCACAACAGTCTCTCTAACTGCCCGCTCGATCCCATCTTTATCAACGCTCTTTTGGTGTCATCGTTGGCATCAACAAAAGTCTTTTATGAATCACCGATCAAAACAAACTAAAACAAATTCTACGACTATTGCGTTGTCGATAAAAGAAAAGACAAACAACGAAAGTACTGACCCGCTTGTGTATACTGTAATGGATCAATACATTAAAATTAAACGGGAGTTAAGCCCATTAAATTACCAGTAGCATCCTAATAATAACAATAGGTTTGAAATTCTAGCAGACTACTCGAATCCGAAGAAGATATAAAAAAGAAGATAAAGCCAGCGCCAATATACAAACATGAGGAACATGAGCTCTAACGCTCTTGCTAACAAAATTATAGAGCCTTTTGCAAAAGACAACTTTCATATACTATAATTCCCCTTTTACGGGGTAATATCCATAAAAAAAAAGTTCAAATGAAGTCGGAAGAAAATTATACAGTATTATCGAAGCATCTAACCGACAATAAAACAAGGAAAGAAGAAAACTATGGCAGCTATCTGATATTGTCTGTTTAATTCTGTTTAGTCATATAAATATATATATCTCAAATAGATTATTTTTTAGATTTATTTTATTATAGATGTCCGTTTTTAATTACCCAATTCCAAAAAACCAAAAAAAATTTAAACAACTATGACGAACCCGCCTAGAAGGCGTGTACGCCACAATTGTTGTTCTTACTATTATAATAGTTTTAAGAGAGATATTGCGAAGCATAATAACATATTAAGAATAAGTTATATCTAAGTTTAAAACCCGGGGTTGCAACGCCAACCGATATTTAGCCAAGACACTTTAAATACTAGAAAAGCAAATTAGCTAAGATACCAGTAATAGGAAAATACTAAAAATTCCGAGTGCGGGAAAAGGGAAGAAAAGGGAAGGCGGTCACACAGCAATCGTGGAGCGGGTAAAATCCCGGTCTCGGGATCGCGGAACGAGTAAGACGTGTGATCCGGATAGGGCTTAGCGAGGCTTCGAAAAACCGCTTGCACTCCTCGAGTTTTCGCGCCGGTGAAGAATCGCAAGAGAGGCCAACCACGACACCTAACGCGACCGCCCTCGGTCTTTTGAATGCGTAGGATCCGGCAATTTAGTTTAGTCAAGTTCTACGCAAGTGATTCGCGTGTGATCATTAAGCAGAATCAAGGTATACAAAACGGGTCAAGTGAGGTTAGTACGAATAGGTTCCTTTGTGTTCACAACGGTGTAGCCGACTCGAATGAGGGTAACTTAAATAAACGGTAAAGAATATATAATCGCATCTCCCGATCGTGTGTTTTCATTTCTTAGTCAGATAAACAAATCCAACCTAACCTAACCTCATTCCGACAGCAGCTTTAGGCCCGAACGTGGACATCCTTCCCGTTCACCACAGCGGCCGTAGTTCTGCCCCTAGTTAGATATTCCCGTAGTACCGCCGGAACTGAATGTGGATCCCTTCCCGTTCGGTCCAGTAGTTCTCTCGACCCCTTTGCGTAGCTTTGAGATTTGCGCCTGGACACCCGTCCCGCCGGATCCTCTGCAAGTTAGTTTCGTCACTTCCTCCGTAGTGTGGGATTTACGCGAGGACACCCGCCCCGCCGGATCCGTTATCCTAGATCCCTCACCCCCCTTACGTAGTTTTGGGATTTGCGCGTGGACACCCGTCCCGCCGGATCCATGATCCTAGTATCTTCGCCTCTGTCGTAGTTTTGGGACTTGCGCGTGGACACCCGACCCGGCCGGTCGACCAAGTCTAACCTTTCCGTCCTTCCTTTTAACCTATTTTCCGCCTCTGACGCGAAATACAAGACTAGGGGTCTACACGACCAGCGTCGCCTGCATTTCCGTAGGCATAAATTAGAACCTTCTGTGCAGACTCCCCATCAAAATTATCCGTCCGCTTGTGGAGCGGAACTCTCTAGTCCGGTGTTACGGTGATTTACAAATTTCATCTAAAGGACTCTTAGATCTGACTGAGATCTGTACCCCGGCGTGAAAGCATTCTTGCACAACAATTTTTCCGATTGTTCTTATGGGAGCTTTATGATATAGACGTCCGATCCGGCTCGTTCGGTTGCGTACAGGGTGCGCCTTCTGAATCGGATCAATAGAATGATTGATAGATTTAAAAATATTTTGTTTTACTATTCAGATTACTTCTTTACAATTTATGTCGGCTAATTTAAAAAAACAATATCAGCCAAGTAGCCTTCTTTATTGCTAATACAATGGAAAGCTCTTTTTTCGCGTTTATTATGATATTTGCACACATGTCAGGCGATATAGCTACGATCGTGGCTCGAATGTTGTCGTTCAGTTCTTCTAAGGTCTTCGGCTTTTTGGCATAATCTTTTCTTTTCACAAAACCCCGCAAAGAGAGGTCCGGTGGCGTCAAATCTGGAAATCTGTCTGTCAGGTGTTCAGACGATATTTCCGTTTTCGACACAATACGTCCATTGTTGCATTTGTATGTTCAATGTAAAGCGACACTATTTCGAAGTGTTTTTGGGGTGTAAAGTTTACAAAGCTGTATCAATGAAGCTAATTGGTTGAAAATTGTCGCAGTTATTCGATCATTCTATTGATCCTCTTCAGATGGCGCACCCGGTACTACCGACAATAGAAACACAACTTGTAATTAACTGATTTACTATTTATGCTCCCTACTAGATTCCTGCGGCAAGCTCAGTAGATTGTGTGTTCGCCCCATAAAAATTGTCTGACTTGACTGACGCGCAGATCAAGGTTAATTCTTGTGCTACTTATTACAACGGCTGCCGGTGATGTCTGATAGTTCCGGGACTTGCTAAACCGCTGGGCTTTGCCGAGCGATTGCTCGCCCTTCCTGGCTGGGAATCGGGGTGACGAACAGTTGCTGTTCCGGGACTGCACCGGAAATCGTAGGGCTTTTCAGGACAACGCCTCTTGACACCACAAATCGATGCTCTGCTCGTCCTTCGCACCAGGTCCTGCTTAATCGAGTATGGCACCCTGGGTTTTAGACAACCTTCCCCCGAGCTCATGGTTCCTCGTCGCAGGTCTGTATTGTTCAACTCTGACAGACCCGCCGTGCGATACGGCGGGTGTTGTCGTAACAAAGTTGGATATAAGCCGCCTTGACTTAGCCGTGTGTGTTTCAATTCGGAGATTTCTGATGTCCTGATGTAGCTAATTAGCAATTTTTTTGATCTTCCTAAAGCGCTGCTTCCGTCGACTGGATCTGTTGTTACTGACTTGGATAATTCACTGATCTTGACGGATTCATTCCTCGTACTCTCCTTTGATCTCTGCGCTTAGCATCACACTACGGTCCAAAGTTCAGGGTTTTACCGTTCGACCTTTCTCTGGCCCCACACTAGGTCCAAAGCGCAGCGATCTACCGTTCTCCCTTCACTCACGGAGCGCCGGCGCTTTCTCGTCCCTCTTCTATCCTTCTCTCCAAGCTCTCTTCCCTCCTACAATCCAAACTCTCTTCCCTCGTATCCTCCAAACTCTATTTTCTTGTTCCCTCCAATCTCTCTCCAACTGTAGGACCCAGGTTTCCAAACCTTTTTTCCCACAGTGCCGTATCCGGTAACTGGCAGGCTTCCGTACAGTCGATCTTCGCTTTTATTTGTGGATAGTTATTTAACTCCTCACATTCCCCCTTTCTTCGGGTGACGAAAAGAAGCTCATTCTTTCTCTCTCGCTATTATCCTGTGAATCCCCGAAGCCTTTGAGTCATATCGTTCATCCTCTCTTTCCATTCCCACCCCCAGACGCTTTCCCCAAAGAATTAGGAATTCTCGTTTCTCCTTTTTGGCCACTATCGCAGTTGCCGATTCTCAAATTTCCCCGCCCCAGTATTTCACTTCCGCAGCTGCGGCTTGGATCCGCCGAACCGTGGCGTGGGTGGCCGGGCCGGCATCCACGGAGGCGTGGCCACCGGGGCTCATCCATAGCTATCCCGGTCCTCGCCGTCGACCAGTCCTCCTCGTTGCGGGGGCACCTCCGTCAGCCACCTTGAAGAGGCGCCATCCGACTCGGCTTAGGGTCCTCGCCCGCGTATCTGGGAGGCGGCGGTACCTCCCACGAGCCCTCCACCGGGTCCTCCGACAGACACCGTTTCTCTTTCTCCGCCTTTCGCAGCCGGTCATGCCATCGCGCCTCCACCGCTCCTCGTGGTCCTTGCGCAAATTGGCCTGCCACCGCGTCCTCCTTCTTTCGCTGCTGCTCCTGCAACAACAGCTCCCGGTCCCGGAACCTCCTCTGGTTCTCCAACGCGGCCCGGCAGACCGCCTCGGCGAAACCCCTCGGAAGTTCCGCTCCTCCGGCTGTGTCACGGGCCTCTGGGGTCACCAGAAGCACCACCGTCCCGGTGATATGCGGTCGCCTGTTGGCGCCTTCCGGAGCCGCCACTCCCTCTGCTCGACGCCGGGATCGTCCATTATCTCTACATCGCTATCGGAGCTCACCACGGGTTCAGGTGTGGAGTCCTCGACGAGAATCCGTTTCAGGGACTGCCGCGGAACTCGGGTGGGCCTGGTTGCCGACCATCCTAGCCCCAGGCTGAATCCCTGCTGGGTTGCCATCGCCTCCTCGCTTTTGACCTCGTAATCCTGGTGTTTATGTTGAACTCTCAACAACTCAACTCTCGGTTGCGCGCTTTTCTCTTTGCTTGCCACTGTTATGTCCTCCCCCGGGGTGCTCGCTCTCTTTGCTGTGCCGTCTTCCCCCCTCTTTCGTAAAACACACAAGCTCCATTTCTGGAGCATTTCTGGGCGGTATCCTTGGGGTATCCATGCATGGTATCTTTGGGGTATCCCTGAGGGTATGCTTGCATGTAATCCCCGTGGTATCCTTGCATGGTATCCTTGGTGGTATCCTTGGGTTGGTATCCTTGGTGTATCCTAATACGTTTGAATGATATATGCTTCTGCTAGTGTCGTTGTTCCGTACTCAGTAAACATCCGTTCAGCTCGGCGAAACTATGGATGGCTCTTGCTTATGCCTCTCGCCTACTCCTGTTGCCTTGCTACTTGGATCCCTTGCTGCCTTGCCTGTACGCTTTTTTCGGCCCCGTCCTTTCCGAATTCCGACTCTGGCGAATGCCCGACGTCGAATCCTTTTGTTTTGCGGACTGGATCCCATATATTTGTGCCGTCCTGGTTCACCATACACCATCTTTCATGTGCTTGTGCCTTACCCATATGGATGACTCTCGCTTCGGCCTGACGCATAATCCTTTTGCCTCGCAGTCTGGGTCAAAATCCGTAATCTGGTCACTTCCATCATACCCCGGGGCTATTTTCGCAGCGAATCCCTCGGCCGCTTTGGACAGGAGGTGTTGCTTGGCCCATACTGTGTCGCCCGCCGCTGGCGTCCATTGCCTCATCAGATTGTCGTGTCTGGCTGTTCCTGGGATGCATTTTCCATATTTCGTCGTACGATTTCAAAGGCCAGTGCTTAGAGTTTCCCTATCAAGTAGGGTGCTTGGGAGTCGCGGCTCCCTGCCCTGGGTAAGAAACCGGTGGACTTCGATATGCCCGTGTTAACTGCCGGCATACGCTCCGGCCACTTCTCGTCCCAGTTTCTCTGGTTCTGGTCAATCATACTCTTGACTGTTCTGCTTGCTCGTTTTGTCGGATTCTCTTGTGGTGTAAAGGGTGAGGTAAATTGTTGTCTGGTTCATGTCTCAGCCAGGAAACTTTTGAATATACGGCTCGCAAGCTGCACTCCGTTGTCCGTTATGACCACCTTTGGGACCCCGTACCGTGCGATTGTGCGCTCCCTAAACGCCTTTTTGAGCGACTCGGCTGTCGCACTGCGCAGGGGCACCAGTTCCATCCATTTCGAAAATTTATTCATCAGGATCAGGAGGATTTGGTTACCGTGCTTAGATCTTGGTAGAGCTCTGGCGAAGTCTGGGCATACCGTGGCCTCCGGAACTTGGGTTAGCATTTTGCCGGCTGCCTGCATTTGATTAAGTTTATATCTCATGCAAGTCTGGCATTTTCTCGCATAAGCATAGAGATGCTAGTAGTATGTGAGCCGACGAGGGTGCGGACGGATGTACCGGCAGCCCACGGGAGCCACAGCTTGCGGGCATTCATGGCCGAGGATGTGCGATGGCGGCATCAGTGGTCGGAAGGACACAGACGGCGAGGCAGGAGCCCAGGATTCGGGAGGGGGTCCCCAAGGTGAGCCCTCGGTATCCCCGGACGAGAGGCCGTATAGACTCATGGGCCCCGCCTACAGTACCGACGGGAGAATAGCTGAAGAAGAGGCCCTGGGTGTGGTTCGAGCCAACGGTCACCCGTGAACCCCGCTGCAGCGGCAGCATTCGACACCCGAGGTGAAGCGCCCGCAGCCGCAATTCACAAGCCAAGTGTTCGCCCCGGAAAAACGCGGTTGGCACGAGGTGGCCCGGAGCGATTTGCCGAAAGTAGTCGAGGAGGTACCCACGGATGGGAGTTACCAGCATCCGTGTATTCGAACAGTACAATCAATCAATTCGAACAGTAAAACAATACCCGAAAGCGTAGAGCAAAAGATGTTGTTTGGAGAAGGGGGTACTTGGCTGCAAAAAAGAAAGGACATACATTGTCATCAACAGCAACCTGCGAAGAGAAAATGAGAGTTTGAGCAAATACAAATAAACGTGTGGATGTCATCGTACTTACCTGATGTTGGAGCGAATGATGATGCCAAGCTAGGGAATTGACTTCCTCTCTGCTCTCTCCAGCATGCCTTTAGCTCAGCGAAAGAAAGGCTGAGCCTGCAAAGGGCAACTGAAGGGCACCAGGAGAAAATAAGAGAGAGGGAAAGCAAAAAAATGCGGGAATCTCACCAGAATAGAAGAATTTCTCTGCATCTTCCTGGTCTTGGTAAAGGCGCGTATCGATTAGTCACTGGAAGATAGTTGCGATCGATGGGCACAAGGAAGTACTAGAAATAAAGTATCTGCAAAGGGTGATACATCGCAACGAGCAGGTGACAACATTTCGCCATCGGTATCGATAGCCGATAAACTATCGATCACGCACGGATAGTGTAACCGAAGGAGTAGAAGGAGACAATGGCTCTGGATCTGACTGAGAGTTGTAACCCGGTCAGAGAGCATTTTTACAAAAACATATGAAACATACTTCCTTTCTGCCATTTTTTTTTTGTTTTTTGCGCGGAGTCCCACGGCTCACTTACCCGCCCAACAGACCAAGGGGTGCAGCCGATTCGCGATAAGATAGACGCGAGATAAGGAAATATAGGTAAAAGTCCGGGGAAAAGAGTAATAGTAGGATCAATTTTGTGCCAATGAAGCTAGTATCAAACGTTTTAGGAGCGGCAGAGAGTCAAGATTTGAAATTATATTGAAAAGTCCATTATAGTCAGAACACAGTACTCTGACAGGCTCATGCAAGGCATAGTTAGATCTACAATGATTTAATATTAGGGGAATATAATTTCTAGTTAATCTACTTGGCACAGAAAAGTTTAGCCGTCTTACCAAGTCGGTGTAGTCAATATCACCTTGTATAATGTTATAAATGAAAACAGTACCAAGCATCGTTCTACGGTTGTCTAGGGTGGGTAAATTAATCAACAGAAGTCTACTAGAATAAGAAGGTAAGTTAAGATTTGCATCACAGTTTAGGCGCCGTAAATCAAAAATAAGATTCATTACGACCAATATGTATTCCGTATTGCGGACTCCAGTCGGGAGACCCATACTCCAGAATCGTACGGACTAACGTAATAAATAAAGTTTTAGTTAAATAAGGATCATCGAATTCTTTTGACCACCTTTTAAAAAATCCAAGCACCATTAACCATGGACGAAATGTGATAAGAAAATTTGAATATGGGGTCCAAGCGAACGCCAAGATCGTTTACAAGAGTTATTTTTATCAAAGAGCTGTCACTTAATGTGTTGCATATATCGGATAGACCTTATAAAAAGTCATCAGCTTGCATTTGGAACCGTTTAAATTTAATAAATTATCTCGGCACCAGTTTTGAAAATTATCTAGATCGAATTGTAATTCTAAATGGCTGGAAATTTCCTTATACTGCAAGCACAACTTACGCGAGAGTGACTTATAATTGATGGAAGATCGTTAATAAATAATGTAAAAAGTAACAGACCCAGATGGCTCCCTTTTGGGACACCGGAGGTAACACGGTAAATTTTAGAAATTGAATTTTTAAAAAGAATTTTTTGTGAACTGCCATTCAGATAACTTGAGATCCATTTAAGTAGATCGACTGGAAAACCTATTAAGTCAAGTTTTTGAACAAGAAGTAAGGGATTTACAGAGTCAAATTCTTTACTAAAGTCAGTGTAAATGACGTATGTTTGAAAACTACTATTGAAGCCCTTTATCACAAATGTAGTAAGCTCTAGAAGGTTTGTGATCGTTGATCTACGTTTAATAAATCCTTGTTGACACGGAGAAATGATTGATGTACAAAGGTGCTGCATATGAGGAGTAATGATTTTTTCAAAAAGCTTAGGAATAGCTGATGACTTAGAAATACCTCCATAGTTACTGGCTTCTAACTTGTTACCTTTTTTGAAAAGAGGAATAACAAATGATTCCTTCCAAATATTTGGTAATTGGGAAGTTTCTAGAGATAAGGTAAATAACTTGTGAAGAGGTTTGCACAGGGCCTTAGCGCAATACCTAAGCACGCACCCAGGAATACCATCGGGACCTGGCGAATAAACAGGCTTAATACGAAGAAGATCCGAAAGCTTTCTGTAAAAGCGGGACAGAATATGAGTTTTGACTTGGATATGGTGTAAGAAGAGGGCTGTGATGAATAATCTGAAGTAAAGTAAGTCGTTTGAAAAATTGGGGCAAATAAATCGGCTATTGCCTGATCTGTGGTTGCCGTCATGTTTTCGAACGACAGCGAGGAGGGAAAATAATTAGATTTACGCTTGGTGTTAACGAAAATATAAAATTGTCTCGGGTTCTGACAGAACTGGACCTTACAACGACCTAGTAAATTTCGAACATGGTTTACTTGAGATAAACATTTATTAAGCAGGTCGTCAATAAAATCATGCTGTGCTATAGGTAGTAAGATATTCGATCCATCCTCAGTAGACCAAGTAACTCCTGGTATATTAAAATCACCTAGAACTACCAACTTAACCCTATCGGAAAGCTTATTTGCAAAAGACTTAATACCGGAAAGGTGATTTACATAATCAGGAAGTTCAGACAACGGCGGAAATAATAGCAAGTTATGTATATAGAGCTACCAGGAAGCGATAACTTTACACAAATAAATTCAATGGTATTGAATTCATCAAAAAATAACTCCTCAGACGGGAGGGTTGGTCATACCTTTATATTGTGTACTTACCTGGAAAAACTTCGTAGCTAAAGAACTCCGGCTTTCACCAGGTTTCTGTAAACACAGAAAGATGAAATGTCTCTAGCATAAGAAAACTTAAACTTTTCCACCTTTACACTATTACAATCGGCTTTAGTTTTGTCTTTTATATAAGACAACACAACAACATCAGAAGATGTTTGACCAGGGGAAAGTCGAGAAACGAAAATTTGTTGTGGATCCACTGAATGGGATTTTGGTGGAGCAGACATTGTTTCTGCAAAATCAACTTAAGCCAGTTGTCCGGACTCAGAAGTCCCTTGTGGTGGTGATGCTACATTCTGAGAGATAGGTGGATACACTAATTGTGAAACCACTACGGACAAATCGGAATTCTTAGTAGTCCCTGGTTGCATGCATTCTGTTACGGATTGTTCGGATACCCAATTCTTTTTTAGCTGCTGATCTTAGCAACATTTGAGGGTTTGCTGCAATCAACTGCTGATCCGCCGGAATGCTCTGTTGATCTTTTGATTTCGGTTGCGGGGTGTTGCCCTTTTGCTGGTTACCACCAGCGTCCTTTTTGCGCTTAGGGGACTCTTCTAATAGCTTACGACTATAAAACTGCGAATCCAGCGCAGAGAGGACATAATCAGCTCGGCGAAACTATCTCTAGCAACTTCGAAACAGATAATCAGCACAGGCCACCTTTAGTTTGGCGCATGAACGATTTCATCTCGTTGGGCCTCTTTGAAAGGGAATCACTCATCCGGCCAGTAACCGGCGCATTTGGTGTGCACCATATTTTTACACATCCAGCAAGTCATATTAGACTGGTCAGCCGAACGGAATTTAAATGTATATCTGAATAGCCGGAAGAAAATGAAAATTGTTTTGATAAAACCCACCGATGGGAATAAACGAAACAAAAATACAAAATCGGAGCGCAGAAAAAAACACGACCGTTCACTTTGAAAGTCAAAGACGAATTGATTTTCATTACAGAAACACATTTTTCAAGAAACCGTCTTCACAGATTTAGGTTGGATTAGAATCGCTAGGAGGTTTGAGCTGCCCATAAGCTCCAAAATTGTTTGCTGTATTGCTACCATTGTGTTATAGTTCCCAGCATTGATTCTACTCCATTAAAAGGAAAGACCAGTTGTTAAACTTAACGCCTAAGCAAAAGAAACTACCGAGTTTGTGGTAAAAGGTATATACGGAAAGTTTTGTCCGGTGACTGGGCTTCGAGCTGCAGTTATATGTTGGCTAAGTCGACATTTTAACTCTTTATATACATGTCAGGTTTCCCCCGCAGATGCTAAAATTGACAGTATGCTTCGACTTGCTTACAGCGCAGGCCAATGTTGAATCCGTGCAATCAATAGCTCTACGGCGATCAGACGATCAGACGATCTCGCTCATTAAATAAAAGCACTGAAGCATGTCTACCAAGCAAAGGTATTTTGGCATTAACTATTAATTTTTTATCCTTTAATTCTGTGCCTCTTCTTTTCCCAAGACTAAATTTTCAGACAAACTGTCTTTTATTTTGTAAATCTCACTTTTCAGCTGACTTGGTTTTAATATGTTTGTATTAAGTCGGCCATGATTTATGTCTATTAATAGGTTTATGATTCCATATTGAATTTTTTCGCGTGCATCTATAATGTTACTTAGCTGTTTGGTTATCATAAAAAGTTGATAGACTCCTTGTAGACATAATAAGATTCTTGCAATACCGCCGTCATGTTCTTGATTCTTTCGTTCATTCCTTTACAATTTGAGTTAGCTTCATCAGTCGATTTTTTTAAAATGTTAGTCGTAGAATCGACATTGGAAGTTTGTTTCTTATCTAACTCGTTAAGGCTATGCTGATTGCTTAATAAGTTTTTTTATGTTATTTCAAATAAAATGTGATAAAGCGAGCCCATAAAACTAAATGGATCACGTTTAATACTTGAGTTTCCGTGAGCCATAATTTTATTATATTTATATTACATTATATTATTTTCTTCTGATATCTGCATTTCTGTGTTACTCAGAACTAAAAGGCATTGATCCTCAAAACTACGAAGCCGTTCGCAAATTACTCTAATTTTTGGTATTGAGTCTTTACCTTTTTTAAGCATTTCGAAGTAAACGTCATTATAAAATATTATATTATTAAATTCCAAGAGGAGGCTACAATTTCATCGTCCCCCATAGGATCTAAATATATTGCCGAACTCTTATTTATCTTCTCTATTGCTTACCTTGGCTGATCAACCTTAGATGATGCGTTAGAAAATTGGCAGAATCTAAATAGCCATTACAAAACCAAGTTTTGAGATCTTTGATGTACCTCTTATTTGTCTTTTTGGTTTTGTCTCTTTGGGATCAGATTCCATTTTATCGACAGACTTTATTCCGTCGAGGGGTAAATTTTGCTTATTGGTCTGTTAATAAATCCATCTTGTAATTTCACTTTTGCAACTCTAACCTTTTCGTCTTTGCCCTTATGGACTTTTTCCACCTTTCCCATTGCCCACATGCTGGATGACTGTTCTTTAACAAGACAATTTGTCCTTCCCTCTTCCACTTGTTCCTCTGTTGTAGAGAAAGCAAATACTCCATTGTTTATTTAACCCAGAAGACTATTTTAATTTTTTGGATTAATTTCTAAATTTCCAATTTTCTCATTTTCAATTGGTTTAACAATCTTTAACGGTGGTCTACTAATCAAGAAGTGATCTGGAGTTAATACTTGACGTTGATCCATTTCATTCTTAGAAGTATTCAATGATCCTGAATTCAAGCATGCTTCTATTTGACATAAAATTGCTGACATATCTTCGTATGTCAGACTATTGTCCTCTATTACCTGTTTCAAATGGTGCTTCATGAACTTAACTCCAGATTTACATATACCTCCGAAGTGAGGTCCTGCTGGGGGATAAAGTTTTTTAATTTCATGGTAGTTGCTACAACTGTCTTTTTACCTTGGGATTTTTTGCATCCAGAGACAATCCACCCAAAATCGTTTTTTTGACCGAGGAGGCCTTTAATTTTGACCACTTCATTTTGCAGAATGTGAGTGAATAGATCTGCCCCAATTATCAGATCTGCACGACCTGGCTTATTTAAGTCTGGGTCAGCCAAATTTTACTTCTCCCACTTTGATTTGTCAACATTAACTGTGTTGACTGGGAGATCCCTCATTAATTTTGGAAGTATTAATGCTTCAATTTGAATCGTTTTTTGGGAATTGAAAGATTTATCTTATGCTTCGAGATGCACTTTCCCGTGGACGATACTCCACGGATTTCAGTTTGAGACCGAATTTTGGGCAATTTCAGAATCTGAAATCATTGTACTTTGAGAACCACTGTCGATTAAAGCTCTAAAATTTTCGAAACCTCCCTCAAAGGTTTGAATTTGAACGCGTTTCATAGCTAGCAACGCTTGATCCAACGTCATACACGTATTCACTTTTTCATTAGAGTTTACATAAATTTGTAGCATATTCTGTTGATTTTTTTTTACAAATTGAACATGGAATGTCACTTTGACCTTTCTTATTTAATAAATGTTTAAGGCATTTAAAACCCAAATGTGCCTTTTTAACTTTTTCCATCCTTTCAGATGGATTAAAGCCTTACATTTTTGACACTGAAGTATCAAATGTCCCGTACTTTTGCACATGGGACAACTGTTAGTAGACAATTCATTAATATTGTTACTAAACACTTTTTACAGGTTTTTCATTCTGAACAGTGCTAATCGAACTGATTCGTTTCTCTAGAAATTCAATGACGTCGGACAAAGCTTGCATTTCTTTAGTTTTTTTTAACATGGCTCTCATTTAGGTGTAGAGCTTATTTGTTAAATTTTCTTATTATTATGTGTGCAAAAACTATATCAACCTCGTCAGAAATTTGTGCCTTTAATTTTATGATGTGAATTGACTCATTAATGCGATCAATCTGATCGGAAAAAAATTTCCTTTTATTTTCATACCGCATAGTTAATACTTCCCAAGCGGCCTCATAATTTTCCCCTGATCATAACAATAAGTGAGAAACCACACTCCTGGCTTCTCCCTTAAGTGAGATTTTAAGGTAATTGAATTTTGAGGTAGGACTGAGATCCTCCCTCAAAAGTATGAGTTCATTGAATAAGACAATCTTTGGAATCTCTATAAAATGTTGGTACCTAAATTTTAGGCAGAGTTGGCAAATCATCAATTTTATGATTTGAAACTTCTACCTTTTTCGGCACAATTTCCTCGAGTTTTTTCTTCATGTCTTTTGTATCATTAATATTATCAATATATCATCATATCTCCTAACAGTGACTGTTTGTAGTTTTTTATATTATTTATTATATTATTGCCCCTAGAACATACTCTAGTGACGATAGGTTGCTAAACCAACACTTAAATTGGTTTAACTCAAAGGGATCATGCGTATGAAGGCCAAAGACACAGCGATGCTTACTCGTAGAACGCAGAGTAGTTGAATACATAAGTATAGCTTGAGTACTGATTTTATTAGGGCAGAAGGTCGGGTTCATATCACTCCATAACTTTTTTAGAGTCAAGGGGGCCACCATAGCAAATAAGTGGTATGGGGTAGTTCGTTAAGAATACATTGCATTGCTTACGTTCTAAGATATACAAAAGTACAGAGTCATCATAGTTGTCTCCTACACAAGCAGTTTATACGCTAGAGTTAGTAAAAATAGAAAAGTTAGCTTAGGCAGAGTCGCTTAGCGACTCAAGTGGTACGCTAACATACTCCCGGCCGTTGAACAGGTGTTCAACATCATCCAACATTGATCTCAAAGGCGTCGGATACAGGCGTTTGGTGATGTCTTCTTGGGGAATTGATGTCCTTTGACGATGCCGAATTAAATTGACGCGACTTCTTTTAAAAAGGTATCCATGTATAAAATATCATCACCCCAAGTAATAAATTTAGAGCGACATATGCACTTATGTGGTGATGTTGTAGATCGACGATCTCGTTTGGCATTTCCATTTTTATTCTCGGTATCAATTCTTTACTGAGCTCATTTAATTCATTATAACTTAGCTTAAATGAATTATTTGAAAGTGAAACTTTCATTCCAGTAGAGGTTATCTGACGACCAATTATACTCAGAAAAGGGTTTCTTAAAGTGCACTTCGGATCCAAGGATGAAAGTCTGATATTATCAATTGAAATGGTTGATAATTGATCATCAAATACTGCTGATAACTCCATTGGTGATTTAATTGAATCCATTAATCTTTTGTTCTTAGTCTTTGCCATGAAAATGATTCCGTCGAAATTTTTGTTTGGCACAATGACGATGATTTGTTATTGCTAATCTGAGCAAATATACTCTTCGTCATTAAGGAAGTTACAGAATAAGGCTGTGATGAATAATATGAAGTAAAGTAATTCGTTTGAAAAAATTGGGCAAATAAATCGGCTATTGCCTGATTTGTGGTTGCCGTCATGTTTTCGAACGACAGCGAGGAAGGAAAAGAATTAGACTTACTCTTGGTGTTAACGAAAGTATAAAATTGTCTCGGGTCCTGACAGAACTGGACCTTACAACGGTTTAAGTAACTATTATAACACTGAGCATTCAGCACAGTAAATCCTGACCGAGCACTTAAATATCTAGTAAAAACAGATGAAGAACCGGTATTTTTATATTTCCTAAAAAGTATGGACTTTACATTTTTTAAGTGTGTCAACTCTTTGCTAAACCAAGGTGATTTATTGGAAATTGACGGATAGTACCACGGAACACAGGAATTAAAAAAATTAGTTTATTGCAGTGTAAAAAACATTAACTACATCGGACATATTATTTAATAAGTAAAGATAACCTCAGAAAGTCTGCCTTGCGAAAACAATGTATACGTTTGGTTGATTTTTTTTCTTTTATAACTATAGCCCTGTCAAATGTCAGTTCAATTGTAGGGTGATATGGATCATCAGGTTGCGTGAGTGGTGCTACTCTGGACAGAAACACACCTTCGGGATTTGATACAAAACACAATTCAAGTAGGCGACCTAGTAAATTTCGAACATGGTTTACTTGAGATAAACATATATCAAGCAGGCCATCAATAAAATCATGTTGTGCTATAGGTAGTAAGATATTCGATCCATCCTCAGTGGACCAAGTAACTTCTGGTATATTAAAATCACCTAGAACTACCAACTGATCCCTATCGGAAAGCTTCTTTGCAACAGACGTAATACCAGAAAGGTGATTTACATAATCAGAAAGTTCAGACAACGGCGGAATATATGAGCAAGTTATTTATATAGAGCTACCAGGAAGCGATAACTTTACACAAATAAATTCAATGGTATTGAATTCATCAAAAATAATTCCTCAGACGGGAGGTTTGAATCAACTCTAATTAAAACTCCACCTCCCCGTCTAGAGGGACGGTCATACCTATATATTGTGTACTTACCTGGAAAAACTTCGTAGCTAAAGAACTCCGGCTTTCACCAGGTTTCTGTAAACACAGAAAGATGAAATGTCTCTAGCATAAGAAAACTTAAACTTTTCCACCTTTACACTATTACAATCGGCTTTAGTTTTGTCTTGTATATAAGACAACACATCAGAAGATGTTTGATCAGACATTATTTCTGCAAAATCAACATAAGCCAGTTGTCCGGACTCAGATGTCCCTTGTGGTGGTGATGCTACATTCTGAGAGATAGGTGGATCCACTAATTGTGAAACCACTACGGACAACTCGGAATTCTTAGTAGACCCTGGTTGCATGCATTCTGTTCCGCTGATCCGCCGGAATGCTCTATTGATCTTTTGATTTCGGTTGCGGGGTGTTGCCCTTTTGCTGGTTACCACCAATAGCTTACGACTATTAAACTGCGAATCCAGCGCAGAGAGGAGATAATCAGCTCGGCGAAACTATCTCTAGCAACTTCGAAACAGATAATCAGCACCGTCAGGCCGCCTTTAGTTTGGAGCATGAACGATTTCATCTCGTTGGGCCTCATTGAAAGGGAATCACTCATCCGGCGAGTAACCGGCGCATTTGGTGTGCACCATATTTTTACACAGCCAGCAAGTCATATTAGACTGGTCAGCCGAACGGAATTTAAATGTATTTTTGAATAACCGGAAGAAAATGAAAATTGTTTTGATAAAACCCACCGATGGGAATAAACGAAACAAAAATACAAAATCGGAGCGCTGAAAAAAACACGACCGTTCACTTTGAAAGTCAAAGACGAATTGATTTTCATTACAGAAACACATTTTTCAAGAAACCGTCTTCACAGATTTAGGTTGGATTAGAATCGCTAGGAGGTTTGAGCTGCCCATAAGCTCCAAAATCGTTTGCTATATTGCTACCATTGTGTTATAGTTCCCAGCATTGATTCTACTCCATTAAAAGGAAAGACCAGTTGTTAAACTTAACGCCTAAGCAAAAGAAACTCCCGAGTTTGTGGTAAAAGGTATATACGGAAAGTTTTGTCCGGTTACTGGGCTTCGAGCTGCAGTTATATGTTGGCTTAGTCGACATTTTAACTCTTTATATAATTGTCAGGTTTCCCCCGCAGATGCTAAAATTAACAGAATGCTTCGACTTGCTTACAGCGCAGGCCAATGTTGCATCGGTGCAATCAATAGCTCTACGACGATCAGACGATCAGACGATCTCGCTCTATAAATAAAAGCACTGAAGCATGTCTACCAAGCAAAGGTATTTTGGCATTAATTAAAATTAAATTTTGCTTATTGGTGTGTTAATAAATCCATCTTGTAATTTCACTTTTCGTCTTTGCCCTTATGGACTTTTTCCACCTTTCCCATTGGCCACATGCTGGATGACTGTCAAGACAATTTGTCCTTCCACTATATATAGACTTTCCCTCTTCCACTTGTTCCTCTGTTGTAGAGAATGCAAATACTCCTCTTTCCATTTAACCCAGAAGACTCTTTTAATTTTTTGGATTAATTTCTAAATTTTCAATGTTCTCATTTTCAATTGGTTTAACAATCTTTAACGGTGGTCTACCAATCAAGAAGTGATCTGGAGTTAATAGTTGACATTGATCCATTTCATTCTCAGAAGAATTCAATGATCCTGAATTTAAGCATGCTTCTATTTGACATAAAATTGCTGACATATCTTCGTATGTCAGACTATTGTGCTCTATTACCTGTTTCAAATGGTTCTATCTTTTAATTTCATGGTAGTTGCTACAATTGTCTTTTACCTTGGGATTTTTTGGATCCAGAGACAATCCACCCAAAATCGTTTTTTACCGAGGAGGCCTATAATTTTGGGCAATTTCAGAATCTGAAATCATTGTACTTTGAGAACCACTGTCGATTAAAGCTCTAAAATTTTCGAAACCTCCCTCAAGGGTTTGAATTTGAACGCGTTCCATAGCTAGCAACGCTTGATCCAACGTCATACACGTATTCACTTTTTCATTAGACTTTACATAAATTTGTAGCATATTCTGTTGATTTTTCTTACAAATTGAACATGGAATGTCACTTTGACCTTTCTTATTTAATAAATGTTTAAGGCATTTAAAACCCAAATGTGCCTTTTTAACTTTTTCCATCCTTTCAGATGGATTAAAGCCTTACATTTTTGACACTGAAGTTTCAAATGTGCCGTACTTTTGCACATGGGACAACTGTTAGTAGACAATTCATTAATATTGTTACTAAACACTTTTTACAGGTTTTTCATTCTGAACAGTGCTAATCGAACTGATTCGTTTCTCTAGAAATTCAATGACGTCGGACAATGCTTGCATTTCTTTAGTTTTTTTTAACATGGCTCTCATATAGGTGTAGAGCTTATTTGTTAAATTTTCTTATTATTATGTGTGCAAAAACTATATCAACCTCGTCAGAAATTTGTGCCTTTAATTTTATGATGTGAATTGACTCATTAATGCGATCAATCTGATCGGAAAAAAATTTCCTTTTTATTTTCATACCGCATAGTTAATACTTCCCAAGCGGCCTCATAATTTTCCCCCTGATCATAACAATAAGTGAGAAACCACACTCCTGGCTTCTCCCTTAAGTGAGATTTTAAGGTAATTGAATTTTGAGGTAGGACTGAGATCCTCCCTCAAAAGTATGAGTTCATTGAATAAGACAATCTTTGGAATCTCTATAAAATGTTGGTACCTAAATTTTAGGCAGAGTTGGCAAATCATCAATTTTATGATTTGAAACTTCTACCTTTTTCGGCACAATTTCCTCGAGTTTTTTCTTCATGTCTTTTGTATCATTAATATTATCAATATATCATCATATCTCCTAACAGTGACTGTTTGTAGTTTTTTATTTTATTTATTATATTATTGCCCCTAGAACATACTCTAGTGACGATAGGTTGCTAAACCAACACTTAAATTGGTTTAACTCGAAAGGATCATGCGTATGAAGGCCAAAGACACAGCGATGCTCACTCGTAGAACGCAGAGTAGTTGAATACATAAGTATAGCTTGAGTACTGATTTTATTAGGGCAGAAGGTCGGGTTCATATCACTCCATAACTTTTTTAGAGTCAAGGGGGCCACCATAGCAAATAAGTGGTATGGGGTTGTTAGTTAAGAATACATTGCATTGCTTACGTTCTAAGATATACAAAAGTACAGAGTCATCATAGTTGTCTCCTACACAAGCAGTTTATACGCTAGAGTTAGTAAAAATAGAAAAGTTAGCTTAGGCAGAGTCGCTTAGCGACTCAAGTGGTACGCTAACATACTCCCGGCCGTTGAACAGGTGTTCAACATCATCCAACATTGATCTCAAAGGCGTCGGATACAGGCGTTTGGTGATGTCTTCTTGGGGAATTGATGTCCTTTGACGATGCCGAATTAAATTGACGCGACTTCTTTTAAAAAGGTATCCATGTATAAAATATCATCACCCCAAGTAATAAATTTAGAGCGACATATGCACTTATGTGGTAATGTTGTAGATCGACGATCTCGTTTGGCATTTCCATTTTTATTCTCGGAATCAATTCTTTACTGAGCTCATTTAATTCATTATAACTTAGCTTAAATGAATTATTTGAAAGTGAAACTTTCATTCCAGTAGAGGTTATCTGACGACCAATTATACTCAGAAAAGGGTTTCTTAAAGTGCACTTCGGATCCAAGGATGAAAGTCTGATATTATCAATTGAAATGGTTGATAATTGATCATCAAATACTGCTGATAACTCCATTGGTGATTTAATTGAATCCATTAATTTTTTGTTCTTAGTCTTTGCCATGAAAATGATTCCGTCGAAATTTTTGTTTGGCACAATGACGATGATTTGTTATTGCTAATCTGAGCAAATATACTCTTCGTCATTAAGGAAGTTACAGAGATCAAATTCACTTGATGACATAGTAATGAATTGATCTCGATGTTGATTCACAGCCATGATTGGAAATTCAATATCAAGGGAAATTATTTTATTGTTGATGATTACCGGTATTGGAATCAAGTTATATATTTCAAATAACTGTGTTGATGATAACGGCAGTGTTAATTTAAAGATTACATAATCCTTTACTACTATTGCTTCTGCCCTCACTAACTTATATAATTGAAGTACATCATCGGTGGTGAGAGGGAGCATTTTTGTACCCCGGCCAGAGAGCATCTTTACAAAACCATATGAAACATACTTCCTTCCTGCCATTTTTTTTTTGTTTTTTGCGCGGAAGTCCACGGCTCACTTACCCGCCCAACAGACCAAGGGGCGCAGACGTATATCGTACGGCACGATTCGCGATAAGATAGACGCGAGATAAGGAAATATAGGTAAAAGTCCGGGGAAAAGAGTAATAGTAGGATCAATTTTGTGCCAATGAAGCTAGTATCAAACGTTTTAGGAGCGGCAGAGAGTCAAGATTTGAAATTATATTGAAAAGTCCATTATAGTCAGAACACAGTACTCTGACAGGCTCATGCAAGGCATAGTTAGATCTACAATGATTTAATATTAGGGGAATATAATTTCTAGTTAATCTATTTGACACAGAAAAGTTTAGCCGTCTTACCAAGTCGGTGGAGTCAATATCACCTTGTATAAGGTTATAAATGACTAGCTGTACCCGCCGCGACTTCGTTCGCTTAAAATTAGTTTTGAGTATGGTTGTCAAGACTTTCCCATTTCCACACCACCCCTGAGCTAGAGAAATTTGAGCGTTTTTTTTAATGTGGTATCTCCAATTAGACCTATTCCACTGAAACTTTCTAGGTTTGATAATGTTAATTAATATGATTACTTTAAAACCTCTGTGTAAACAACATTTTTAGAAGATCCTTCAGGAGCGAGAATAATAAGGCTACTGGCAGAGCTAACTCTAGAGCATGCGACATAAAATTGTCCATGAGAGAAGCAATCTTCTCTAAGATCTAGTCCAGCCAGCTTCAAAGTCTGCCCCTGCGATTTATTTATAGTTATTGCAAAGCAAACTTTTAGAGGGAATTGTAGCCTTTTAAACTGAAACGGCAGACTGGATGGTATTAATGGGATCCTGGGTATAAACACTGTTTCCTCCTTCGCGCACCCCGTAAATACTGTTGCTTCGATTACATTCTTATGAAGACCTTTTATCTGCAATCGTGTCCCATTGCATAACTTTGGGGGACTTAAATTTCGCAATAACATTACGGGTGCTCCAATCTTAAGAGACAGATTATGCTGAGGAATTCCTGGAGGATTCAAAGTATTTAAAAATTCAACAGGGTAATGAACAGCATTATCAGCATCAGGAACAGAGTCGACCGATTTATAGGAGACTTCTAAACCATCAAATGAGTTTAGCAATAAATTATTAATAGTGGTTGCTCTTTCATTTTTCGTTGTCAAAATGGCGCGCTCAGATAGCCAATCTAAGCTTTTACATGATATGTTGGAAATGTCAGGAAATATTTTGGATGTAAGGTCTTGAACGTTTTTAACTACATTTCCTAAGCGTGATGTTATAACTATTTTTCCATCAACTGTTGGATGGACGCCATTCCCAATTTTTAAAAGAGTTTCGGCAAAAATTCCTGCAGAACTGTCTCCTTTTAAGTGCACTCGCATATTTTTCGTGAGCGCTAGTTTTTTTATCTGTGGCCATAAAAATAAAGATTTTAAACAAGCCTTTATTTCGTCAGCTCTTGTACCTCTTGGCACAACAGGAAGGGTTTGGCGAAAGTCTCCAGCTAGCAGGACTGTAATACCACCCATCAACATAGTATTCTCATTAATATCTTGCAGGGTTCTATTTATGGCTTCAAGCCCACCTTTATGTGACATTGTGCACTCATCCCAAACAATTAACTTACAATCTTTAAACACCGCAGCCATATTACATTGCTTTGAAATAGAGCAATGAGGTGTTTCTAAATTAACTAAATCCAAAGGAAGTTTAAATGTAGAATGAGCAGTTCCACCTCCATTGAGCAGGGTAGCAGCTATACCGGAAGATGCTACAGCTAGGGCTATTTTTTTTGAACTTCGAACTTTTGCCAACAATAAGTTTGTCAAGAAGGTTTTACCTGTCCCTCCAGGTGCATCCAAAAAAATATTTCACCCATCTCAGCCCCAACGCTTTGTAAAATTGAATTGTATACGACTTTTTGCTCATCTGTAAGCAAATTTTCGTTGTTGGTAAGGAGAGTGTTGTTACTTTCATAACTTATTTCTCTTAGATAATCGGTATTATTTTCTTCCAATTCGGCTTCAGGAATAATTGGTTGAGGAAGACCATATTCTTTAAGACATGTTCCACCAATAGACAATACAAAATGTTCAATGCTTATTAGACATTTGTTATAGACTCTTTCCATAATTTCGTCATTAATGTCAGAGTTTACGCGCATTTGTAATGAATGAAGTATATCTTCCGATAAGAAAGTCTTGTACTTATTCCAAAGACCTAAAGGATCCGAGAGTTGACAAAAAACTAACATAATTCCAGAGAGATCACGTAAGTTTTTTGGAACTTGACAAACGCTAGCTTCTGCCAAAGTTTTGTCCCAATGACTATCATCCTCAAGTAAGCCCAATGCTTTGCAAGCTAATTGAAACGTACTGTATATTACGCCATTTACAGTTTTTAAATACGAAAATGAAGTTGGACCTCGTACCTCATGGAGTAAAAGTCTAAGAAAATAACATTCACTGTTATGTGGGTGAACGGTATAAACTCTGCCCAAAGCTGAATCCTTTTTAACTCCAGAAAAATGAGGTACGTCACTGCCTCGTTTTCTTCTAAGAAACTTTGTATTGTTCCATGTGTAATAGGATGGAACTTCAACATATAAAAGAGTTTTGGCGAAATCATCAATTTTACAAAGTTCAAATCAGTTCTATCAGAAAATCGAGCTCTCCTTTTGGGAGCTTTTTTTTTGTGCTAGCCTCAACTAATCTTTGTGACGGTGAATCTGTTAACGGTGATGATTCATACAATAGAAGCACATCGAAATGTCCATTTTCAAGATCACCAGAAAATTTCAATAATTTAACAGGGTTATCTTCTGAACCATAACCGCTATGAAAATTTCCATTTCGAAAAATATGAAAGCAAACTGAATATACATTAGCAGCTGCTTGAAGCTCACACTCTGTTCCGTAAGTACGGGACTTCATCATTTCCTCTTCATATTGTGCAGAATTTATGAAATTTAGTCCATTAGAGTTTAGTGCGTGCACTTGAAAAAAATCCCAATTGTTAACAACGTGAGCTACAATTTCCTGGCGAATCACTCTAGAGAAATGCTGTGAGCCTTTTAAATTATATGAAATGGCTCTAAACAGGCAAGCACCATCGCCAATTATTTTAACCACCATATGGGGCACCAGCTCACCATTAATACTTAGGTTCTCAATTGACATATTAAAGCTTTAAATTTGTATTAAAGGTCAAAGATCAAATTAAACTTTTGCCAAAGTTTTTATAGCCAACTTCAATTAAAGAAGTTAAAAAAAATCGATTTAGTTAAGTCAACTTAAAAAAGCCAATAGTAACTCGCTTATCAATGTTAAAAAGCAACTTGAAAAGCGTTCAAGCACAGCTTGCTTATATTTAAAGTCAAAATTGACTTCACTGATCAACGTTAAATATTAACGTGAAAAGTGTCCATACATTGTAAGGAAATGGATAACTAACTAATGAAAGTCACTATGACTTCGCTTCTCAAGAATTTGATTAGCGTCTATACAAAACTTGTATAGTGGAAATAGAAAAAAATAACTTACGTGTAAGAATTTAAATTAACTTTACGCACAGAAAAATTTTAAAATGTTTGCGCTTCACAATAGCTTTCACTTGCTGCTTAGGCATCCAAAATAAAACTAAACTTCTCGCGCCTGTTTAGCTGTTATTAGTTTCCTTCATTTCCTTGTCCTTAATTTTCAGCTATTTGCGTAGCGGCGACGCAAGCACAAATACAAACATCGTAAGATGTGGATGTATTGGTTTGTAACCGTGCCTATTACATGAGTTGCTTTTAACTTTTTGTTTTCATGTTCCAATTTCGTGTAAGAAATGGAACGCATCTAAGAAGACAGAAAATGAAAACCCCAGGAAAAGAAAATGCAAGATATGTTAACAATAAAGAGCCACCCAAAATAAGCATTTTTTTATGGATTTTTTTTTTTGGTTTTTTTTATTTAAAAAGAAATTGTAATGAAATTAAACTTAAAACTAAGAAAGGGAAAAAGAACAAAATTAAATTAAAGTAAGGACTAAATAAGAAATTAAAAACAAATAAAAAAAATTAATTAATTGGAAATGTCTTGCTGCTGGAGCTGTTGCTGCAAGCCCTGGATTTGCTGCGCCATCATTGAGCCAGGTTGACCCGGCTGATCTCGTCGCTCTTCCTCGGGGGCTCGCGCCTGCGCCTGTTGCTTTTGGAGCTGCTGTTGCAACATGGCGATTTGCTGCATCAGCTCAACCGTTGTAAGGTCCAGTTCTGTCAGGACCCGAGACAATTTTATACTTTCGTTAACACCAAGAGTAAGTCTAATTCTTTTCCTTCCTCGCTGTCGTTCGAAAACATGACGGCAACCACAAATCAGGCAATAGCCGATTTATTTGCCCAATTTTTTCAAACGAATTACTTTACTTCATATTATTCATCACAGCCTTATTCTTACACCATATCCAAGTCAAAACTCATATTCTGTCCCACTTTTACAGAAAGCTTTTGGATCTTCTTAGTATTAAGCCTGTTTATTCGCCAGGTCCCGATGGTATTCCTGGGTGCGTGCTTAGGTATTGCGCTAAGGCCCTGTGCAAACCTCTTCACAAGTTATTTACCTTTTCTCTAGAAACTTTCCAATTCCCAAATATTTGGAAGGAATCTTTTGTTATTCCTCTTTTCAAAAAAGGTAACAAGTTAGAAGCCAGTAACTATGGAGGTATTTCTAAGTCGTCAGCTATTCCTAAGCTTTTTGAAAAAATCATTACTCCTCATTTGCAGCACCTTTGTACATCAATCATTTCTCCGTGTCAACGCGGATTTATTAAACGTAGATCAACGATCACAAACCTTCTAGAGCTTACTAAATTTGTGATAAAGGGGTTCAATAGTAGTTTTCAAACAGACGTCATTTACACTGACTTTAATAAAGAATTTGACTCTGTAAATCCCTTACTTCTTGTTCAAAAAGCAGCAAATCGCCATGTTGCTGCATCAGCTCATCCGCAGAAGGGCCAGACTGGAAACTCTGCGACGGCACTGCCAGCAACGGCACTGTCTGCAGCGGTACTACCTGCGGCGGCACTGCCTGCGGCGGACTCCATGTTTGGGGCAGGCGCATCACGGAGCTCACATAAGCCTGGAAACTTTCCAAGGCAGCCACCTTGTCCTGAAGGCCCTTTATTTGGCGCTGCTGCTTCTAAATTCTGTTGTGGGCCTCTCGCAGCGTTTGGAATGGCGGCCGATCCTTTCCTGGGTGCGCAGCTTTCGTTGGTTGCTGCATTAAAATTTGCTGCTGCATTTGCTGAAGCTGTTGTTGCTGCTGCTGCAATTGTTGATGCTGCGTTGGCTGTTGGCTGTTCAATTGCAGCTGGAACAACTCAAGCTGCTGCTTGTGTTGCTCCAGTTGCAATTGCAAATTCTGCTGCTGATGTTGTTGGGACTGCCATGCAGCCTGAAATGTTCCGCTCCTGTTGAAATTCATATTGCTACTGAATAGTCGAAATGTGTAGCCATTAGTTGCCACATTCCTTTTGTCCTATTTACGCTTGCATATGTATTTGTGTGACGGTCACATGATCTGTGGCGCCACAAAATGGAAAAACAAATAACCGTTTTTTGGCTTGTGCCTGTCTCATAGACGTACTAAAAATTTGTGGAGGGCGTCATTCATTCAATATTAATATTTGATCAAAGTAATATTAAAATGAAGTCAAAAAAGAATCAAAATGTGTACTAAAAAAGGTTTGTTTTTCAACAAAAATTTAAACTAAAATTATGAGTTTTGGCCGTACCCCCTTGCCACACCACTGTCAATCTTATGCTCAGTCTTGTTTCTCTCTCTTTGGGCAAGCTCTCTCAGAGAGTTCGTTGTGCGCATGATCATCCCCTTTTTTTGCGTCTACCTATACACTTGGTACTGATCTCCCTCATTATCATTGCATCCTTCTCACTCCTAAAATTGAAATTATAGCAAAGGAGAGCAAGTGTTTTTTTGCATAGCCCTCTTCTAATTGCCACCTTCTCACTCCAAAAATTCTAGTTCTTCGGATTTCAATTTGTGAAATCCATGAAAATACATATAATCGTTTTAGATTGTTTAAAAACATATAATAAATTCAGATTGTTGCTTAAACATATGTATAATAATAAAAATAGCCCTCTTCTAATTGCCTCCTTCTCACTCCCAAAAATCGAATTGTGGCAAAAGAGAGCAAGTGTATTTTTTGCATACGCCTCTTCTAATACTTGCGATATTAATTTGTTAAATCGATGAAAATATATATCATCTTTTTAGATTCCTTAAAAACATATATTAAATTCAGATTGTTTAAACAAATATAATAAATAGCTATACCCGAAGCGACTTCGTTCGCTTAATATTAGTTTGGAGTTAGGAAATTGGGTTGTCAGGACTTTCTTATTTCTTATTTGCGCGTTTTTTGAAAACCTTTGTGTAAACAACCTTTGTAGAAGATCCTTCAAGAGAGAGAATCAGAAGGATACTGGCAGAGCTATATAATAAATGAAAGTGATCCAAGTAAAAGTCGTGAGCTTGTATACTTTTTATCAGTTACAATGTTATCAATGCAATTTTAATTTGCGCACAAATATGTATACTTGTTTGTAAATTGGAATTTGTTGTTTTCAAATTTCTTGTTTTGAATGAAACGAAAACCTTTGTACACACAGTAAAAGATTGGCATCCAATACAAAAACAGCAAAGTAACGTATTATTTTCAGATTCCACATTTGATCAATAAACGGGTATAATAAATCATTTTATTTGTATTTAAGCACATTATCTACTTTCGAATAGAAACATACACACACATTGTATGTATGTACATGTATTGTACATATAAGCAAATCAAAACATATCCAAATATACATATGTACATACGTATTTGGTCAAAAGTTCGAATCTTAAGATTAATATTTAACTTGGAAACATTTTGGCTTTGCTTACAGAATTTGTAGTAATTTTCTATTTTCTTCCATGGTGGAAATTAAATAAGGCTCTTACTTCTGCTACAAAATGAACAAGAGAGAACGCTATAGTCGGGTGCCCCGACTATCAGATACCCGTTACTCAGGTAAAAGGAGTGCGAGGGAGATGGAGATAGAAACTTTGATCACGCATAACTTTTAAACGAATGGTCCGATTTGAAAAATTTCTTCTACATTTCGATAGGTATTGATAAACACAATAAAACTGCATTTTTACTTTTCCGAAATATTTAAATTTATATTTAAATAAAATCGTATATAAGCGATTGTGGGCGTTAAAGGGGGCGTGGCACCTTTTTGAAACAAACTTGCGCTGCGTAGGAACTCCTAAAATCTGCATGCAAAATGCCAATCTTCTAGCTTTTATAGTTTCCGAGATCTCAGCGTTCATACGGACGGACAGACGGACAGACGGACAGACGGACATGGCTAGATCGACTCGGCTAGTGATCCTGAACAAGAATATATATACTTTATAGGGTCGGAAACGCTTCCTTCTACCTGTTACATACTTTTGCACGAATACAATATATATAAAAATAAAACCTAAGCATTTGATCCACAGGACTGACTATTGATCGAAAATCATATTGATCGGAGCAGCAGTTTAAGTTTTTAAAATCCTAAACCAATTTAACTTAAACTGCCTCTTTCCCCTCCCCATTCCCTGCAGCACTACCCCTCCCCCTCATCAGTTTTCTTGGCTGTTGCTCTCTCGGCCGTCGCTCTCTTGGCTTCTGGGTTTCGTTCTCTCGACAGGCTCCCGCAAAATACAACGCAATGACTTAGAAAATCTAAATAAATTCGTTAAAAATACTTAAAAAAAGGGAAAGACAGTACCAAGCATCGTTCTACGGTTGTCTAGGGTGGGTAAATTAATCAACAGAAGTCTACTAGAATAAGAAGGTAAGTTAAGATTTGCATCACAGTTTAGGCGCCGTAAATCAAAAATAAGAACGTGTTTTTGTAATGATTCATTACGACCAATATGTATTCCGTATTGCGGACTCCAGTCGGGAGACCCATACTCCAGAATCGTACGGACTAACGTAATAAATAAAGTTTTAGTTAAATAAGGATCATCGAATTCTTTTGACCACCTTTTAATAAATCCAAGCACCATTAACCATGGACGAAATGTGATAAGAAAATTTGAATATGGGGTCCAAGCGAACGCCAAGATCGTTTACAAGAGTTATTTTATCAAAGAGCTGTCACTTAATGTGTTGCATATATCGGATAGACCTTATAAAAAGTCATCAGCTTGCATTTGGAACCGTTTAAATTTAATAAATTATCTCGGCACCAGTTTTGAAAATTATCTAGATCGAATTGTAATTCTAAATGGCTGGAAATTTTCTTATACTGCAAGCACAACTTACGAGAGAGTGACTTATAATTGATGGAAGATCGTTAATAAATAATTTAAAAAATAACAGACCCGGATGGCTCCCTTATGGGACACCGGAGGTAACACGGAGAATTTTAGAAATTAAATTTTTAAAAAGGATTTTTTGTGAACTACCATTCAGATAACTTGAGATCCATTTAAGTAGATCGACTGGAAAACCTATTAAGTCAAGTTTTTGAACAAGAAGTAAGGGATTTACAGAGTCAAATTCTTTATTAAAGTCAGTGTAAATGACGTCTGTTTGAAAACTACTATTGAACCCCTTTATCACAAATTTAGTAAGCTCTAGAAGGTTTGTGATCGTTGATCTACGTTTAATAAATCCGTGTTGACACGGAGAAATGATTGATGTACAAAGGTGCTGCAAATGAGGAGTAATGATTTTTTCAAAAAGCTTAGGAATAGCTGACGACTTAGAAATACCTCCATAGTTACTGGCTTCTAACTTGTTACCTTTTTTGAAAAGAGGAATAACAAAAGATTCCTTCCAAATATTTGGGAATTGGAAAGTTTCTAGAGAAAAGGTAAATAACTTGTGAAGAGGTTTGCACAGGGCCTTAGCGCAATACCTAAGCACGCACCCAGGAATACCATCGGGACCTGGCGAATAAACAGGCTTAATACTAAGAAGATCCAAAAGCTTTCTGTAAAAGTGGGACAGAATATGAGTTTTGACTTGGATATGGTGTAAGAATAAGGCTGTGATGAATAATATGAAGTAAAGTAATTCGTTTGAAAAAATTGGGCAAATAAATCGGCTATTGCCTGATTTGTGGTTGCCGTCATGTTTTCGAACGACAGCGAGGAAGGAAAAGAATTAGACTTACTCTTGGTGTTAACGAAAGTATAAAATTGTCTCGGGTCCTGACAGAACTGGACCTTACAACGGTTTAAGTAACTATTATAACACTGAGCATTCAGCACAGTAAATCCTGACCGAGCACTTAAATATCTAGTAAAAACAGATGAAGAACCGGTATTTTTATATTTCCTAAAAAGTATGGACTTTACATTTTTTAAGTGTGTCAACTCTTTGCTAAACCAAGGTGATTTATTGGAAATTGACGGATAGTACCACGGAACACAGGAATTAAAAAAATTAGTTTATTGCAGTGTAAAAACAAGAGAGAACGCTATAGTCGGGTGCCCCGACTATCAGATACCCGTTACTCAGGTAAAGGGAGTGCGAGGGAGATGGAGATAGAAACTTTGATCACGCATAACTTTTTAACGAATGCTCCGATTTGAAAAATTTCTTTTACATTTCGATAGGTATTGATAAACACAATAAAACTGCATTTTTACTTTTCCGAAATATTTAAATTTTTAAAATCGTATATAAGCGATTGTGGGCGTTAAAGGGGGCGTGGCACCTTTTTGAAACAAACTTGCGCTGCGTAGGAACTCCTAGAATCTGCATGCAAAATGCCAATCTTCTAGCTTTTATAGTTTCCGAGATCTCAGCGTTCATACGGACAGACAGACGGACAGACGGACAGACGGACAGACGGACAGACGGACAGACGGACATGGCTATATCGACTCGGCTAGTGACCCTGATCAAGAATATATATACTTTATAGGGTCGGAAACGCTTCCTTCTACCTGTTACATACTTTTGCACGAATACAATATACCCTTTTACTCTACGAGTAACGGGTATAATAAAAAACATTAACTACATCGGACATATTATTTAATAAGTAAAGATAACCTCAGAAAGTCTGCCTTGCGAAAACAATGTATACGTTTGGTTGATTTTTTTTCTTTTATAACTATAGCCCTGTCAAATGTCAGTTCAATTGTAGGGTGATATGGATCATCAGGTTGCGTGAGTGGTGCTACTCTGGACAGAAACACACCTTCGGGATTTGATACAAAACACAATTCAAGTAGGCGACCTAGTAAATTTCGAACATGGTTTACTTGAGATAAACATATATCAAGCAGGCCATCAATAAAATCATGCTGTGCTATAGGTAGTAAGATATTCGATCCATCCTCAGTGGACCAAGTAACTTCTGGTATATTAAAATCACCTAGAACTACCAACTGATCCCTATCGGAAAGCTTCTTTGCAACAGACGTAATACCAGAAAGGTGATTTACATAATCAGGAAGTTCAGACAACGGCGGAATATATGAGCAAGTTATTTATATAGAGCTACCAGGAAGCGATAACTTTACACAAATAAATTCAATGGTATTGAATTCATCAAAAATAATTCCTCAGACGGGAGGTTTGAATCAACTCTAATTAAAACTCCACCTCCCCGTCTAGAGGGACGGTCATACCTATATATTGTGTACTTACCTGGAAAAACTTCGTAGCTAAAGAACTCCGGCTTTCACCAGGTTTCTGTAAACACAGAAAGATGAAATGTCTCTAGCATAAGAAAACTTAAACTTTTCCACCTTTACACTATTACAATCGGCTTTAGTTTTGTCTTGTATATAAGACAACACATCAGAAGATGTTTGATCAGACATTATTTCTGCAAAATCAACATAAGCCAGTTGTCCGGACTCAGATGTCCCTTGTGGTGGTGATGCTACATTCTGAGAGATAGGTGGATCCACTAATTGTGAAACCACTACGGACAACTCGGAATTCTTAGTAGACCCTGGTTGCATGCATTCTGTTCCGCTGATCCGCCGGAATGCTCTGTTGATCTTTTGATTTCGGTTGCGGGGTGTTGCCCTTTTGCTGGTTACCACCAGCGTCCTTTTTGCGCTTAGGGGACTCTTCTAATAGCTTACGACTATTAAACTGCGAATCCAGCGCAGAGAGGAGATAATCAGCTCGGCGAAACTATCTCTAGCAACTTCGAAACAGATAATCAGCACCGTCAGGCCGCCTTTAGTTTGGAGCATGAACGATTTCATCTCGTTGGGCCTCATTGAAAGGGAATCACTCATCCGGCGAGTAACCGGCGCATTTGGTGTGCACCATATTTTTACACAGCCAGCAAGTCATATTAGACTGGTCAGCCGAACGGAATTTAAATGTATTTTTGAATAACCGGAAGAAAATGAAAATTGTTTTGATAAAACCCACCGATGGGAATAAACGAAACAAAAATACAAAATCGGAGCGCTGAAAAAAACACGACCGTTCACTTTGAAAGTCAAAGACGAATTGATTTTCATTACAGAAACACATTTTTCAAGAAACCGTCTTCACAGATTTAGGTTGGATTAGAATCGCTAGGAGGTTTGAGCTGCCCATAAGCTCCAAAATCGTTTGCTATATTGCTACCATTGTGTTATAGTTCCCAGCATTGATTCTACTCCATTAAAAGGAAAGACCAGTTGTTAAACTTAACGCCTAAGCAAAAGAAACTCCCGAGTTTGTGGTAAAAGGTATATACGGAAAGTTTTGTCCGGTTACTGGGCTTCGAGCTGCAGTTATATGTTGGCTAAGTCGACATTTTAACTCTTTATATAATTGTCAGGTTTCCCCGCAGATGCTAAAATTAACAGAATGCTTCGACTTGCTTACAGCGCAGGCCAATGTTGCATCGGTGCAATCAGTAGCTCTACGACGATCAGACGATCAGACGATCTCGCTCTATAAATAAAAGCACTGAAGCATGTCTACCAAGCAAAGGTATTTTGGCATTAATTAAAATTAAATTTTGCTTATTGGTGTGTTAATAAATCCATCTTGTAATTTCACTTTTCGTCTTTGCCCTTATGGACTTTTTCCACCTTTCCCATTGGCCACATGCTGGATGACTGTCAAGACAATTTGTCCTTCCACTATATATAGACTTTCCCTCTTCCACTTGTTCCTCTGTTGTAGAGAATGCAAATACTCCTCTTTCCATTTAACCCAGAAGACTCTTTTAATTTTTTGGATTAATTTCTAAATTTTCAATGTTCTCATTTTCAATTGGTTTAACAATCTTTAACGGTGGTCTACCAATCAAGAAGTGATCTGGAGTTAATAGTTGACATTGATCCATTTCATTCTCAGAAGAATTCAATGATCCTGAATTTAAGCATGCTTCTATTTGACATAAAATTGCTGACATATCTTCGTATGTCAGACTATTGTGCTCTATTACCTGTTTCAAATGGTTCTATCTTTTAATTTCATGGTAGTTGCTACAATTGTCTTTTACCTTGGGATTTTTTGGATCCAGAGACAATCCACCCAAAATCGTTTTTTACCGAGGAGGCCTATAATTTTGGGCAATTTCAGAATCTGAAATCATTGTACTTTGAGAACCACTGTCGATTAAAGCTCTAAAATTTTCGAAACCTCCCTCAAGGGTTTGAATTTGAACGCGTTCCATAGCTAGCAACGCTTGATCCAACGTCATACACGTATTCACTTTTTCATTAGACTTTACATAAATTTGTAGCATATTCTGTTGATTTTTCTTACAAATTGAACATGGAATGTCACTTTGACCTTTCTTATTTAATAAATGTTTAAGGCATTTAAAACCCAAATGTGCCTTTTTAACTTTTTCCATCCTTTCAGATGGATTAAAGCCTTACATTTTTGACACTGAAGTATCAAATGTCCCGTACTTTTGCACATGGGACAACTGTTAGTAGACAATTCATTAATATTGTTACTTTTTACAGGTTTTTCATTCTGAACAGTGCTAATCGAACTGATTCGTTTCTCTAGAAATTCAATGACATCGGACAATGCTTGCATTTCTTTAGTTTTTTTCTAACATGGCTCTCATATAGGTGTAGAGCTTATTTGTTAAATTTTCTTATTATTATGTGTGCAAAAACTATATCAACCTCGTCAGAAATTTGTGCCTTTAATTTTATGATGTGAATTGACTCATTAATGCGATCAATCTGATCGGAAAAAAATGTCCTTTTATTTTCATACCGCATAGTTAATAATTCCCAAGCGGCCTCATAATTTTCCCCTGATCCTAACAATAAGTGAGAAACCACACTCCTGGCTTCCCCCTTAAGTGAGATTTTAAGGTAATTGAATTTTGAGGTAGGACTGAGATCCTCCCTTAAATGTATGAGTTCATTGAATAAGAATCTCTTTGGAATCTCTATAAAATGTTGGTACCTAAATTTTCTACCTTTTTCGGCACAATTTCCTCGAGTTTTTTCTTCATGTCTTTTGTATCATTAATATTATCAATATATCATCATATATCCTAACAGTGACTGTTTGTAGTTTTTTATATTATTTATTATATTATTGCCCCTAGAACATACTCTAGTGACGATAGGTTGCTAAACCAACACTTAAATTGGTTTAACTCGAAGGGATCATGCGTATGAAGGCCAAAGACACAGCGATGCTCACTCGTAGAACGCAGAGTAGTTGAATACATAAGTATAGCTTGAGTACTGATTTTATTAGGGCAGAAGGTCGGGTTCATATCACTCCATAACTTTTTTAGAGTCAAGGGGGCCACCATAGCAAATAAGTGGTATGGGGTTGTTAGTTAAGAATACATTGCATTGCTTACGTTCTAAGATATACAAAAGTACAGAATCATCATAGTTGTCTCCTACATAAGCAGTTTATACGCTAGAGTTAGTAAAAATAGAAAAGTTAGCTCAGGCAGAGTCGCTTAGCGACTCAAATGGTACGCTAACATACTTCCGGCCGTTGAACAGGTGTTCAACATCATCTAACATTGATCTCAAAGGCGTCGGATACAGGCGTTTGGTGATGTCTTCTTGGGGAATTGATGTCCTTTGACGATGCCGAATTAAATTGTCTTTTAAAAAGGTATCCATACATAAAATATCATCATTGATTCTGTGGCAGAGATCTGCGAGAAGGTGAGCGGCACATAACTCTAGCCTTGTGAATGTCTTAGTATTGAGCGGCACTACCTCAGACTTTGAAGTCAACAGCGATATTTTATAACTTTCTGCTGTTTTGCTACGAATGTAGTCGCAAGCTCCATAAGCTCTTAAGGATGCGTCGGCAAAGGCATGTAATTGGACCGGTGACATCGGATCGGTATGCACAAACCGGGAAATAGATATTTCCTCTTACAATGACATTTTTATAATATTCCAAGCTGTTTCCAAATGAATAGGAATTGACTCATCCCAATCTAACTTATTTAGCCAAAGTTCCTACAATAGGATCTTTCCTTTAATTACAATAGGACTTAATAAACCGAGGGGATAAAACAGCTTAGATGTCACCGATAGTATGTTCCGTTTTGTCGCAACCACGATATGCCTTAGTTGACTCTGAGTTCGAGATGGTTATCGATTAGGGTTGTCGAAAATTTTAAAAATATCGTATCGATGATATTTTTTTATCAAAAACAAAAAATGATAATATTTCAAATATCACATAAAAATGTCGATATATTTGATATATTTGATATTTTTTTTTTAAATGAAAAAATGTACCGGCCAGAATAAAAAAACAATAAGTTTCTTTTAAAAACAATAGTATTTTTATTATATATATTTTATGACCAGTGTTTATGGATTTTAAGAACACCCTTTGCGTTATGTGTGGGCAGACATCCTGCTTCTTGAGTCGCTTACAACACATAGTTTAGTTAGTATAGTATAGTTTGATTTTACACTTAACTTTTTATTTCGTGATTGAATTCTTTCACTCGTTGTCGCTTTGGAATTCGGAGTGACCAAAAACAAAAATATCAAAAAAAATCAAAAAAAAATATCGGAATTCCAATATTTGGGCAACTAAAAAATCACGATATAAATATATCATTTTTAGAAAAAAATATCTATATATTAAAATTTTGATATATTATCAACAACCCTAGTATGGATTTATCTGTGCTCTCAGATGCGGTAACGTCAAGTGAGTTTGAAAACCACTTTGTCAATTCAAAACCTGGAGTTTAAGTCTTTAACTCCTCTACGCATGCAGCACCAACATATCATCGTCATAAAAGTTGGATTCAATAACTTTAGCAGCTCTAGAAAAAGAAAGTTTGGAAGACTCACTTAACCTTTTTAAACACCAAATAGCCAAAAACGGGGCTGGTCCGGTACCGTATGTTACGGTGTTGAGCTTGTATAATCCCAAGGACTCAGAGGGGTCTTTTCTCCACACTATAAATTGAAACTGCCTATCTGCTTCATTCACCATCACTTAGTGATACATTTTCTTTACATCGGCGGTCAGGGCGAACCTATGCAGCCGGAAGCGCAGTAATATTGAGTACAACTCATCTTGGATGAAACCGACTTGATGGCAGAACCTGAGTAGTCTTCCGGAAGTAATCTTCAGATAACTTTTGCTTAGGTGACACAATTTTTCAAAACTTATGTAGTGCGATGTCAATAGATACTAAAACCTCTTCACTAAAACTAAAACTTTTTACAACTTCTGTAGGGGAAGAAGCATTATATCTACCCGACACAACCCAGCCGAAGACGGTTTTCTCCAGAGTTGAAAAGTCAGGACCTTATCTAATTTGTCCAACAGCTAAAAGTTCGAAAAATGATTCTGCTCCTATTAACATAGCTATTGTTTGTAGTAAGTTCTTTGGATTTTTTCAGTCTTTGATATTGACCGACTGGTCAAGATGATATCCTGATATTGATATTTAAATCCAAAAATCGAAAGAGAACTCACTACTATTTATACGCGACTTCACCACTTTTTCTTAACATGAGAATTGGATTCGCCAATACCAATTAAATTGATGAGCAAGGTACTCTGTTTTAAAAGTAGTTTGGGACCCATTGGTCAGTTATGTGAGCCGACAATTTGCGGTTTTTTCATATCTATATAACTCAAGAGGATATTTATATTAATTGGCGACTTTTGGGAGCCGATAATTTTGGGTGTGACAAAAGCGTAATGTAAATATGTTTATGTGGTAGATATGTGGGTGTAGTTATGTTACTTCCCCATCCATTAGAAAAGAGCCTGTCCTCAGGTGGATATATTAGAGTATGTTTGAGTGGGTATATTAGTTTGTGTAGTATTTTCGTTTAATTGTAGGGTATTTTCATTTGGAGCAATATTGTTTAATTCTGTTAGTTTTTTACGTTCTTAGTACTGTTTTTGCTTTGATTTTTATATTTAATTACAATGTTTTTCGGAATACTTTTAAATTTAAAAATGAAGTAAAGAAATAAAATTATAATTATTACAATTAAAATCGTAAGTATTATAATTGGAAATGTCTTTTGCTTCAATTACTGGCAGTGGTTCTATCATTGTTACATTATTGTTTACATAAATAGTTTGTGTGTAATCCATTATAGTATTTGTTATTAAAATTTCTTCGATTTGTACAGAACAATTAAATGCTTTTACGACTTTATTTCCTTCGACAACTATTGCTTGATTTATACATGTTTGATTTAAAATAATTTTCGGTAAATTCCAAGTACTTATATATATATAATTTGTTTCATATTTTTTATACATTTTTTTAATATTCCTATAATGCATTTATATCGAACTCTTTTTTTTTTGTTTTAAATGAAAATATTTGATTATTTTCAAAATTAAATAAAATTTTTCGTCTAAAGGTTCTGTTAATATGTCATTAAATTCATTTGGTTAATAAGTCCAAGGTTCATGTTAGGTTTGGTTTTCATTTGGCGTGCATCTGGAATTATCGTTTTATTATCTATCATATACAAATCGATTACATATTTTTCTCTTGGATTAAAAATTTCTGGGGCTATTTCGAATTCTAATTTAGTATTTCGATTGGAAAATATATAACGCTTTTCATATTAGAGAAGTATTCAATTATTAATTGTTTTGCGTATTCGATTATCACTTCTTGATATGTTATCGGACGTTGATGCACTATGATCAGCGCGAACAAGTGGCCCTTACGACACCAAGCAGTGCTTGTTACGCGCGGAGCCTAATAGGCGTAAAAACGAGATCTCGAGAATTTAAAAAGCACAATGTAGCGGACAGACTAAGATTAGAAATACGTACGAGACTAATACTAATTTTGTGCTAAGTAAGATAAAATTAATGCTTTTTGGCTTGACAAAGAGTCGGTAGTAGAAATAATATAGTATAGTCTATTATAGTCATTACACAGTACTCTAAACGGCTCATGCATATCATAGTAAGATCTACAAATATTTAAAGTGAGAAGAACATAGTTTCTGGTTATTCTATTAGGCACGGAGAATTTTATGCGACCCAGTAAATCGGGACTCTCCACATCCCCGTGAATAAGTTTATAGATAAAAGTTGTGTTAGATTAATTAGGAGAAGTCTACTAGACTAGGATGGTAAAATAAAGCCCGGTAACGTAAATAATAAAAAGTTATTTTGCACAGACTCTATCCGGTCTATATGTACACCATACTGAGGACTACAAACTGCTGAACAGTACTGCAGAATTGGAAGACTAGCGAGACGAACAGAGTCTTTGTAACATAAGGCTCATCGGATTCCTTTAACCACCTTTTAATAAATCCAAGTACTCCCCTGGCTTTATTCACCATAGAAGTAACATGGTCACAAAACTTAAGTTTTGGGTCAAGGAGGACGCCAAGGTCATCAACGTGCGTAATTCTAGACAAAAGATTTTCACAACACCATTTTTAGAAAAGCATTTAGGTCAGATTGTAAGTCTGAACTGCTGGAAATTTCATAAGGACACGCGACCTTGTCAAGACTAGAGGGAGGTCGTTTATAAATAAAGTAAAAAGAAGTACCTCGGATCAAATTAGAGATCGAGTTTTTAAAGAGAACTCGTTGAGCCTTACCACTTAGATAACTTAAGATCCATGTTAGAAGATCACATGGAAACCCTAATAAGTCTAGCTTTAATACAAGAAGCGAGTGAAAAAACGCTTTACTAAAATCAGTGTAAGCTACGTCAGTCTGCATGTTGTTTCTAAAGCCATTTATTACAAAAGACGTTAGCTTCAAGAGATTTGTCGTCTTAGATCTTCGCCTTATAAATCCATGTTGACATTGAGATATAATTGATCTACAAACACGTTGCAAGTGGGGTGTGATAACGTTTTCGAAAAGCTTTGGGATGGCGGATAATTTGGATATACCCCTGTAATTACTTGTATTCGATTTATTTCCATTCTTATGAAGGGGAATAACAAATGACTCTTTCCAAATAAGTGTAAAATGAGAAGTTTTCAAAGACAAGGTAAAAAATTTGTACAGAGGTCTACACAGTGTTTCAGCACAGTATTTAAGCACGCAGCCTGGAACACCGTTCGGACCAGGTGAGTAGACTTGTTTAACTTTATGGGGATCCAAGAGAAGGGAGCTTTCGCTTAACTTCGGACAAAAAATTAAGTTTGACTTGGCTATGGCATTTGATTTGGACGGGATGAAACATAATATGCTGTCTGGAAAAACTGGGCAAACAGAACGGCAATTGCCTGATCAGTATTTGCCGTAGTATTTTCAACTGAAAGCGATGAATGATGATAGCGATATTAAAAAACTGTTTTGTATCTTGTGAAAATTGGACCCTAAAACGAGTCAGATAGGTTTGATAACACCGGGCGTTAAGCACGGTAAAATTTGACTGAACCCTTAGTTATCGAGAGAAGCATATTGTGAACCGCACATTTTAAATTTATTGAAAAGTCTGGACTTGGTATTTTTTAGGTGTGACAACTCTATTCGCTCAAATTTAAATTTATAATGAATTTGTTAAAAAACTTTAAGTTTAGTGTAAGTTAGTTTAGGGCGAAGGCGGGAACACAATAAAGTTCTCTCTCGCTCTCGGCGAAGTCGCCCCGTCTTCGCCAACCTTTGTTCAGCTAGGCTCTAAGTTTTTTGTCGAAATATAGTATAAGGCATTCGTTATTTTCGCTGTTAATAATTATAGCCACCGCAGTTTTTCGGTTGTTTTAATAAATTAGAAAACTCTCTGATTTTTCATGGCGCCCCGGGTGGACACTAAAATTATTAATATTTATTTTTGGCAACTAGTGACAGTGACACATAAAACAAAAAATATAAAGTGCAAGTGCAAGTGCAGGTCAAAGCACTCAAATTTCATAGTGCTTTATTGTTGCCCGCGGCGTGTCGGTGTGGACAGAAAATTCACAACAGCTCCTGCTTAAAGTCTCGTGCCAGTCGCGAAATACCCTGTTCGCCACAGAAGAACTGCTGCCAGAGAGATGTCCTGCGACTTCTCAAAGGAAAGTGGCAGCTGGATTGAAAGACCCTAACGCTGAACCTGAGGTATTTGTGCAAAAATTGAAAGCTTGAGTTTATAAGAAAAACAATTTAATTGTTTATTATCTTGTGCTGAAAAATTGCACCTTGCTTTTAATTCTTGGTACAGACGTATCGATATAGTAGAGCTAGTTGTGCATGCATTTATTTATAATAAATAAAATAAAAATTATATTAAAATGTATTATATACACATACACATTATATAACCTATTTCAACCTCCGTTGGACGCAAAATTAATTGTGTTATATTATTGCAATCACTGTAGCCCCCAATGATTTAGTTGGTAAAATCATCCCAGCCGCTATACATAACCAATACATAAGCCCTCATATACAAGCAGCTGCAGCGGTGAACTTTTTCGTTTTCCTTTTTCGCTTTCGCTTGTCCGCCGTTAGCACTTTGCCGTTGTACTTGTTGTTGGACTTTTGGTTTGGTGCGCTGAAGATCAAAGTGACGCGCTACCCTGCATTCGGACGTGTAAATTAAATTTATTTGTTGATAATTTTTTATAAAAAAATTAATTTTTTATTTTTATTTTGATGTTCACCTTTTATTTTATTCAATTCACTTTCACAAGTCACTTATCATATAATTAGATTTAAACTTTGACTGCCCTTCGTTTGATAAAATATTAATCATGAAACCTCGGCTTAAGAGAATCTTGCTCAGAAGAGATTAAAAGAGATTAGGTAATGTTAAGAGAGTAGGACAATTAGCTGATGAAATAATTGAGAAGTAATTGAAACTCAATAAATTGATTATTTGACAAAAATTTGGTTAACAACTGGCTCGGACTAGATCGGACCCTAAGTGGAAAATTTGGAAGCTTTATGACTGGGGTCATTTGTTTACAGTAGGCCGGATGTGGTTCTCACAGGGCTCGGTTTGAGTGAGGGGAGATTCTGTTAACGAAGCTAGAATTTCCAGCCGTTGCTAAGATTGGAAAGGGTCATTTGTTTATAATAGCCCGAATGTGGCCGGTTTGAGTGAGGGGAGATTTTGCTAGCGAAGCTTAGATTTTTCAGCGGTTGCTACGATTGAAAATTTGTTTATGAAACTCATAAGCTAAGATTATTCATGGGTTGGATAACACTCCCCCCTCTAAATTGAATCGTCCCGATTCAAATGACGTTGGTGAGATGGCGTTTAGTTGAGCTGCTAAATCTGCTACAACATTTTTTTTGTGGAAATTATTTTGAATATTGTTATTTTTTATAATATTTTTTAGCCGTGGTTTGATGACTAACAGATATTTTTTGATTTTAAAGATTGACAATAAAATTATATATACTAAAACTATTGATATTACAATAAGTGTTAGGGGTATTTTTGTTTTTCTGATTTGAACAAATGGGTTTAGAATTTTGATATTGTCAAAGGAGAGTTCCGAATTATTGGATAATATATATTCGGATATTTCAAAATTAATGTAATTGTGGGCTGTAATAAATTCGAGCATCTTATTTTCTATGTTTGTGTGGGATATATTGTTTATTACGGTAGTGCCATTAAATATAATTAAATATGTTCCTTTTAAATAGGTATCGTTTACAATATTATTTCCGCTTATCAGCACTGCACCGTCTTGTATAACATCTATTTGTTTATTTTTTTCTTTTTCTATGTCTAGAACGAATGTTCTTGTAAATAAAAACTTGTTTATGAAATTTTCCTAAAGAGGTTTTTGAATTACGTAAAGGTCTTCAAGGGTACAGTGAAGTCCAATATTTATGTTTGGTTGAATATATTCTCTAAGAATTGATACTAAATTCTCGGGTGTATTGTACTGGATTATGTGTCTGGTATTGTCGAATATTTGCAATGACTCATGAATGGTGACCCTGCCCGTTGTAATTAGTAGTTGAATTTTAAACTGATTCAAATGTTTGTTTGTTTCCTCGATAATATTCTCGAAACTGCTCTCTGCTGAGTGGATGGTATTTTGTTTTGAATCTGTTGATTCTGAATTGTCCAAACTTGGATTTTCATCTGAGAGGTGGTTAATTTGGATTCTTGACAATGCATCAGCGACTACATTAGTGGTTCCTGGTTTGTAAATAATTTTAGGACAGTAACTTTCAATAAATGAGTACCATCGCTTAATTTCTATGTTAGGGTTTTTGTCTGAGACCGTTAAGGATAATGACTGGTGATCAGTTTGGATTTCTATTCCAACTACCCCGTAGAGATAATTTCGAAGGTTTTTTAATGCCCAGACTATGGCTAATAATTCCTGGTTGTTTGTTGCGTAAACTTGCTCTATTTTCGATAAAGTTTTTGGAATAAAAGTTATTGGTTTGCCTTCTTGTGAAAGGACGGCGTCAATAGCAAAATCTGAAGCGTCTGTAGTCAATGTGAATTTCTTATTATAATCTGGTTGAGTTAACTCTATTTGAGCTACTAGATTTTGTTTTAGCTCGTTAAAAGCTTTTACAGCAGGTTTATCCAGCTGTATGAAAGTTTTTTTAGACATTGTTTTGGATAATTTACCATTGTCCCCTCATAAATATTTGGTAAGAGGTTTCGCTATTAGTGCGTAGTTCTTTATAAACTTTCTATAATAACCTGTTAATCCAAGGAAGCTTCTGAGTTCTTTAATATTTTTACGTTGCGGATATTTAAGTATTGTTGAAATTTTTTCGGGGTCTGTTTTAATGATATTGTAGGATACTAAGTACCCTAAGATACTGGTTTCTTTCATGAAGAATTTGAATTTTTCTAGAGAAACTTTCATGTTTGCTTTGAATAAAATATTTATTATTTTCAGCAAGTCTTGGTAATGCTGTTGAATTGAGTCGGAGAATATAATTATATCGTCCATATAGACGTGACAAATTTTCCCGACTTGTTCCCTTAACATGTCGTCCATAGTTCTCTGAAAAATTCGAGGAGCATTCGTTAGACCAAATGGCATTCTTAAAAATTCGTTCTTCCCATTATTTATGGAAAATGACGTTTTTTCAATGTCGGAGTCTTTCATCAAGATTTGATGAAAACCGGACTCTAAGTCGGACTCTAAGCCTATATTTGTGTCGATTATGGCACCTATTTTTTTGAGTAGGTTAAATCCTACTAACAAATCGGCGTATAACCCTTACATTTCGTAGAATATTTGTTTTGTATTAAAAATAGTTATTACGTGGTAATGTTTTATTATTGAGTATCCATTTACAGTGGAGACCCTTTTGTATATGGGGTTCACTTTTGTTTGAATAGATCCCCTTTTTTATATAGCAGGATGTTGCTCCTGTGTCAATCAATATTTTTAATTTTTGCTTTGATTGCCTATCTATCCTCGTCAAGTAGGGTAACCCTACTTTTGTTCCTGGTCTAAAAAATGATTCTCTTCGATGTTGTTAATTCGCATGGTTTTATTTTGGGGCTGATTTATAGTGTTAGTTGGTTCGCGTTTTAGTGGTGGATGTGTTTGTTTTGGCTCGTTACTATTTTGTTGGTAATAGTTCGGACGGCTTGAATACGATCGGTTGTAGTTTTTGTTGGAATTATAATAATTGTAATTCCCCTGTCTTTCATTATGTCCCTGCCAATTTTTAAAGGGTTTAATTTGATTTGATGGATCAACTTCCATTGGTTCTATGTTACGTTCTACTGCTTGTTTTTGGTGAAAATTGTTTTGATCATAATTTCTATTTTGATGCCAATTATTTCCCGTTTTAGGGTTGAAGTTTTGCTTGGGCTGCACCTGGTTGAATCTAAGATAATTTCCCTGTTTCTTGGTCTCATGCTGAAATCCATAGTATTTATTTGCGAACTGAGCTCGGAAGTTGTTCGACTCTAGTTCTTGTACCTTCGCTAAAGCGTTCGGTAAGTCTGGTGGGCTTAGAGAGAATAGAGTTTCGGAGATTGTACCATTCAGTCCAGAAATGAAAACTCTTAAGGCGTTGGCTCTTATTGTTCTTGTAGTCTCCCTGGTAATTTCGCTTTCTTTTCCATAGGTCATTATGGTTTTGTTGATAAGCATTGTCATTTTCTTGTTTACCTCTTTATAAAAGTCCGTAATTGTCATTTTACCCTGTCTCAAAATACTTAATTCTGACTCGAGAACGTGGATTGGTCTTCTATCATTGTAGATAAAATCCAGTCTCGAAAGTATGGCCTTGAAATTTAATACGGTACCATGGTTAGTTAAGGCGTCGGGCGCCGCTCCCATGATTTTGTTCCGTAAAATAGTTAGGGCAATAAAATACTGTTCACTATTAATTTTGTATAGGCTCATAGATGTTTCTGCGGCCTCCCTCCATCCGACATACTGGGATTGTTCTCCATAAAATTTTGGAACAGCTTTTACTACTTCTAGGGTTGTATCGCATCTAACTGTGGGGTCAATTATTTGAAGCTTGTAGTCTTCCACTACATTTGCATTCGATTTTAACTTATTACTAAGCTCATTAATTATACCCGGTACTCGTAGAGTAAAAGGGTATATTATATTCGTGCAAAAGTATGTAACAGGTAGAAGGAAGAGTTTCCGACCCTATAAAGTATATATATTCTTGTTCAGGATCACTAGCCGAGTCGATCTAGCCATGTCCGTCTGTCCGTCTGTCTGTCTGTCCGTCTGTCTGTCTGTCCGTATGAACGCTGAGATCTCGGAAACTATAAAAGCTAGAAGATTGGAATTTTGCATGTAGATTTTAGGAGTTCCTACGCAGCGCAAGTTTGTTTCAAAATGGTGCCACGCCACCTCTGACGCCCACAAGCCACAAGCTGTGGCCTCAGATTTGATGCTATTATGAAAATTTTTATTGATATGTATTAGTTTCGTCAATACCTATCGATTGACCTAATAAAAGTTTGCCACGCCCACTCTAACGCCCAAAAACCCATTAAACGCCTTTCCGTTTTTCATGGCCCGTGGAACAAAAAGCGCCATCTAACGGATGACTTTGGAACAGCTGGCCAAGGTGCTCAACAGAGTCAACGTAAATTCTCGATAAGGATTTCTATTAAAGGAAATTGCGATGGTTTTCATTTGTCAATACCAAACTATATCCCAAGAACTATGCAAATCAAATCAAGTTAGCCAAATTGGAGGTCTGAGTCAAACAATGGCGTATGTGTGTATGTATGTAAGCATTGCACTCAAAAACATAAGCATAAACACAGCTGCTGGTGCAGGACAAAAGCTGCCTGCGCTAAAGAAGCGCCGTGCTGATGCTTGTGCTGTAAAGCTGCCAGCTCTAAGAGATCGCCGAATTCAAATTGATAATTTGAACTAAGTAACGGGTATCTAATAGTCGAGGGACTCGACTATAGCGTTCTCACTTGTTTTTTCATTTAAACCTGTCAACTGTAAATTTACCACTGGGTTTATTAATTCCATTGTTAGATTTGATCCCAGACCACTGCTGGTAAGATTTTGACCTGTCCCACCGGTTGCCATATTCAAATTTAAATTTCCAAAGTTTTTTAATAAATTTCCAGATTGTTTTACGATTCACAGAGGTTCAATAAGTATTCAAGATTATCAACTATCGGCTAACTTTATATGATATAGTTATATATGTAAAAAAAAATAATTAATTTTCAATTCCTCACGATTTGCTGCTTCCTGTTGATCGTCGTCAGGATTTGATCCGTTGGTCGTGGTTGATTGTTTTTTTTAGTGTAGCTCTGTGGCGAGGGAATGCCATCAGCCCTTCCTTCCTTCTTTTGGGCTTTTTTTTGTGTGTTGGTTTATTTATTTTTATATATATTTTAATTTATGTGTTTTTATTACTTGTGTTTTTCCCTTTTTTTGAGTTCTTTATTTTATTTATTGTGTTCTTGCTTTTTAGTGAATTTAAATTTCTGTACACCTTTTTATCAACTTTTATTTTTTTTAAATGGATTATTTATTTATTATTTTCCACTTAAATGTCTTAACGATCACAATTACTTTGGGTTTGTGTCGGTTGCGGACGGTTTTATTTTTCCACAAAATATTCAGGTTGTTAGACCGCGCGAGTTCCGTTTTTTTGTATTTTTAATTTGTTTTCATTAAAAAAAAAAATTTAGGAACTTTTGAAGACGCGGCCCCAAGTTGGGCGTCAATTAAATTTATTTTTTTTATTTTGATGTTCACCTTTTATTTTATTCAATTCACTTTCACAAGTCACTTATCATATAATTAGATTTAAACTTTGATTTTCGCGACCGATCGAGTCGTCTCCAAAAAAAACTGCCCTTCGTTTGATAAAATATTAATCATGAAACCTCGGCTTAAGAGAATCTTGCTCAGAAGAGATTAAAAGAGATTAGGTAATGTTAAGAGAGTAGGACAATTGGCTGATTAAATAATTGAGAAGTAATTGAAACTCAATAAATTGATTATTTGACAAAAATTTGGTTAACAACTGGCTCGGACTAGATCGCACCCTAAGTGGAAAATTTGGAAGCTTTGTTTATGACTGGGGTCATTTGTTTACAGTAGGCCGGATGTGGTTCTCACAGGGCTCGGTTTGAGTGAGGGGAGATTCTGTTAAGGAAGCTAGAATTTCCAGCGGTTTGTAAGATTGGAAAGGGTCATTTGTTTATAATAGCCCGAATGTGGCCGGTTCGAGTGAGGGGAGATTTTGCTAGCGAAGCTTAGATTTTTCAGCGGTTGCTACGATTAAAAATTTGTTTATGAAACTCATAAGCTAAGAATGGGTTGGATAACATGTATACTGATTTTTGCCGTCATTTGCAACCACTATTAATTTTGATAACTCATGGCTCGATATTCAATTTGAAAAACTAATACGGTTTTGTATTAATGAAAACGCGAAACTTGTGAACGCAGGGAAAATTGATTTATTGGCGATGGCGACGAAAAGGAGTATGCTCAGAACGATGTTCATATAACAACTGACATTTAATTTCAATATATAGACGCTTAAACCTAACTTAACAAAGGGGCGAGAGACGGGGCGAATTCGCGAGAGCGATTAAATCTTTATTGTGCTCCCGCTCCTGCCTTACACTATTTAACAAATTTCAAAGCGCAAAGTGCGCGAACACCGCCCCTCTGAAGGACCGCCGTCTTCAGCATGCCACAGGCAGCACCGCCAGCCTATGGACCGCTCGCCGATACGTCCCATCCTTCGTCTTCACGTCCGCCACTCGGACCTTGCCGTCAGCGCCGACGTGCACCGCCACGATTCGCCCGGTCATCCACTGCTGCGGCGGAAGGTTGTCCTCGGCGACGACGACGAGAGCTCCCTCGTCGACGTTTTGAACCTCCTGGTGCCACTTGTTTTTCGCCTGGAGGCTCGAGACGTACTCCCGGGACCAACGCTGCCAAAACCTGTGCCTGAGACACGACACACTGCGCCATCGTCGTAAGCAGGTTGGGCTGACTTGGTCCGGGAGCGCTGCTGAGGGTAGAGCTAGGAGGGGCCCGCCGATCAGGAGATGGCCTGGGCTTAGGGCTTCGCCGTCGTTGGGATCCGTGCTGATCGCTCCGAGGGGCCTGGAGTTGAGCACGGCCTCCCCGCTGGTGAGGAGAGTTCCGAGCTCATCCGCGGTCAGGATGTCTTCGCCGACCGTCCGAAGGAACAGGTGCTTTGCAGACTTCACACCTGCCTCCCAAAGTCCGCCGAAGTGGGGTGCTCTGGGCGGTATGAACGCAAACTCGCATCCTTTTCTTAATGCGAATGTTGCGATACCGCCCCCTGCTCCTCCAGACGGGCCCGGAACTCTCTCATGTGGCGATCGGCTCCGACGAAGTTCGTCGCGTTGTCGCACCTCACCTTCTCCGGAATCCCGCGTCGACTCACGAACCTTTGGAATGCCAACAAGAACGCATCAGTGGTGAGGTCAGACACTAACTCTAAGTGGACCGCTTTGGACACAAAACTTACAAACAATGCCACGTATGATTTGTACGGTGGCTTACCACGGATACGATACATTGTGTTGAATGGGCCACAAAAATCAACACCACAGATATTAAAAGGGCGGAGAGCTCGAAGTCTGTCTGATGGCAAGTTCCCCATGATTTGCGTCAAGAGTTGCGGCTTGCCCCGAAAGCAACGAACGCAAGAACGAGCTGTTCTGCGGCAAACTTCCTGCGCATTAACCAACCATATCTTTTCTCGCAACAGACTTACAAGAGCTCGAGGGCCAGCATGACAATTTGTAACGTGCAGGTATGACACGTACCTCACAAACTGTGAGCCTTTCGACAACAACAACGGGAATTTGGCTTCGTACGGGATAGGAGCATTCAATAACCGACTCCCAACTCGCAACAATGTCGAGGAACACCAATCTAATTTTTTCTCCTGGAGAAAAGGGCTTAGTCTTTGTATATTCGTTGCTACCGGTTTATTTTTCCGAATTTTACCTATGTCGTCACTGAACTCGTGAGATTGGATCACTTCCACTATTTTCTCGAACGCAAAATTCAGTTCTCTTGGTTTTATACTTTTTTCAAAAGGCACGACACTTTTTTACACCTTTGAATAAACCGTAAGACCCACACGAAAACCCTTAGAAGCCTTATGTGCGACGGAAAGGATTCTATTTTCTGAAGCACATAATTGGGCTCTGGGATTACCACAAGCGCCATTGCTGATTTGCGTAATTCCATCGACACGACATCAGCAGGTACTTCGAAGTGTCGATTTACAGGCCAATCTTTTTCTGTAAGTTCCTCAACGTTACATCCCCGTGACACGATGTCCGCTGGGTTTACTTTCGTGGGGAAATGTCTCCAGATTGCTTTTTCCGACCACTCTTGAATCTCCGCAACTCGGTTTGAGACAAAAACTGACAACGACGAAGGATGCGTTTTGATCCAATGCAAAGTGATATCTGAATCCGTCCAGAGGAACACTTTTGTAATCGGAAAATTAAGCAATGGTCTTACACGATTATAGAGATCCGCAAGAAGGTGAGCTGCGCACAACTCAAGGCGAGGCAAAGTTTTCGTCTTGAGGGGAGCTACTTTGGATTTTGCTGTCAATAAAGATACTTTTAAACCTTCAGCGGTACTAGTGCGAACGTAGATGCACGCTCCATATGCTCGCATGGAAGCGTCAGCGAAACCATGAACTTCTGCTGGGAATTTGGCATCTGTATGAACGAATCGCGATACCTTGATCTTGGGCAGCTGCAACAGCGTTCCCTTAAAAGCTTCCCAAGATGTCTGCAGTTGCATCGGCAGCGACTCGTCCCAGTCTAACTTTCGAAGCCACAGTTCCTGCAACAACATTTTTGCCCTAGTCACTAGAGGACACAATGGGCCAAGCGGATCGAAAAGTCGGGCAGTCACCGACAGTATTTTCGTTTTGTCGCACGAAGATCCAGGAAAGAGTCATCCAACCGAAATTGATAGTAATCTTTACCCGGCAACCAAACCACGCCAAGGGTTTTAGTTACGTCTGAGTCTGCCGTTAGCGGCATGACAGCGCTTTCAGATGCGGACAACTCTGGGCAAACCACTTTGCCAATTCAAATCCTGCCTCTTGCAATACCTGGGAAACTTCGTCTCGAAGGCTTAGCAGGTCCTCAACGCATCTGGCGCCAGTCAACAAATCGTCAACATAAATGTCATTCTGGATGACCTTAGCGGCTTTTGGACACGAATCCTGCGCGATCTCTCCAAGCTGCATTAAACACCGAATCGCCAGATAGGGTGCTGGCGAAGTTACATAAGTCACGGTTTTCAGCTTGAAGATTTTTAGAGACTCAGATGGATCTCGTCTCCACACTGAAAGTTTCGGCCAGCTTCGTCAACCATTACTTGACGATTCATCTTTTTTACGTCTGCTGCCAGCGCAAACTTGTGCAGTCTGAACCCAAGAAGGGTCGAAAACAGCTTTTCTTGAATGGTGGGGCCAACCATCAAGATGTCATTCAACGCGACCTGCGTCGATGTACGGCTCGAGGCGTCGAATACCACTCTCAACTTTGTCTAAGGTGCTTTGAGGTCGCAGCACACATTGGTGCGGAATGAAATAGTGCGAACTGTCTGGAATTTTATTGCTAGTGGAAGGCATGTGGACCATGGCTTCATATTCTTCCATGAATTCCAGATACATCTTTTTTAAAGAAGGTTCTTTGGATAATCTTCTTTCAAGCGACCAAAATCTACGTTTCGCAACTTCATATGATGAACCAAGAGTGTTTGGGTCAGATTTGAACGGCAAACGAACCGAAAATCTTCCGGACGACAATCTTTGAGTATTTTTCTCAAAGTTGCTCACAAAGTTGCTGCTCAGGAGTATGGACCTTGGCCTTGGTCGGCAAGTCCTCCACAGACCAAAATTTCTGCAGGGTTGTGTCCTATTGACTCCAACACTTCCTCCTGGCAGCTGAGATGTACCAACTTTTCAGCATTTCTTATTTTTTCTGAGGCACATCTCCCTGACACTATCCAGCCGAGAACTGTTTTCTGCAAAATGGGAAACTCAGGCCCTTGCTTTATCTGGCCGACTGCCAATAGTTCAAAGAAAGAGTCTGCGCCTATAAGCATGTCTATTTTTTGGGGCTTGAAGAAGAATGGATCTGCCAATTGAATATTTGCCGGCACCCTCCAGCCGCTGGTGCTCACCGTTTGATCCGGATGATAAGCAGAAATTTTTTTTAATATGTAAAATTCGGACGACAATTGACTGCTACCCACTCGCGACTTGACTATCGTGTGTATTTTCTTGGTTGCTTGAGCATTAGTTCCACAAATGCCCCGCAAGCTCAAACACACGTCCTCTCTCTTAATCTGAAGTCTCTGAGCGAGTTCGTCGGTCACAAAATTTACTTGTGAGCCAGAATCGAGCAACGCTCGAGTTAAAACTATTTCGCCACTTTTTGTTTGGACGCTCACGATGCCTGTGGCAAGAATAACTCTATCCGATGCAGTCGCATGCAAAACATGCGAAGTGGATGGAGTATTCTGCAAGAGCGTGGGCTGAGGAGAAGGTGGCAACGCGAGATTTGATGGCGAATAAATGTGCAGCTGAATGTGGTGTGAGGACTTACACACCCTGCATCTCTTCGATTTGCATCTTTTTACCGTGTGGCCCTTACGGAGGCAGTTAATGCACAAGGGAGCCTTTTTTGGGAAAACGAATCTTTGCTGAACGGTTAGGGCAGCAAAAGCAGTGCAATTTCCTACTTGATGTTCTGCTGAGTTGCAAAACACACATACTTCGCGGTCGTCCATGGCAGCAACAAACGAAAAACTCCTGTTTCCATTCTTCTTTGGATAAGCCTGGCTCTGCTGAACAATTTTTGGCTTACACGCTTCTTCGGCAACCATATGCTGATAGTGCTTGTTCAGGGCCGACTCACACTCGCTCCAAAGAGGAAGCGAGGTATAATCTAATTGTTCTTCCCATTTTCTTTTAGTTCCTGCATCAACTTTGCCCATTACTAGATGGATGAGGATGGCATTCGTAATACGTTTGTCATCCCCAATGGACAAAAGAGAATCGTACAGCGCTGTGACTGTGTCGATCAGGTTTCTCAAGGCGGTAGCTGATGGCTGGGCAATCTTTGGCAGATTAAACAGTGTCGATACATTGTCAAAGAAAATTAAACAATCATTATCGTACACCCGCCTTAGGCTAGCCAGAGCTTTTGGATAATTATCCGCGGTAACTTGGAATGCCCTGACTGTTCCTAGCGCGTCTCCAGCCAAACACGATATTAGATAATTGAATTTTTCGATATCGTGCAGCGTGTCATCTTTGTCAACAAAAGTTTCGAAAAGGCTTATAAAATTTTTAAATTCTGAATGTTTTCCGCTGAAGGTTGGAAGAGCGACGCTCGGCAAACGGCATTGGGGTGTGCGCGTTGCCGGCGGAGCGGAATTGTCAACGCTCTTACGCTTTGTTTCCGCAATTAGGGAAATTAGCAACGATTTTACTATTATCGCAGTCTCTTCGGGCTCTTCGCGGTACTCATCATCTCCATCTTTCGCTTCAATTTTATTTTGTATAAGCGAAGCATTTTCGATGTGCGTATTTAGGATTTCTAATCGACATTCTAACTCAACCGTATTTAAAGAGAATCGACCCTCATTTAAATATCTTTGCGTTCGCTCTATACTCCTCATATATCCATCTCGTTGGTTTTTCAACTCTTCGATTTCCTGGCTGTTTCTTTCTGATTTTGGCATTTTTTTTTTTTTGTATTGAAGATTTTTAAATTTAATTTATTTTAGTTTTGTTTTTTTTTTTTTTTAATGTATGTAAGTGTGTACAAAAAAAAATTTTGTTTTTTAAATTTATTAAATTTAAATAATAATAACCAACGAGAGGAATAAGCTGAACGCAAGCAGTGTATGGGGAGGTTTTTAAATTGAAATAAGGAAATAAGGAATTACTTCAAGGAATCCTAATTTTTTTTTAATACTTCAATAATTAAAATATGCCGAGCGCACGTAGTGTAGGGGAGCACACGCCAAACTCAAACACCAAAAAAACGAACAAACGCTTAGGCAGCGGCAACGCTTTCACCGTTCCAGCGATCGAAACCGAAAACGACGAAAGAGAACTCGAAAGAACGGGCTGCGTTGTCTGTGTGTGTGTATGTGTGTCCGGCTGGCGGTGCTCAACGCAATGCTAACGGAGGATGATGCACTAACTAAGGGCGACGAATATATAAACCTGACGCTTAAAAGCGCGGGAAATGGCGAAAAGCGAGGGAAATTTGAAGAAAATGCGCGGCAGAAAATTTGCCGGGAATTTAATTCTGGAATTATAACTTTTCACAATTCTTAACTTTTTATTTTTTTGCAAAGCTATAATTGGTGTTCACTACGACGAGAATTGGGGAATTTTTATTTTTTAAATGCCGACAAATTTTTATTTGATTTTGGTCCAAAGCGATCCACTTATGTATGCATGTATAATTCGAAATATGTAAATATGTATGGATGTATATATCAGAATTATAATCGTTAGTACATGCAAGTTTTTTTTATTTCTTGGTTAAAATGCTCGCTATCTACCGAATTTTTCACACGAATGCAAAAAGTTGAAAGATGGGGCAAAACACAATTTATGACACGGCAAAGATTAACTTTCAACTTTTAAAACTCTATACCTGGTGGGACGATACACATCCGTCGGCAACTTCCCTCTTCGAATCCATATGCCTTCCTTCGTAGGCAGCAATTGGCGACAAGCAGCGGCAACAACAACTTCTGGTCCAGTTAACGAACTGCAGCGGTCAAATTGTCCAGCGGCAGCAACGACGAATTAAAGTATGTATAAATTAAAGCAGCGGCAACAACAACTTCAATGTTTAAAGCCGGCGCGATTTATTTAGTTTTAATTTTGTATTTTCACCAAAAATAACACTCGATTTCCACTGCAGATATCGTCGGGGTTACCATGAAAAATGAATACGGTTTTGTATTAATAAAAGCGCAAAACTTGTGAACGCAGGGAAAATGGAAAATGGAATGAATTTATTGGCGATGGCGACGAAAAGGAGTATGCTCAGAACGATCTTCATATAACAACTGACATTTAATTTCAATATATAGACGCTTAAACCTAACTTAACGAAGGGGCGAGAGACGGGGCGAATTCGCGAGAGCGATTAAATCTTTATTGTGCTCCCGCTCCCGCCTTACACTATTTAACAAATTTCAAAGCGCAAAGTGCGCGAACACAATTTAATATTTGTTTTTCGTCGTTTTCGTTGTGGATAATTATTAAAATATCTGTTCGAACAAATTTAATATTTAAATTACATTGTTATTGGTTTTTGTTTCGAAAATTTATTGAACATTTGTCGTCGTTCTAATTGAACAATTATCCTGTTTAAAATTTATTTATTTTATTAATTTATTATTCTTGGATAAATAATTTATTTCTATATATATATTTATTTATTTTCGTGGTTTATATATAAAAATAAAATAAACATGAGTCCAGATAAGCCAAAATCACTTAAACATTTTGCGGATCATAAAAATAAGCTAAGAAAACCAGTGATGAGCACCCGCCGATTAAATGATCGAATAGAAGCCGGCCAGGTTCCGATTCAAGAAGTTGAACTAAATTGTCGGCTAGAGATTGTCAAATATTAAGGCAACTCAAATACAAGAACAGATCGAAGATTTAGATGATGGCGATGAGTTCGGAGAAGAGTTGGAAGAGCTTTCAATAATAACCAAGGCAAAAATAATATCGCTTATCTCAGCCTTGAAGACGGCAAGCGAAACCAAAATAATTGTATCAGCTTCAGTAGCCCCAACTCGAACTCGACTTCCGAATTAGGCATTGCCGAAATTCAGCGGCGAATATTCGGAGTTTAAGAATTTCATTAGCCTTTTCGAAACTCTTGTTCATCAAGACGACAGCATTCCCGTCATAGAAAAATTCAATCACTTAATTTCTTGTCTTTCTGGTGAAGCTTTGGGAACTATAAAAGCCTACCAAGTCACCGAGAGCAATTATGAAAAGGTTATGATCAGATTGAAAAAGTGTATGATAACGAATGTTTAATTTTTATGAATAATATTTAAACATTGTTTAGTCTTCCGAAAATAACGCAACAGTCAGCGTCGTCTTTAAGAAATATTATCGACACCGTATCATCTATATACGGTTCTTTGTTATCGATAGGAGACGACACCAAGATTTCAAATGCAATGTTGATCTATCTGGTTTTGAACAGAGTAGACTGGGTCGACCAAACAAAAATGGGATTATGAAAAGATACCGCTTTGGTCCGATTTTAAAAAATTTTAAACCGCCGATACCAGCATTTATCCGCTGAAGAATCGACGAAACCAAAGCAAGATAAAGTTATGTCGAGCAAGCCACATAATCGTAGCTTATTTTCTTGTTCTTCGTCCAACAGTAAATCCCTGCAAAGGTGTAGCTATTGCAATGCAGGAGTCCATATCCTAGCGAACTGTGGTCCGTTTGGTCGGCTATCGGTAATGCAAAGGTTCGACTTTGTAAAATCTGCTTCCTTGTGCATCAATTGTATGCGAAAGGGTCGCACTGTTTCGAAATGCAAATTTAATAAATGTCGAGTCTGTGGCCGCTCTCATCACGTTTTACTGCATATATATAAGTTAAAAGATTGATTACAATTTTATTTCAAAAAAAATTAATCTTTTCTTTATTGAGTTGGATTAAGAACTTACTTTAATTAAGGTAAACAATTATTCATTATGACTACGCATCGTTCTATCGCTGCCGCCGTCTCTGCCGCTGCTGCTGCTTCTGCTTACGTTATTTATTATTATTGGTTGCTGCTATTCTTCGCTGTCTCTGTTGGCCAATTTTAATTGTCATTGGCCAATGCATTCAAGTTATAGTTTTTGTTGTATGCACTTGGCCAAGTTCGATAAACTTTGGAAATTGGCTATTCTGCATTCCCAAGATCGCTGACCGAAAGGTGCAAGCTCAGCGCACGTGGCTTAATTCGTGTGAACTTATTGGGGGCATTTGTTGTGCAACCAATGCTTACTCTTACTAATGTCTGGGTCTTCATATAATTTTAGGTGTTAACTCTTCCCTCCTTAAACGCGACTGTCCTCGGTCGCAACGACGTAGAGAATAGGTCCAAAATGTGGGGGCTTTTCTTGCGTTTCTGGCAAGGAAGCTGATGTATTATCCGTTGATTTACGTCTTCGTAGGAGTTCCGTGATCGATCCTATAATTAGTAGAAGTAGAATGATGGCCGATCCGTAGCTAACGGAAGATTCTATAGTTGTTTTGCTTCTTAGTTTTTCCAGCGCTTTTGTGTTGTTTATATTGAGTTCCTTGACCATTTGTAGTGAGAGAACTTCCTCTAACTTCGTCTTTTCTCCCATTAGTTGGTTCTGGTTCGACTAAGTTGACTTCTTTTGATTTGTAAGTAGTTTTGCCAATAGTTACTGTTGAATTACGGTATTGTATTATAAAGGAGCCTTGCAGTTGTAGAAGTTTTTCGTCTAGCGAGACTGGCCCATTAAAGTCGTTCAGTAGTATGGTGCCTGGCAGTATTTCCTCGAAATCTGGGATGTGTTGATTGTTGATCATCTTACATTCAGGTTCTTGAAGGTTCAGGAGAGCGTTTACGCAAGTATCATTGCTTAAATCTAACAAATTTTCTGAATTACTTTAATTTTTAAAGTTCTACTCTGTTTTAATAGTTGGGAGGCTAATAATATAGATGAGGTCGTTGCCATTTGTGGCTAACTTAACTTTAGCAAATTCCAGTAATTCCTCTATGTTAAAAAATAAGTCGTTTTCTTTTTTAAAGATATCTTTCACTACCGTGGTTTCTGTGCTTGTGAATACAAAAGAGTTTATTGTGTTAGATTTGGCACATGTAATTGCGTATATTATATTGGTTATTTCTTCTTTTATTAATTGAATTTTATACTTTAAAATATTTGCTTTCTGATTTACGATTTCTTCCAAGCTCTAAGTAACTTTTAATATTGCATTAGTAAGTTGGTTAATTTTTTGGTTAATTAATCTGTTAATTACTACTTTTTTATTGTTGTTTTCTAATTGCTTATTTATCTTATTTTCTAAGATCTCGTAATCGTAGTGGTCTGGTGATCCCGCCACCCATTTCCATGCAGTACCTATTGCTTCTATTGCCCTTTTTTGTCATTTTTGTGTTTGAAGAATGCGTAAATCAGTATGAATCTGTTTTATTTCGTATGAGAGATAGGGTGTAATGGATGAGATGAGGTGAGTGAATGAATTGAATCTTCTAACTTCGCCATAGTTTCTTCATAGCTGTGTAAGTTAAAGATGTGGATGATTTTAAATGTTCCGTCTTGCTTAGCCGCTAATCCGGTTTCGAGTGAGATGATTTGTGAGTTGGAATAGTCGAGCACTGTGGTTATCTCCAGGCATGTTGGTAGAAATAGCCTGAAAAATTATGTTCTTATATTATTTTTATGTATGATTTTTCCGGTTTGTGTTTTAATAGTGGTCATTTTGTTTTCTGCCACTTTCTCAGCTTTGTATCTAGGTGTAAGTTTAGTTCCTAACCTTTTATCTATTTTTACGTGGACAACATCGCCAGGTTTAAAAAGTTTTGGTTGTATTTTGTCTCGATTGTGATATTCGAGGTCGGCTGTTTGTTTCTTCTGGATTTTCTGTTTAATTTCTTCTCGATTTTTTCCAATGTCTTCTACTGAACTGGAGATTGTGCTTCAAAAAAATATATTTATGGGGCTTTCTTTTGTTACAGAATGGATCGATTTATTATATTCTTGAACTGCTTTAAAAATTAAGTCCTCAAATGTTATGCTCCTCTGTGTCAGCTGTCAGTAAGTATATCTGATTTTTAAATACATTGATTGGAGCTTCTACCGAAAATATGAGGTTGTGTGATGAGCTTTCGTCGCTGTGGACTGATCCTGAGGAGCTGATTGAATTTATTTCAGCAGGGGCTCGGGATATCGCATCCGCTACTACGTTAGCTACTCCGGGCTTATACCTTAGTTTAGCGTTATGATTATTTACCCTATTTGAAAAACTCAAGGGTTTGTGATCCGTGTATATTACCACCTTCGAATACCCGTAAAGGTAATGTCTTAAGCTCTGGAGAGCAGGCAAGCATCTCTCTTTCGTTGGTTGCATAGTTTTCTTCGGTTTTTGACAGGGTGCGTGAAATGAACGTTATTGGCCTATGATTTTGTTCCAATACTGCGCCTATTGCGTAGCTTGAAGCATCGGTAGTCAAATGGAATTCTTTTCCGAAATCTGGATATGAAAGGGTTACATCCCTGGAGACGAGGGTATTTTTAAGTTTTTCGAACGCTGTAATCGCATCTTTGCTTAGCTTAATAGCAGTTTTGCTTGACTTGGTCTTAGATAAACGGCCTTCTTCGCCTCTTAGGAGAATGGTTAAGGGCTTTGCTATTTTTGCATAATCCTTTATAAACCGCCTATAATAACCTGTCATGCCCACGAAAGAACGAAGATCTTTTAATGTTTTCGGGACCGGAAATTTTGTAATCGCTTTTATTTTTTCTGAATTTGTTTTAACTCCATTTTCTGATATTGTATACCCCAAAAACTCTACTTCGTTTTTGAAGAAATGGCCTTTATCTATTTGGACTCTCATGTTTGCGTTTTGTAGGGTTGAAAATACCTTTTCGAGATTTTGACCGTGATCTACTTCATTTGTGCTAAAGACTATGATGTCGTCTACGTATACATAGCAAATTTTCGCTATGTACTCTCTCAGAATGTCATCTAAACTTCTTTGAAAAATGGATGGGGAATTTTTTAGACCGAACGGAAGTCTCGAAAATTTATATTTTCTGCCGTTTACAGCGAATGCTGTTTTCTCTATGTCCGTGTCTTTCAATCGTATTTGGTAAAAACCGCTCTTGAGGTCCAATACCGAAAAATACTTGTTGTCCCCAAGTTGTGCAATAATTTCACCTATCTCTCGGATACCGATCTGAGATAGTAACTTCATTAAGTTTCCTATAATTGATAACTAATCTTTACTTTTTTTCTTCGGACTGACCGGACTTTTTCGGAACTACCCATACTGGTGCATTATATGGCGATCTTGAAGGTCTTATAATGCCATCTTTTAGCATCTCGTTTATTTGTTTTTCTACTTCCTGTTTTAAAGATATTGGGTATGGGTAATGTTTTCCATAAACTGGGGAATCGGACGAAGTTCCGATCTCACCTACTACTTTAGTTGTGTATGCTAACTTTGTATCAGGATCTGCAAAGAGAGTTTTGTGACTTTGAACGAGGAGATTTATAATTGATTTTTGAGACTCGGTCATATGGCTGATTTGCGGTCCAATGGTATTTACTGCTTGTGTTGCTAATTGGTGAATTTTAATTTTGCGTTTATTTCCGAGAATCAATGTATCGTTCTTCACATCTATAATGGCTCCTAGGCTTTTCATTGTGTCATTGCCCAGTATACCGTGAAAGGTTTTAATGTTTCTAGCAAAAAAATTTCAAGGGTGAATCTGAAATTTTAGGGAGCTTAGGTATTGAAGGTCTTATAATGCCATCTTTTAGCATCTCCTTTATTTGTTTTTATACTTCCTGTTTTAAAGATATTGGGTATGGGTAATGTTTTCCATAAACTGGGGAATCGGACGAAGTTCTGATCTCACCTACTACTTTAGTTGTGTATGCTAACTTTGTATCAGGAGCTGCAAAGAGAGTTTTGTGACTTTGAACGAGGAGATTTATAATTGATTTTTGAGACTCGGTCATATGGCTGATTTGCGGTCCAATGGTATTTACTGCTTGTGTTGCTAATTGGTGAATTTTAATTTTGCGTTTATTTCCGAGAATTAATGTATCGTTCTTCACATCTATAATGGCTCCTAGGCTTTTCATTGTGTCATTGCCAAGTATACCGTGAACGGTTTTAATGTTTCATGGGTGAATCTGAAATTTTAGGGAGCTTAGGTATTGCATGTTGTGTTATTTTAGTTGAACCTCCGACTGAGCTAGCGAAAAAATTTTTCTCATTTTGTTTTGGTTTTGGTACTAATTAATTTTAAATATAATTTTGATTTGAGCCCGTGTCTATTAAAAATTTTAGGATTTTTCCGTTCCCCGTGGAACGTATCTATGTATTCCTGCTGCTCAGTATCGTTTTGCCATAAATATTCTTCCTGAAGCTCGTTTACATTATTTTCTTCTACCAAACGATAATACTCTTGCTCTGGGCTTGGTGTAGTTTCTTCTGAATTTTGTTGTGCGTTGCTTTCTGTCTCTGGCTGAATATGGAATTGCCGTGGCATTTTGTCACCAGTTACTGGTACCCATTGCATTTGGTTCAGGTTATGATAGAGTTGTGGATGGAAGTTTTGTTTGACGGCTACCATCCTATATGGCTGTTGGGGTTTTGGAGGTAGTAAAGGTGCCTTCCCTCAATGTGGAATTTTCGGTGTTTGACTATTCCTAGTGTTTTGATTCTCAAGTAGACTGCACAGATGTAGGGCGTGTCCTAAGTCATGTGGCTCTTTAATGGCCAGTAGTTGTGCTAAGTTGCCGTTGAGGCCTCTGACAAAGGTGTCTAAGGCTTTTTCTCTGTACATGGCTGTCAGAGATTGCACAGTTTCTTGTGAGGCATCTAAGTTGCCAATTTGGTTTAGGATTAGTGATAGCTGTTGGTACACTGCTTGATAATAATCGACTATACTATCGCTACCTTGATTAAGAGCATAAAGCTGATATTCGAGAGTCTTTAGGTCACGTTTGTCAGCAAAATGCGCTGTTAGACATTTTGAGATAGCTGTTCAATCTAAGGGGGTATTATAGGATTCTAGTTCTGCGTCTGCTTGTCCGATGATTCCATAATATTTCCATAATCCATAATATTTTGGTGAGCCGATTCTCATTTCGTAGATTTTTAACACCCTTTCTACACTTTTTTTCCATGAAGAATATTCGCTTTTGTTTCCCGAAAAATCTCTAAGTGTCCGCACGATGTCTGGTAATTTGTCTAAGTCACTAAGATTGTGTGCTAATTCTCTTTTAATTGTTTGGTCTGTATACTTGGAAAAATTTTTATTGGGATTAAGTATTTCTTTAACTAGGCTGCTTAGATTTGCGTCTAGGACAGTGGTTGATTGTGCGTTACTAACTTACGAAGGTGCGGCAAGATTAGCGAGTCTGTCTGCTAAATCTTGTTCAGTCATTTGGGATATATGAGCAATAAAAGGTTGAGCTTAGTTTTAAATTTTGATTACTCAGAATTCGGAAGGTTATTAATTAAAGAAATATAGTGTGGTTCTTTGATTCTTGTGTAAATTTTTGACTTTTTGTCTGTGGATTTTTTCTTAAAGCTTAATTTCTTAATTTCTTTTTGTATAGTATTTTTAATATTTTTCAATTTAAATTTGTTTCCTTTGATAGGTTGCTTAAAACTATTCTTACAGTAATAGCATATCTCGGCGTGCTCTCGTGACGACAGGATCGACAGATTCCGGTTTACGTCCACGTCGATCGTAAGTGGGTTTACTAGGGGGCCTCCTCTGTACCTTACTCACGTTCCCTCCGAACGGATACTAAAGGGATCACGGCGATAAGTTTGGCCTGATTAGTCCGCTAGGCTCAAGTCCTGTTTTTCCAGAAATGACAATATAGTAGCTTTTTTTAAAAGGCACTTTCGCACTTCCGGGTCTCGGATTTTTCTTTTTCACTTCTCGCGGATTAGGCGGAGGTTTAAACGAAACGCCAGAGTTTTTTACTTTCCCGAACTTCACGAGGCGCGGAACTTGTTATCCTTTCGCGGCTTTTAATCAGGTCCCTGTTTGGGCGCCAGTTAAAAGATTGATTATAATTTTATTTAAAAAAAAATTAATCTTTTCTTTATTGAGTTGGATTAAGAACTAACTTTAATTAAGCTAAACAATTATTCATTATGACTATGCATCGTTCCATCGCTGCCGCCGTCTCTGCCGCTGTTGCTGCTTCTGCTAACGTACTTTGTTATTATTGGTTGCTGCTATTCTTCGCTGTCGCTGTTGGCCAATTTTATTTGTCATTGGGCAATGCATTCAAGTTATAGTTTTTGTTGTATGCACTTGGCCAAGTTCGATCAACTTTGGAAATTGGCTATTCTGCATTCCCACGATCGCTGACCGAAAGGTGCAAGCTCAGCGCACGTGGGTTAGTTCGTGTGAACTTATTGGGGGCATTTGTTGTGCAACCAATGCTTACTCTTACTTATGTCTGGGTCTGCATATAATTTTAGGTGTTAACTTATACAGTGTCCGAAAATAGTTTTACGATGCCACCACCCCAAGAGATTCTTTCTCCCTCTTTAAATCAAGATCAGCCTTCCACGTCACATGTTATGCATGCGACATCATTGGACAAAGTGATTTTAGCCACGTCGATCGTAAGTGTAAGAACTAAAAACGGTGAATATATTTGGTCCCGAGCACTTCTTGAGTCTTGGTCCCAAACGAATTTTATAACAGAGGACCTTGCTTACCGCTCACAACTCTTTTGAAGTTGCAAAACGGCGGTTTTTGTCGCTTGAAAGAAGGCTGTCTCGAGATGAAAAAAAAATGTACCTAGAATTTATGGAGGAGTACCTTTCCTTAGGTCATATGTCTCTTACAGATAAACTTCCTTCTGCTCCACATTATGTTATCCCACATCAATGTGTTCTGAGACCCCAAAGTACGTCAACCAAATTACGTGTCGTTTTCGATGCGTCTTGTAAATCATCAACTCAGAAGTCTCTAAATGACATTTTGATGGTTGGGCCGACAATCCAAGATGAGTTGTACTCAACGTTACTGCGCTTCCGGCTGCATAGGTTCGCCCTGACCGCCGTTGTAAAGAAAATGTATCGCCAAGTGATGGTAAATGAAGCATATAGGCAGTTTCAATTTATAGTGTGGAGAAGAGACCCCTCTGAGTCCTTGAGATTATACAAGCCCAACACCGTAACATATGGTACTGGACCAGCCCCGTTTTTGGCTATTCGGTGTTTAACAAGGTTAAGTGAGTCTTCCAAACTTTCTTTTTCTAGAGCTGCTAAAGTTATTGAATCCAACTTTTATATCGATGATATGTTGGTGCTGCATGCATAGAGGAGTTAAAGACCACTAAGTCTGAAGTATTTCAGCTTCTTCAAACTCCAGGTTTTGAATTGGCAAAGTGGTTTTCGAACTCACCTGACGTTACCGCATCTGAGAGCACAGTTAAATCCATACTAGGGTTGTTGATAATATATCAAACAAGAGAGAACGCTAGAGTCGGCTGCCCCGACTATCAGATACCCGTTACTCAGGTAAAAGGAGTGCGAGGGAGATGGAGATAGATTATTTGATCACGCATAACTTTTTAACGAATGGTCCGATTTGAAAAATTTCTTCTACATTTGGATAGGTATTGATAAACACAATAAAACTGCATTTTTACTTTTCCGAAATATTTAAATTTTTAAAATCGTATTTAAGCGATTGTGGGCGTTAAAGGGGGCGTGGCACCTTTTTGAAACAAACTTGCGCTGCGTAGGAACTCCTAGAATCTGCATGCAAAATGCCAATCTTCTAGCTTTTATAGTTTCCGAGATCTCAGCGTTCATACGGACAGACAGACGGACAGACAGACGGACAGACAGACGGACAGACGGACATGGCTAGATCTACTCGGCTAGTGATCCTGAACAAGAATATACATATATACTTTATAGGGTCGGAAACGCTTCCTTCTACCTGTTACATACTTTTGCACGAATACAATATAGCCTTTTACTCTACGAGTAACGGGTATAAATATCAATATATCGATATTTATACCGGTTACTCGTAGAGTAAAAGGGTATATTATATTAGTGCAAAAGTATGTAACAGGTAGAAGGAAGCGTTTCCGTCTTTATAAAGTATATATATTCTTGTTCAGGATCACTAGCCGAGTCGATCTAGCCATGTCCGACTGTCCGTCTGTCCTGTCTGTCCGTCTGTCTGTCTGTCTGTCCGTATGAACACTGAGATCTCGGAAACTATAAAAGCTAGAAGATTGGCATTTTGCATGTAGATCTTAGGAGTTCCTACGCAGCGCAAGTTTGTTTCAAAATGGTGCCACGCCCCCTCTGACGCCCACAAGCCACAAGCTGTGGCCACAGTTTTGATGCTATTATGAAAATTTTAATTGATAAGTATTTGTTTCGTCAATACCTATCGATTGGCCTAATAAAAGTTTGCCACGCCCACTCTAACGCCCAAAAACCCATTAAACGCTTAAGCCTGGCTAGCGCCTACATTTCCTCCTTTCATAGCGCCATCTAACGGATGACTTTGGAACAGCTGGCCAAGGTGCTCTACAGAGTCAACGTTAATTCTCGATAAGGATTTATATTAAAGGAAATTGCGATGGTTTTCATTTGTCAATACCGAACTATATCCCAAGAACTATGCAAATCAAATCAAGTTAGCCAAATTGGAGGTCTGAGTCAAACAATGGCGTATTTGTGTATGTATGTAAGCATATACATCTGTACATATGTATTTACATTGTACACAGTTGCAATTGCCCGGCAAAGATAACACAAGAAGACATATTTATATTAAGTTGTTTAGCTGAGTAACGGGTATCTAATAGTCCAGGCACTCGACTATAGCGTTCTCTCTTGTTTTTTCTAAAAATGATATATTTATATCGTGATTTTTTAGTTGCCCAAATATTGGAATTCCGATATTTTTTTTTGATTTTTTTTGATATTTTTGTTTTTGGTCACTCCGAATTCCAAAGCGACAACGAGTGAAAGAATTCAAGCACGAAATAAAAAGTTAAGTGTAAAATCAAACTATACTATACTAACTAAACTATGTGTTGTAAGCGACTCAAGAAGCAGGATGTCTGCCCACACATAACGCAAAGGGTGTTCTTAAAGTCCATAAACACTGGTCATAAAATATATATAATAAAAATACTATTGTTTTTAAAAGAAACTTATTGTTTTTTTATTCTGACCGGTACATTTTTTCATTTAACAAAAAAAATATCAAATATATCAAATATATCGACATTTTTATGTGATATTTTAAATATTATCATTTTTTGTTTTTGATAAAAAAATATCATCGATACGATATTTTTAAAATTTTCGACAACCCTAATCCATACCCATCTCGGACTCAGAGTCAACTAAGGAATATCGTGGTTGCGACAAAACGGAACATACTATCGGTGACATCTAAGCTGTTTTACCCCCTCGGTTTATTAAGTCCTATTATAATTAAAGGAAAGATCCTATTGTAGGAACTTTGGGTAAATAAGTTAGATTGGGATGAGTCGATTCCTATTCATTTGGAAACAGCTTGGAATATTATAAAAATGTCATTGTCTAAATAAGAGGAAATATCTATTTCCCGGTTTGTGCATACCGATCCGATGTCACCGGTCCAATTACATGCCTTTGCCGACGCATCCTTAAGAGCTTATGGAGCTTGCGACTACATTCGTAGCAAAACAGCAGAAAGTTATATAATATCGCTGTTGACTTCAAAGTCTAAAAGTAGTGCCGCTCAATACTAAGACATTCACAAGGCTTGAGATATGTGCCCCTATTAAAGGTACCTATCGAACGAATTGTTTATTACATTATTGTTTCTTTCGGACGTCGATGCACTAAGATCTGCGCAAACAAGTGGCCCTTACGACACCAAGCAGTGCTTGTTACGCGCGGAGCCTTATAGGCGTAAAAACGAGATCGCGAGAAGTTAAAAAGCACAATGTAGAAGCGGACAGACTAAGATTAGAAATACGTACGAGACTAAATACTAATACTAATTTTGTGCTAAGTAAGATAAAATTAATGCTTTTAAGCTTGGCAAAGAGTCGGTAGTAGAAATAATGTGGTATAGTCTATTATAGTCGTTACACAGTACTCTAAACGGTTCATGCATATCAAAGTTAGATCTACAAATATTTAATGTAAGAGGAACATAGTTCCTGGTAATTCTATTAGGCACGGAGAAGCTTATGCGACCCAGTAACTCGGGACTCTCCACATCCCCGTGAATAAGTTTATAGATAAAAGTTGTGCCAAGCATCGTTCTACGGTTTACTAAGGATGGTAGATTAATCAGGAGAAGTCTACTAGAGTAGGATGGTAAAATAAGGCTTGCATTCCAGTTAAGGCCCCGAAGAGCAAATAATAAAAAGTTCTTTTGCACAGACTCTATCCGGTCTATATGTACACCATACTGAGGACTCCAAACTGCTGAGCAGTACTCAAGGATTGGACGGACTAGTGAAATGAACAGAGTCTTTGTAACATAGGGATCATCGAATTCCTTTGACCACCTTTTAATAAATCCAAGTACTCCCCTGGCTTTATTTACCATAGAAGTAATATGGTCACAAAACTTAAGTTTTGGGTCAAGGAGGACGCCAAGGTCATCAACGTGCGTAATTCTAGACAACGCGCAACCACCCAGCGTATACGTTGCTTATTGTGGGTTCACCCGAAAAAATTACTTTGCACTTAGCGCTATTTAAATCCAAAAGATTTTCACAACACCATGTTTGAAAAGCATTTAGGTCAGATTGTAACTTGGAACTGCTAGAAATTTCGTTATATTGCAGGCATAACTTAACGTCATCTGCGTACATAAGGACACGCGACTTTGTCAAGACTAGAGGGAGATCGTTTATAAATAAAGTAAAAAGAAGTGGTCCAAGGTGGCTTCCTTGTGGGACCCCTGAATTAACTCGGATCAAATCCGAGATCGAGTTTTTAAAGAGGACTCGTTGAGTCATACCACTCAGATAACTTGAGATCTATGTTAGAAGATCACATGGAAACCCTAATAAGTCTAGCTTTAATACAAGAAGCGAATGATTTACTGAATCAAACGCTTTACTAAAATTAGTGTAAACTACATCAGTCTTTATGTTTTTTTCTGAAGCCATTTATTACAAAAGACGTTAGCTGCAAGAGGTTTGTCGTCGTAGATCTTCGCCTTATAAATCCATGTTGACATGGAGATATAATCGATCTACAAAGATGTTGCAAATGGGGTGTAATAGCATTTTCGAAAAGCTTTGGGATGGCGGATAATTTGGATATGCCTCTGTAATTACTTGTATTGCATTTATTTCCTTTCTTATGAAGGGAAATGACAAATGACTCCTTCCAAATAAGTGGGAAATGAGATGTTTTTAAAGACAAAGTAAACAATTTGTACAGAGGTCTACACAGAGTTTCAGCACAGTATTTAAGCACGCAGCCTGGAACTCCGTCCGGACCCGGTGAATAGACTGGCTTAACTTTATGGAGATCCAAAAGAAGGGAGCTTTCGCTTAATCTCGGACAAAAAATCAAGTTTGACTTGGGTATGGCATTTGAATAAGACGGATTTGGACGGGATGAAACAGAATATGTTGTCTGGAAGAACTGGGCAAATAGATCGGCAATTTCCTGATCAGAGTTTGCCGTATAGTTTTCAAATGATAGCGATGAAGGGTAACAGGCTGATTTACGCTTAGTGTTAACAAAATTATAAAACTGTTTTGGATCTTGTGAAAATTGGACCCTACAACGAGTCAAATAGCTTTTATAACACCGGGCGTTAAGCACGATAAAATTTGACCGAGCCCTTAGGTATCGAGAGAAGGCAGATTGTGAACCGCACATTTTAAATTTATTGAAAAGTCTGGACTTTATATTTTTTAGGTGTGAAAACTCCTTGTTTAACCACGGAGGTTTATTTGAAATTGACGGATAGTATTTTTTTTTTTTTTTTTTTTTTTTTTTTTGTTCGCGCGGAGTCCCACGGCCCACTTACCCGCCCAACCGACCGAGGGCCGCAGCCGTGTATCGTACGGCACGATTCGCGATAAGATAGACGCGAGATAGGAAAATAAAGGTAAAGGTCCGGGGAAAAAAGTAATAGTTAGATCAATCTTGTGCCAATGAAGCAAGTATTAATCGTTTTAGGAGCGGCAGAGAGTCAAGATTTGATATTACAGGAAAAAGTCTATTATAGTCAGAACATAATACTCTGAAAGGCTCATGCAAGGCATAGTTAGATCTACAATGATTTAAAGTTTGGGAATATAATTTCTAGTTAATCTACTTGGCACAGAAAAGTTTAGCCGACTTAACAAGTCGGGGCAGTCAATATCACCATGTATAAGGTTATAAATAAAGATAGTACCAAGCATCGTTCTACGGTTGGCTAGGGATGGTAAATTAATCAAAAGAAGTCTACTAGAATAAGAAGGTAAGATAAGATTTGCATCCCAGTTTAGGCGCCGTAAAGCAAAAAGAAGGAAGTTTTTTGTACAGATTCAATACGACCAATATGTATTCCGTATTGTGGACTCCAGACGGGAGACCCATACTCCAGAATCGGACGGACTAGCGAAATATATAAAGTTTTAGTCAAATAAGGATCATCGAATTCTTTTGACCACCTTTTAATAAATCCAAGCACTCCTCTGGCTTTATTAACCATGGGCGAAATGTGATTAGAAAAGTTTAGTTTGGGGTCCAAGAGAACACCAAGATCGTTTACAAGAGTTATTCTATCCAAAGAGCTGCCACTTAACGTGTAAGTCGCGTATATCGGATTGGCCCGATAAAAAGTCATCAGCTTACACTTGGAACCGTTTAAATTTAGTAAATTATCTCGGCACCAGATTTGAAAATTATCTAGATCGGATTGCAAGCCTAAATGGCAGGAAATGTCCTTATACTGCAGGCTCAACTTAACATCATCTGCGTACATAAGTACGAGAGAATGATTTATAATTGAGGGAAGATCATTAATAAATAATGTAAAAAGTAACGGACCCAGATGGATCCCTTGTGGGACACCGGAGGTAACACGGAGAATTTCAGAAATTGAATTTTTAAAAAGGACCCTTTGTGACCTGCCATTCAGATAACTTGAAATCCATTTAAGCAGATCAACTGGAAAACCTAAAAGGTCAAGTTTTTGAATGAGAAGTAAGTGATTTACAGAGTCAAATGCTTTACTAAAGTCAGTGTAAATGACGTCTGTTTGAAAACTACTATTGAAGCCATTTATCACTAATGAGGTGAGCTCTAGAAGGTTTGTGATTGTGGATCTCCGTTTGATAAATCCGTGTTGACACGGAGAAATGATTGATCTGCAAAGGTGCTGCAAATGAGGAGTAATAATTTTTTCAAAAAGCTTAGGAATAGCTGACAACTTAGAAATACCTCTGTAGTTACTGGCTTCTAACTTGTTACCTTTTTTGAAAAGAGGAATAACAAATGATTCCTTCCAAATATTTGGGAATTGGGAGGTTTCTATAGATAAGGTAAACAACTTGTGAAGAGGTTTGCACAGGGCCTTAGCGCAATACCTAAGCACGCACCCAGGAATACCATCGGGCCCTGGCGAATAAACTGGTTTAATGCGAAGAAGATCCAAAAGAAGAGAGCTTTCTGTTAAAGTGGGACAGAATATGAGGTTTGACTTGGATATGTTGTAAGAATAAGGCTGTGATGAATAATCTAAAGTAGAGTAAGTCGTTTGAAAAAATTGGGCAAATAAATCGGCTATTGCCTGATCAGTGGTTGCCGTCATGTTTTCGAACGATAGCGAGGAAGGAAAAGAATTAGATTTACGCTTGGTGTTAACAAAATTATAAAACTGTTTCGGGTCCTGAGAGAATTGGACCTTACAACGGTTTAAGTAACTGTTATAACACTGAGCATTAAGCACGGTAAATCTTGACCGAGCACTTAAATATTTAGTAAAAACAGATTGAGAACCGGTATTTTTATATTTCCTAAAAAGTCTGGACTTTACATTTCTTAAGTGTGTCAACTCTTTGCTAAACCAAGGTGATTTATTGGAAGTTGACGGATAGTACCACGGAACACAGGAATTAAAAAATGAGTTTATTGCAGTGTAAAAAACATTAACTGCATCGGACATATTAATGCATAGGTAAAGATCAGACCAATTAAAGCCAGAAATAAAATTATTTAGCCTCAGAAAGTCTGCCTTGCGAAAACAACGTATTCGTTTGGATTTTTCTGATTTTTCTTCTATAACTCTACCCGTATCAAATGAAAGTTCGAATGTTGGGTGATATGGATCTTCAGGTTGCGTGAGTGGTGCTACTCTGGACAGAAACACACCTTCAGGATTTGATACAAAACACAAATCCAGTAGGCGACCTAATGAATTTCGAACATGGTTTACTTGAGATAGAGATAGATAGCGATAACTTTACACAAATAAATTCAATGGTATTGAATTCATCAAAAAATAACTCCTCAGACGGGAGGTTTGAATCAACTCCAATTAAGACTCCACCTCCCCGTCTAGAGGGACGGTCATACCTATATATTGTGTACTTACCTGGAAAAACTTCAGAGCTAAAGATCTCCGGCTTTAACCAGGTTTTTGTGAACACAATAATATGAGATGCAAAGGAAAGGCTATCGGAATACAATTTAGTAAGTTTGCTGCGCAAACCTCTTGCATTCTGATAGGAAAGTAGGAGGTTAGAAGTTAGTTTTTTGAAATTGGTACACTGGTTTGGCCTCGACTAGGAAGTTTTACTCCCACGGGCCCCTTCTTCTTTATCTTAGCCTCGAACTCTTTTACAACCATATTATCCGGCCAAAAGTCGCCCGAGCATATGGCTTCAAAAAGCTCGTTAGGGACAGTTATCTTGAAAGATGAAATGTCTCTAGCATAAGAAAACTTAAACTTTTCCACCTTAACACTATTACAATCGGCTTTAGTTTTGTCTTGTATATAAGACAATACATCAGAAGATGTTTGATCAGGGGAAAGCCGAGAAACGAAAATTTGTTTCTTGAGTGGAACCACTGAAAGGGATTTTGGTGGAGCAGACATTGCTTCTGCCAAACCAACTTGTGCCGGTTGTCCGGACTCAGTAATCCCTTGTGGTGGAGATGCTACATTCTGAGAGATAGGTGGATCCACTAATTGTGAAACCACTACGGACAAATCGGAATTCTTAGAAGTCCCTGGTTGCATGCATTCTGAAACGGATAGTTCGGATACCGAATCTTTTTTAGCTGCCGATCTTAGCAACATTTGAGGGTTTGCTGAAATCGGCTGCTGATCCGCCGGAATGCTCTGTTGTTCTTTGATTTCGGTTGCGGGGTGTTCCCCTTTTGCTCCTTACCACCAGCGGCCTTTTTGCGCTTAGGGGACTCTTCTAATAGCTTACGACTATTAAACTGCGAGTCCAGCGCAGAGAGGAGATCATCAGCTCGGCGAAAACTATCTCTAGCAACACCGAAACAGCTAATCAGCCCCATCAGGCCGCCTTTAGTTTGGCGCATGAACGATTTCATCTCGTTCGCAACCTCGACACAAGCATCACAACAAAACTGCAAATTGGGCCCCTTCGATAGGTCATCACTTGTCCGGCCAGTAAAACCGGCGCACTTGGTGTGCACCATATTTTCACACAGCCAGCAAGTCATATTCGACTGCTCAGCCCTGATTACGAGGCTGCATTTCTTGCAGAAACAGACTAAATTTTTATTATTCATTTTATTTATTAGGACCACTGTACCAAAAAAGGGAATTGAAATTTATAAGCGAGCAGTTATAAGTACCGCAAGAGCGCAGAAACTGCACGCTTAGAACTTTCAAAGAAAAAAGAGAGCAAGAGAGCGGGAGCGTAACTAAGTTAAAGTGCATGCACAAAAGAGAAAACGGTGTGGATAAAAGAAAAGAAAGCACAGATAAGAATTACGAAAATAAAACAATTAATAAGTATTAAATACAAAGTGCACTCGCGAAGCGAACGGAGTTTAAATTTATGTTTAAATAACACCGAAGAAAATTAAAATTGTTTTAATAACACCCACCGATGGGAATAAACGAAAACAAAATACAAAATTCGAAGCGCAGAAAAAAAACACGACCGTTCACTTTGAAAGTCAGAAGCGATTTATAACGGAACACACAGATAAAAGAAGGAATTCAATGCATTATAAAAGATATTAACGGCCTTAGGCACGTAGTGCATGAATAAAATTCGGACCAGTCATAGCCGGATATAAAAGTATTTAAAAGATAAGATTTACATAAATAGTTTGTGTGTAATCCATTATAGTATTTGTTATTAAAATTTCTTCGATTTGTACAGAACAATTAAATGCTTTTACGACTTTATTTCCTTCGACAACTATGGCTTGATTTATAAATGTTTGATTTAAAATAATTTTCGGTAAATTCCAAGTAATTATAATATTTGGCTCTATATAATTTGTTTCATATTTTTTATACATTTTTTAATATTCCTATTGTTATAAGTGTTATGTTATCTTCGCACCATATATTTTAGTTATCCCGTTAATGAATAAAACAGATATCTTTTTTAGTTGAGCTCTCTTTATTGAATGCTTAAGTCTAAGCAAAATATAAATGTTCAAACGCATTAGCGCAGCTAATGCCGGTGCTTATGTATTTCAAATGCACACAGAGAGAGAGAGAGCGTGGTATGCATAGTATGTGTGGTCACTCAGCCCATGGGAATATGCTGACACCAGCAGTTGGGTTCTGAGTAGTATAAGTATTTTAGTTGCAGAATTCTGACATTGGTACAGTAAGTGCTATAATGATACATGCATACTACAGTACACTTACTCAAAAACGACGCCGGAAGCATTTTTCGGAACGGTTGCAAGATCCTAATTTGGTCAGCTAATTAAACAGAAGGGATTCTCAAACGCCGATGTTCTTTCCTACTTTCCACCAATGCCTCGCAAGCTCAGACACACATCCTCTATTCCAATTCAGCTCATCGTTGGTATTTGTAAGTCCACCAACACTCTATCAAAAGAAGAACGACCTTTTTGTTTGAACGTTCACGATAGCCAAATATTACTCGATTCAATGCAGTGGCATACTAAACATCCGAAATGGATGACGTATCTTGCAAGAGCCTGGGCCTTTAAGGGGGTGGACATGCTAAACATCAGAAGTAGATGAAGTATCTTGCAAGAGCGTGGTGGAATGGCGCGCCCTTCAACAATTGGCATTTTTGACTGAATAGCCTTTTAAATGCAGTTAATGCAGTTAAAGCTATTTTTATTCGCGAAATCGAATTATTGCTGAACTGTCGGGGCCGCGAAAGAAGCGCAGTTTCATATTTGATGTTTAACTGAGTTCACTTACGGGCTGTGCAGTGAAATAGAAGGTTTTGTTTTAAGTTAGGAAGACCATATTATTGTTAAATTTAATTTTAAGGCAGATTTTTACCAAAATAAATTTCGAAATAGATGTAAGTGATGAAATTTTATTGTTTATATTTTATATTGGTTAAATATGATTTGACAAAATTAGTAAAGCTTAATTCTCCGCAACATATAACGACTTTTCGACTTATTTTTCGAATTCAGGACAACTTGCGTCTGCTCACTTTTGCTACTTGTCTTCATCTGCCACTTCTTTTTTGGTCTGTCCCAGACGACAAATTATCCTCGTTCGAGTTAACATATTTCTACATCTTCATGTTGACAGAGCTAGTTGACGAAGAGTTTGGCCCCACAACTGGACAAGCTAAAGTTAATGCTAATTACAATACTCTTATTTTACTCATATACTCTTATCTTATGTTTTACAATGATTTCCTTTTCCCTATCCATGGTTTTATATTTTGAGCACTCTAGACACCCATGTACGAATTTAGCAACACTTAAAAGCCTCCAACATCCTACAACAAGAACCTGTCGTTCCGAAGCACTTTGGTTATAACATATGGTCCTTTATTTTTGGGGATCAACTCCCTCGCAACTCCTGCTGTGCTATAAAAGTTTTTCTTACCATGAAGTAGTCCTTCTTTGCGTAGCCTTTTTCTTTGTCTTGTAAATAATTTGTATTGTATGCCTAAGCTTGATTTTGATTATCTATTGCTTTCAGTCGAATATCCTCTAAACTTTCTGTAACAATTGTAAATTTTATTTCTTCCAATTTTTCTCTAAGCTCATCTACGATCTATGCTTTCTGTTGAACACTAAAAAACATCTTGTTTAGGATCAGTTTAATGAAGGGTATATTTTACTTGTTCAGTTAGTCTATCCCAATGTGTACCTCTGTTTGATACAATCGACTTTGTTGTGCTAAAAGACCTGGAGTAGTCGCTTAATGGTTTTAAAACTTCTTTTGTGTATGTCGTCTTAGTTGTGTACAGTCTTACGAATTTAGTAAGCCCGTCTGCAATCAGAAAGATGTGTTTATTTGCTCTTCCTTTATCCACTGGTCTGTAGTAATCGATATGCAGCAACTCGAATTGCTTATCCCCTTTCGGAATACTATGAAGAAAACCTTCTGATTTCCCCGTTTATGGAGCTAACGCAACATATTTGAGGCAATTTTCAATGTGAATACTGCAGTTCTCTTTTATTTTATTAAACCATATGTTTTGAAAATATCGTCTATCATTTTATCTCTACCAATGTGTCCAAGTTTATTGTGTTATTTATGTAAAATATGACTGTCCATTTCTACAGGGACATAAAATAACAATCTGTCGTCATTTGATTTTCTGTACACGACCCCGTTCCTCATTTCAAACATTTTAAGTTGATTTTTCTCTAATTTTTCTCCAATCTCACGGAGGTTTATTTGAAATTGACGGATAGTATAACGGAACACACAGATAAAAGAAGGAATTCAATGCATTATAAAAGATATTAACGGCCTTAGGCACGTTAGTGCATGAATAAAATTCGGACCAGTCATAGCCGGATATAAAAGTATTTAAAAGATAAGATTTACATAAATAGTTTGTGTGTAATCCATTATAGTATTTGTTATTAAAATTTCTTCGATTTGTACAGAACAATTAAATGCTTTTACGACTTTATTTCCTTCGACAACTATGGCTTGATTTATAAATGTTTGATTTAAAATAATTTTCGGTAAATTCCAAGTAATTATAATATTTAGCTCTATATAATTTGTTTCATATTTTGTATACATTTTTTTAATATTCCTATTGTTATAAGTGTTATGTTATCTTCGCACCATATATTTTAGTTATCGCGTTAATGAATAAAACATATATCTATTTTAGTTGAGCTCTCTTTATTGAATGCTTAAGTCTAAGCAAAATATAAATGTTCAAACGCATTAGCGCAGCTAATGCCGGCGACGCCTGCCGAGGCGCTGCCAGTGCTACTGTATTTCAAATGCACACAGAGAGAGAGAGAGCGTGGAATGCATAGTATGTGTGGTCACTCAGCCCATGGGAATATGCTGACACCAGCAGTTGGGTTCTGAGTAGTATAAGTATTTTGGTTGCAGAATTCTGACATTGGTACAGTAAGTGCTATAATGATACATGCATACTACAGTACACTTACTCAAAAACGACGCCGGAAGCATTTTTCGGAACGGTTGCAAGATCCTAATTTGGTCAGCTAATTAAACAGAAGGGATTCTCAAACGCCGATGTTCTTCGAACAGGAACGGGAAACCCACTCCAGTCTTATCTAGGAAAGGTTCAGCAGGGCTCAGGACAGTCACAAAGCTCACTGGAAGCTATGATGGTAACTTTGCAACTAAGCATGATGGAATTTATGTCCTTCATGACGACCATGCAAACACTGGTTCAATACCAGAACATGGTGTTACAGTTGCTTGCAGCAAAGCAGTCCAAATAATTGATGACAAATCTACGAATAACCATGTGGAACGCCAATGGCGTTTTCCTGCAACACATTTCCTGAATGATAATCATATCGACCATATGCTACTGATAGAGACGCACCTAACAAACAAATACAATTTCCAAATAAGAGGCTACACCTTCTACCGCACAGATAATCCAGCCCACGGCGGAACCGGCATCCTTATCAGGGAATGCATCAAACTCCATTTTCACAAAAAGGTTTGCTACAAATTACTTGCAGGCCACGTCTATCAAATTGCAGTCAGATAGCGAATCCCTTTCCATAGCCGCTGTCTTCTGCCCGCCTTCCTTTATAATTACTGAAGAACAATTCATGATTTTTTACAACTTACTTGAAGATCGCTTCATAGCAGCAGGAGATTATAATGCCATTCGCCAGTGCTAATAACTCGTCTTCAAAGCCCAGAAACTACAATATGGAATCATAAACCTATTAATAGACATAAATCATGGCCGACTTAATACAAACATATTAAAACCTAATCAGCTAAAAAGTGAGTTTGTTGGCTCAATTATAATGAAATTGTTTAAACTTTAAGCATAGTGTAAGTTAATTAGGGTGAAGGCGGGAGCACAATAAATCTCTCTCGCTCTCGGCGAAGTCGCCCCGTCTTCACCAACTTTCGTTAAGCTAGGCTCTAAATACTTTGCCTAAAGATTGAATATTCATTCGTTGAATTTGAATTGAGCCGTCGAGACATTTATTCTTTTCGTTTTCGGTCGATTTTCTTTTCGCACATTGATAATTTTAGCCATCACAAGTTTTCTGGTTTTAATTAAACTATCTAATTTTTCATGGACTATAAAATTATAAATATTATTTTTCGGCAACTTAGTGACAGTGATAAATATAAAAAACAAGAAAAAAAGCTAACTTCGGACGGAGCCGAAGTTGATATACCCTTGCAGAATATTCTGTAAATTATATTCTCCAAAATTATTCATATGAGGCGTTCTTAATACTCATAAAAAATCCCAACTTCCTAACTTGTGTAGTATGCTCACATATCTGGTACACACTGTACCACTTATATCACTGCAACATGGTGGCATTAGTTTATGTCTTAATATTCCCAGCACTTCAAGTGCGGAGTAATTCGATCCACACAACAATGTTATAAGCATCCTAAATGCTGCTACTTGCGCCGCTTGTATACACTTATACATAAGCATTGACCGCTGCTCTGCAGTGGCACATAAACATACATATAGATATTTACATAGATACAAAGGCGTTGGTCGCGGCGCTGCTCGCGCAGTTATGTGAATTTTAAGCCAAGCCAACTTATTCTTAAGTCAAGGGGGAACATTGAAAAAATTACCTCCGAACCAAACGCACGTTTATTAGTGCATGTTATAACCTAATTAATTTTTCAATAAAAATAAATATAAAATACAGAGTATTGATTTTACTTCATATTACATGGCGACCGTGATAGTGAATAGTGCAATCTTCGAAATGAAAAAAATACAATAGTGAAAAAATGAAAAAGAAACAGCAAATACAATTAAATACAAAACAAATAAAAACATAAAAATTGTATTTAAATAAACCGAAAATCAATAAAAACAAGAAAGGAAAGCTAACTTCGGGCGGAGCCGAAGTTGATATACCCTTGCAGAATATTCTATAAATTATATTCTCCAAAATTATTCATATGATGCATTCTTAATACTCATAAAAAGTCGGAACTTCCTAACTTTAAAAACACCAAAGTTATGTCATTTCCAATCGTTCAGTTATATGGCAGCTATAAGATATAGTCGGCCGATCCTTATGAAATTTGGTAGGTCGGATTGATTAGCCAAAAATAAGACCCATAGAAAATCCCAACTTCCTAACTTTAAAAACACCAAAGTTATGGCATTTCCGATCGTTCAGTTATATGGCAGCTATATGATATAGTGGCCCGATCCGGCTCGTTCCGACTTATATACTACCTGCAATAGAAAGACAACTTTTGGGAAAGTTTCAAGCAGATAGCTTTAAAACTAAGGGACTAGTTTGCGTAGAAACGGACGGACAGACGGACAGACGGACGGACAGACGGACATGGCTAGATCGACTCTCCTGGTGATGCTGATCAAGAATATATATACTTTATAGGGTCGGAAATGTCTCCTTCACTGCGTTGCAAACTTTAAATATAAAAATCGGAGACCAAGTTTTACTAAAAAAAAAAGACAGGGCACAAGCTAGACTATAAATACACTGGACCATATAAGGTAGAAAGTATAGAAGAAAGAGAAAACATAGTAATTTCAAATAACAAAAATAAGAAGCAAACAGTTCATAAGGATAGGTTAAAAATTTTTATTTCATAATAACTTTAATTCTCTTATATATATATCACTTATGACCATACACAAAAAAGAACCATACGCAATAAGAACCGTACACAAAAAAAAAAAAAAAATTAGATTGAAAAAAAAATTAATAATAAAATAAATGAATTATATATAAATATCACTTTTGATTCAAAACAATACTTTCTGATTCAAAACAATTTTTAATAAATTAAACTACATATAAAAAAACAAAAAAAAATATTTTCATTTATATTAAATATACACCTAGAAAATAACTCCATATAATTACGTTATTTTTCAAAAGGAGGGAGATGTAGTATGTTCACACATACACTGTACTCAGTGTTACGTATCGATTTAAGTACAGACACTTTATTTGGTATTTTGCATTTGGCCACAATAACAAAACACAAATATATAAATCTAGCAGTTCCCGAGTGCCCGGTTATATGATCGCCCTCGAATGCGTGGGAACTGGCGTGTAAGCATATTTGATATGTGCGACCGCTCCGACGGCCAAGTGAACATAGTATCTCTCTCTCTCTCTCATATATAAAGACAATTATACATAAGCGTCGACCGCTGCTCTGCCGGCGTCTCTGCCGACATAGCCGGCCGATCTTAGCTTTATGCAAACATGTAATAGAATTAAGAAATCAGAATTGAAAATAAAAAGTTTCGGAGCGTACCTCTGAGTCGCTCCCAATTCAACAACAATTTTTTAACAAAACAACTACAAAATTATAACAGTGGATTGACTTCAGCACTCATATATTTCCCGCGTTGGTGCAGTTGGCGGTTTGCCTACCACACTATATTTCCCTCGATGGTGTAGAAGGATTTGCCATGCCTTCCACACTTAGTTATTCTCTGCTGCTGCTGTCCGGGGCCTATGGGCTCAGGCGGTACCGGTACCGGTCATCGCACAGGTTTTCATTGTGTTTCACGGCGCTTACTAAATTTCTTGGGATGTTCTTGGTCACAGCGAAGTCAATTAAGTCCGGGATTTTTCTGGGGTCAGCTGGTCAATATGTTGGGCTACCCGGGGAAACAGAGTTGACTACGAATTTCTCGGGTTTGTCACAATTAATTAGAAATATCTCGGGTCTGTCAGAGTTAATTGGAAATTGGCTCTCGGCTCAAAGTTGTTTATAAATAATTTGTTATAAAACTTTTAAATTCACTCGCAATTTTAACTAAAAACAAGAAAGGAAAGCTAACTTCGGGCGGAGCCGAAGTTGATATACCCTTGCAGAATATTCTATAAATTATATTCTCCAAAATTATTCATATGATGCATTCTTAATACTCATAAAAAGTCCCAACTTCCTAACTTTAAAAACACCAAAGTTATGTCATTTCCAATCGTTCAGTTATATGGCAGCTATAAGATATAGTCGGCCGATCCTTATGAAATTTGGTAGGTCGGATTGATTGGCCAAAAATAAAACCCATAGAAAATCCCAATTTCCTAACTTTACAAACACCAAAGCTATTGCATTTCCGATCAATCAGTTATATGGCGGCTATAGGATATAGTCGTCCGATCCTTATGAAATTTGGTAGGTCGGATTGATTAGCCAAAAATAAGACCCATAGAAAATCCCAACTTCCTAACTTTAAAAACACCAAAGTTATGGCATTTCCTATCGTTATATGGGAGCTATAGGATATAGTCGGCCGGTCCTTATGAAATTTAATAGGTCGAATTGATTGGCCAAATAAAAGAACCATAGAAAATCCCAACTTTCTAACTTTATAAACACCAGAGTTATGGCATTTCCTATCGTTCAGTTATATGGCAGCTATAGGATATAGTCGGCCGATCCCGGCCGTTCCGACTTATATACTGCGTGCAAAGGAAATAAGGGTGTGTGCAAAGTTTCAATTCGATATCTTTAAAACTGATAGACTAGTTCGCGTAGAAACAGACAGACGGACAGACAGACGGACAGACAGACGGACAGACGGACATGCTTATATTAACTCAGGAGGTGATCCTGATCAAGAATATATATACTTTATAGGGTCGGAGATGTCTCCTTCACTGCGTTGCACACTTTTGACCAAAATTATAATACCCTCTGCAAGGGTATAAATATAAACGCACTGATTTTATTTTAATTTATCATTTATTTTTATTGATACTTCGTTGTTTTGCCGTTGTCTCTAGACTGCCGGCCTATATTTTTTTTTGGCTTAGCTCTATGTTGCGCAGTCGGCGCTGTCGGTTAAGCCGGAGTATCTGTTAAAGTTAATGGAGTTTTTGTGTGTTTAGTTATTTTGGATTTCTGGCATTTTGGACATGCCTTTACGTAGTTCGTTATGTCCCTAGACATGTTTTTCCAATAGAAATGTTGTCTTATTTTTGACAAGGTTTTGGCTATTCCGGTATGGCCGCCTTGTAGTGGATCGTCATGGTTTTCAGACAGTATAGCTTCTTTTTCTTTCTTATCTTTTGTTAGGGTCACTAGTTTGAGTAGCGCTACTCTTAATTTTTTTAATATTTCATTGCCCATTTTTTTTAACGAATCAACTAAAATATTTTCAAAGATTTTTTCACACAGTGCCACTTTAAGTTGGCTGATCTTGTATATACCGGCTTCTTTTTCAAGCCTTTGGAAAAATTGACCTAAATCAAATGTACCATTGGTATATAGATCGCTAACATTTATTCTTGCAATAACTTTTTTACCATGCTTAAAAAAGCATTTGAAAATATTTAAATGCAAGGTCACAACTTTCGTAATTAACGTAATTGTCGTAACGTAATTGTCCTTTCCCTTAAGATACTCAACTGTAAATTCGTATTCTTCCAAATCTAGACTTATTCTTGTTAATTTAGAGTTTGGATTAACCATAGAAAAGAGGAATCTTAATGGTCTATGGTCTATTTTAACTAGGAAATTTTGCCCATAAACGTAAGGTCTAAAATCGGCAAATTCCCTTCGTTTGCTGTCTCAGGTCTAGGAAAAACTGGTCTCCTGTCGCATTCTATCGATGTGGGTGACGCGAAACCCGTGAAGCAAAGACATTTTCCGGTTTCGCCAGTGGTTGAAAAATTGCTCTACGAGGAAGTGGATCGAATGCTCAAACTTGGAGTAATCGAAGAGCCCGACAGTACTTGGTCGTCACCAGTTGTATTGGTGCAGAAGCCAGGGAAAGTGCGTCTGTGTCTGGATAGCCGAAAAGTCAATGCTGTGACAAGGAACGCATACCCTTTGCCGAAAATTGACGGTATTCTTAGCCGGCTTCCTAAAGCAAATATGATTTCCAGCCTCGATCTTAAAGATGCCTACTGGCAAATACCTTTAGAGCCTCAGTCGCGCGATAAAACAGCTTTCACAATACCGGGTAAGTCCCTGTACCAATACAAGGTAATGCCATTCGGTCTTACCAACGCTTCGCAGACGATGACCAGACTGATGGACAAGGTGATACCTGCCGAGCTTAGAAACGAAGTCTTCGTTTCGGATAGTTTTGACAGCCATATGAAGGTATTGGAATCGGTAGCAAGGTGTATTCGAATTGCGGGTTTGACATTAAACGTAGAAAAAAGTAATTTTTGCATGAAAAGTGTCAAATATTTAGGACACATAGTGGGCGAAGGGGTAGTGTGAACGGATCCTGAAAAAATTTAGAAATGACGAATTTTCCATTGCCCAAGTCTCTGAAAGCCTTAAGGAGATTTCTCGGCATGGCTGGATGGTATAGGAAATTCATTAATAATTTCGCAGCCGTGTCAGCTCCTCTAACCGATCTTCTGAAACCCAGACAAAAATTTGTAATGACTGTCGAGGGCGAGGAGGCATTCAAAAAGCTAAAAGAGATGCTTTGCACTGCACCGGTTCTGCGCAGCCCGGATTTTAGCAAGCCGTTTTACATTCACTGCGACGCCAGTAATACAGGCGTAGGTGGCGTTTTAGTTCAAAAATCGGACAGTGGTGAGGAGTGTCCTATAGCCTTTGTATCAAAAAAACTCAATAAGCCTCAGAGAAATTATTCGGTCAGCGAGCGAGAGTGTTTGGCGGCCATAATTTGCATAAAAATATTTCGCGCTTATGCGTCGCTTAAGTGGTTGATGTCGCAAACAGATCTGCACTCTAGATTGGCAAGGTGGGCATTGAAGCTCCAAAGCTTTAATTTTAAAATCGAGCATCGTAGCGGAAAGCTAAATGTTGTCCCTGATGCCCTATCGAGGGTCAACGAAGAGGAGATGGCGGTAATAGATGCAAGCCACGGTTTGCTTGTCGACTTAGAATCTTCCCAGTTTAAAGACCCAGACTATGTAGGTCTAATTGAAAAGGTTGAGTCTAATGTCAATAGTCTTCCTGATTTAAAAGTAGCAGATGGTTTCGTGTTTCGAAGAACTGAGCATTCGACTGGCGAGCCTATTCATGACAATTTTTGCTGGAAGTTATGGATTCCATCTGGTTTGGTGCCCGCAGTGCTTAGAAATGCTCATGATGATCCGTTGGCGTCGCATGGAGGTGTTCACAAAACTTTGGAGAGGCTAAGGCGATATTATTATTGGCCAGGGTTGGTTAAGGACGTCAAAGACTATATTCGTTCGTGTGATATGTGTAAAAGGAACAAGGCTCCAAACCAAGCTTTGCGGCCTCCAATGGGAAAGGCCTCGGAATCGACGAGGGCTTTTCAGAAATTGTATATAGATTTCCTAGGACCGTATCCAAGATCGAGAAGTGGGAACATTGGAATCTTCATTGTGTTAGATCATTACAGCAAATTCGTATTTTTAAAGGCAGTTAGTTTCTAACGGCAGACGTGGTCGTGAAATACATGCAGCAGGAACTCTTTCATGTTTTCGGTGTTCCCGAGACGATTATGTCTGACAATGGGTCGCAATTCAAGGCTGAAGCGTTTCAAAAATTCTTGAGGGAGTATAATGTAGCTCACACTCTGACGGCTGTTTACTCGCCTCAGTCCAATGCCTCTGAGCGGGTAAATCGCTCGGTAATAGCGGCTATACGGTCCTACGTGCGTAGTGACCAGAAGGATTGGGACGAGCAGTTAAGCAGCATTTGCTGTGCCCTCAGATCAGCTGTTCATTCGACCCTAGGGATGTCGCCGTACTACATGCTGTTTGGGCAGCACTTCATTTCATCGGGGGACACATACAAGTTGCTGAGAGCGCTCAGTTTGCTGGAAGATAGGTCTTTAGCATTTTCTAAGGAGGATTTACTTGAGCTGGTCCGCAGTAAAGCTCTGGAGGTAATGAAAAATCAGTTCGAGAAAAATGAAAGGAAGTATAATTTAAAAACCAGGGAAGTGTGTTACCGCGAAGGGCAAGAAGTTTATCGCAGGAATTTTAAGCCGAGCAATTTCGCTTGGTTGGTATCATCCTTGGAGCGTCGACCCCCAAGGCTGATCTTGAGGAGGGGGTATTTTGTAGCACTTGCTGGCGGTATAAGATACTTTTGTGGCTCCATCTGTGGCTCAAGGTTAGCGTAGAAGTGGCGCCACCTGGAGCATGCCTGACCAGGGGTGATGGGGGACTATCCAGACAACAGTGGCAAGTGTCAAGTGTCCAAGCAATTCGCCTTAGCTCCAAATCGGGGTTACGAATGGATGGGAGGCGCTACATGCTGTCTTTCCATATCCGGCAGCAGCAGAGGCAACACACAGTTTTTTTCCAAGTGCGAGACAATTTTCTTAAAAAAAGTATCGTGAAGTGCCGAAGGAAAGAACCTTTTGGTTCGCAAAATTAAGCCTGAATTCGGTGAGTGTGGCCAGCAGGGAGATGTACATAGGTGGTTATTTTTAGACGCGAATTTTATTCAGGCAACCGGCCAAGAGCGGCGTGTACGAAGAATTTTGGAAAGGCGGAGAAAACGGAAGCAAGACACCACTAACATCGCAACCGACATCCAGCAGCAACCAGCGACGTCCCGGAAATTATTCCTAGGGATCTTGGATGGCAGGGAAAAAATAATCAGCAATTTCAATCTAACCTTAGATAAACCTAAACTGAAATTTAGTTTGAGGTAGCCTCAGAATTGTCGTCAGAACGAACATCTTCCCAATTCGTTTTCCCAATCAGCCCATGTAAGCTTTCCCGTTCGACCATTTGAGAGGAACATATTTCCAGTGGCGTCCAAATCCAAGGTCTAGGAGAGTTAGGGATTCCGATCGAACTTATTCGGCAGTCCATTGTACGCGCTAAATCTCGGCGGCCGTTTTCGTCGCGCTCCGCGGCGAAGGAGAAGACGAAGGAAAAAAAAACGCAATAGTTAAATAATTTTTAGCGGCGTGAGTGATTAAACAAAAGAGAAAAAAAAACTTTTAAAAAAAATGGCATAAAGCCATCCAATTAGTAGTGAAGCAGCGGAAGGTAGTTAAGAGAATTAAAGAGTGTAAGTTAGAAGTAGAGAATAGTTTTTTTTGGTTGTGAAAGATATTGAAGTGCGAAAACAGTGGTCATCGGGAGAAAAATATATGCCAATGCATATAAGGGATGTCGACAGAAAATTAAATCTTAAGTCGGTGTTAACTTGAGTGTTGTTTCCCTTGGTATTTTCCTTTGCCTTTCTTCCCCACATTTAACAGCAGCAACATCCCGAAGAAAGCGCTTTCGTCGTTGGATTTAAAGTATGCGGTGAGTCAAACATCCATTTTTTTTAAATTAAATAAAAAGAAACCAAAAAAAATGAAATAAAGAAAAAGTAAAGTACATAAATGGCCCAAAAGGCAATGAATAAGAAGTAGTGGGAAGAAAAAAAGGATAAGAAGAGCGGGTAAATTTACGAGAAAGCCCCGTCGAACCGTCAGAACGAACATCTTCCCAATTCGTTTTCCCAATCAGCCCATGTAAGCTTTCCCGTTCGACCATTTGAGAGGAACATATTTCCAGTGGCGTCCAAATCCAAGGTCTAGGAGAGTTAGGGATTCCGATCGAACTTATTCGGCAGTCCATTGTACGCGCTAAATCTCGGCGGCCGTTTTCGTCGCGCTCCGCGGCGAAGGAGAAGACGAAGGAAAAAAAAACGCAATAGTTAAATAATTTTTAGCGGCGTGAGTGATTAAACAAAAGAGAAAAAAAAACTTTTAAAAAAAATGGCATAAAGCCATCCAATTAGTAGTGAAGCAGCGGAAGGTAGTTAAGAGAATTAAAGAGTGTAAGTTAGAAGTAGAGAATAGTTTTTTTTGGTTGTGAAAGATATTGAAGTGCGAAAACAGTGGTCATCGGGAGAAAAATATATGCCAATGCATATAAGGGATGTCGACAGAAAATTAAATCTTAAATCGGTGTTAACTTGAGTGTTGTTTCCCTTGGTATTTTCCTTTGCCTTTCTTCCCCACATTTAACAGCAGCAACATCCCGAAGAAAGCGCTTTCGTCGTTGGATTTAAAGTATGCGGTGAGTCAAACATCCATTTTTTTTTAAATTAAATAAAAAGAAACCAAAAAAAAATGAAATAAAGAAAAAGTAAAGTACATAAATGGCCCAAAAGGCAATGAATAAGAAGTAGTGGGAAGAAAAAAAGGATAAGAAGAGCGGGTAAATTTACGAGAAAGCCCCGTCGAACCTGGAAATGTTCGAACTGGAGGTTCGATCACGCTTGTTTCCATGACTTTTTTTGTATTCTGGTATTTATTCAAAGTAAAAGATAATTGCATTCCAAGCTACTCGAAAATTGTTGAAAACGAACAAAGCCAGATGACCTCTGTTAAACACATACAAGAATCTTAATTAAATTTTATATTAATTTCAATCCGATGTCGCTCAAATGAAAACTTAGTTTGCATTCCTTTTTGCATGAATTTATTTTCTTTTATCTTTTATCTTTTATCCTTATTATTACGGCCCATGTTTAAAGAAATTAAGTTTAATACCCTGTTTTTAATAATATTATTATTATTATTATTTTAGGGTGTAATAAAATTTTTTTATAATGTTTTAAGAAATTCCGTGTTGGCGGCAGCTAGTTTAATTATTATGTGAAATACCACTTGTATAACAAGGGGTCGCTCAGGCTATGGCCACAATGGGATTGAGCGACCATAGGAAGGGTGGGCAAACAGGGGACCCTCCAAAAACATCTAGGGAGGCCCAAAAGGAAATAATTCAGTAGCCAATGGTAGAATAGGTTCCTCCAGCAAACCTCGTTTGTGTGTGTCTCTTTTTTTTAGTGTAGCTTGTCATCGCACGCGAATTTATCTGATTATCATTTCGAATGGGCATCGGTGGAAAACGAGCAAGAACATCACCCCCATAGCTGACGAGCCGAGCCGGATCATTTTTTTTATCGCGTGCGCTCGTATTTCAACCACTCCATCTCGCCTGGAGTTTTGTTCAGTGTTCCTACCCGTTACAAAGGCGGCAAGCGAAACTAATTTAATTGGATCAGCTTCTTTAGCCCCAACCCGAGTTCGACTGCCGAATAAACTCGGATCAAATCCGAGATCGAGTTTTTAAAGAGGACTCGTTGAGTCATACCACTCAGATAACTTGAGATCTATGTTAGAAGATCACATGGAAACCCTAATAAGTCTAGCTTTAATACAAGAAGCGAGTGATTTACTGAATCAAACGCTTTACTAAAATTAGTGTAAACTACATCAGTCTTTATGTTTTTTTCTGAAGCCATTTATTTCAAAAGACGTTAGCTGCAAGAGGTTTGTCGTCGTAGATCTTCGCCTTATAAATCCATGTTGACATGGAGATATAATCGATCTACAAAGATGTTGCAAATGGGGTGTAATAGCATTTTCGAAAAGCTTTGGGATGGCGGATAATTTGGATATGCCTCTGTAATTACTTGTATTGCATTTATTTCCTTTCTTATGAAGGGCAATGACAAATGACTCCTTCCAAATAAGTGGGAAATGAGATGTTTTTAAAGACAAAGTAAACAATTTGTACAGAGGTCTACACAGAGTTTCAGCACAGTATTTAAGCACGCAGCCTGGAACTCCGTCCGGACCCGGTGAATAGACTGGCTTAACTTTATGGAGATCCAAAAAAAGGGAGCTTTCGCTTAATCTCGGACAAAAAATCAAGTTTGACTTGGCTATGGCATTTGAATAAGACGGATTTGGACGGGATGAAACAGAATATGTTGTCTGGAAGAACTGGGCAAATAGATCGGCAATTTCCTGATCAGAGTTTGCCGTAGAGTTTTCAAATGATAGCGATGAAGGGTAACAGGCTGATTTACGCTTAGTGTTAACAAAATTATAAAACTGTTTTGGATCTTGTGAAAATTGGACCCTACAACGAGTCAAATAGCTTTTATAACACCGGGCGTTAAGCACGATAAAATTTGACCGAGCCCTTAGGTACCGAGAGAAGGCAGATTGTAAACCGCACAATTTAAATTTATTGAAAAGTCTGGACTTTATATTTTTTAGGTGTGAAAACTCCTTATTTAACCACGGAGGTTTTTTTGAAATTGACGGATAGTATAACGGAACACACAGATAAAAGAAGGAATTCAATGCATTATAAAAGATATTAACGGCCTTAGGCACGTTAGTGCATGAATAAAATTCGGACCAGTCATAGCCGGATATAAAAGTATTTAAAAGATAAGATTTACATAAATAGTTTGTGTGTAATCCATTATAGTATTTGTTATTAAAATTTCTTCGATTTGTACAGAACAATTAAATGCTTTTACGACTTTATTTCCTTCGACAACTATGGCTTGATTTATAAATGTTTGATTTAAAATAATTTTCGGTAAATTCCAAGTAATTATAATATTTGGCTCTATATAATTTGTTTCATATTTTTTATACATTTTTTAATATTCCTATTGTTATAAGTGTTATGTTATCTTCGCACCATATATTTTAGTTATCCCGTTAATGAATAAAACAGATATCTTTTTTAGTTGAGCTCTCTTTATTGAATGCTTAAGTCTAAGCAAAATATAAATGTTCAAACGCATTAGCGCAGCTAATGCCGGTGCTTATGTATTTCAAATGCACACAGAGAGAGAGAGAGCGTGGTATGCATAGTATGTGTGGTCACTCAGCCCATGGGAATATGCTGACACCAGCAGTTGGGTTCTGAGTAGTATAAGTATTTTAGTTGCAGAATTCTGACATTGGTACAGTAAGTGCTATAATGATACATGCATACTACAGTACACTTACTCAAAAACGACGCCGGAAGCATTTTTCGGAACGGTTGCAAGATCCTAATTTGGTCAGCTAATTAAACAGAAGGGATTCTCAAACGCCGATGTTCTTTCCTACTTTCCACCAATGCCTCGCAAGCTCAGACACACATCCTCTATTCCAATTCAGCTCATCGTTGGTATTTGTAAGTCCACCAACACTCTATCAAAAGAAGAACGACCTTTTTGTTTGAACGTTCACGATAGCCAAATATTACTCGATTCAATGCAGTGGCATACTAAACATCCGAAATGGATGACGTATCTTGCAAGAGCCTGGGCCTTTAAGGGGGTGGACATGCTAAACATCAGAAGTAGATGAAGTATCTTGCAAGAGCGTGGTGGAATGGCGCGCCCTTCAACAATTGGCATTTTTTGACTGAATAGCCTTTTAAATGCAGTTAATGCAGTTAAAGCTATTTTTATTCGGGAAATCGAATTATTGCTGAACTGTCGGGGCCGCGAAAGAAGCGCAGTTTCATATTTGATGTTTAACTGAGTTCACTTACGGGCTGTGCAGTGAAATAGAAGGTTTTGTTTTAAGTTAGGAAGACCATATTATTGTTAAATTTAATTTTAAGGCAGATTTTTACCAAAATAAATTTCGAAATAGATGTAAGTGATGAAATTTTATTGTTTATATTTTATATTGGTTAAATATGATTTGACAAAATTAGTAAAGCTTAATTCTCCGCAACATATAACGACTTTTCGACTTATTTTTCGAATTCAGGACAACTTGCGTCTGCTCACTTTTGCTACTTGTCTTCATCTGCCACTTCTTTTTTGGTCTGTCCCAGACGACAAATTATCCTCGTTCGAGTTAACATATTTCTACATCTTCATGTTGACAGAGCTAGTTGACGAAGAGTTTGGCCCCACAACTGGACAAGCTAAAGTTAATGCTAATTACAATACTCTTATTTTACTCATATACTCTTATCTTATGTTTTCAATGATTTCCTTTTCCCTATCCATGGTTTTATATTTTGAGCATTCTAGACACCCATGTACGAATTTAGCAACACTTGAAAGCCTCCAACATCCTACAACAAGAACCTGTCGTTCCGAAGCACTTTGGTTATAACATATGGTCCTTTATTTTTGGGGATCAACTCCCTCGCAACTCCTGCTGTGCTATAAAAGTTTTTCTTACCATGAAGTAGTCCTTCTTTGCGTAGCCTTTTTCTTTGTCTTGTAAATAATTTGTATTGTATGCCTAAGCTTGATTTTGATTATCTATTGCTTTCAGTCGAATTTCCTCTAAACTTTCTGTAACAATTGTAAATTTTATTTCTTCCAATTTTTCTCTAAGCTCATCTACGATCTATGCTTTCTGTTGAACACTAAAAAACATCTTGTTTAGGATCAGTTTAATGAAGGGTATATTTTACTTGTTCAGTTAGTCTATCCCAATGTGTACCTCTGTTTGATACAATCGACTTTGTTGTGCTAAAAGACCTGGAGTAGTCGCTTAATGGTTTTAAAACTTCTTTTGTGTATGTCGTCTTAGTTGTGAACAGTCTTACGAATTTAGTAAGCCCGTCTGCAATAAGAAAGATGTGTTTATTTGCTCTTCCTTTATCCACTGGTCTGTAGTAATCGATATGCAGCAACTCGAATTGCTTATCCCCTTTCGGAATACTATAAAGAAAACCTTCTGATTTCCCCTTTTATGGAGCTAACGCAACATATTTGAGGCAATTTTCAATGTGAATACTGCAGTTCTCTTTTATTTTATTAAACCATATGTTTTGAAAATATCGTCTATCATTTTATCTCTACCAATGTGTCCAAGTTTATTGTGTTATTTATGTAAAATATGACTGTCCATTTCTACAGGGACATAAAATAACAATCTGTCGTCATTTGATTTTCTGTACATGACCCCGTTCCTCATTTCAAGCATTTTAAGTTGATTTTTCTCTAATTGGTCTTGAACTTGTACAATGTTTGAATCCTTTAATTGACATATTAACAGATTATCTTCAAAACTATTGGCTTCAACCGCATTGCTGCATTTTATTTCCCGATCGAGTGCCCACCGGGCAATTCTAGGGTTTAGGTCGACCCTATTTAAAGTGAGTGTTAATGAATTACAATCGGTTATTATATTAAAATTCCTTCCATTAAGGTAAATTCGAAATCTGAGAAGCGCGTATATGATAACCAATGTTTCTAGCTCAAAGCTGTGGTACTTGGACTCAGTTTCTGTTGTTCGCTTTGAGAAATAGAACACGGGATGAAATTTTCCATCCCCTTTCTTTTGCGTTAAAGCTGCACCGAAACCTAAAGAGCTTGCATCGCAATGTAACTCGACATCGTCTTTGTGATCATAAATAGCCAAGACAGGGGACTCGATTAGTTTTTTCTTAAGATTTAAAAAACAATTAAACTTTTTCTCAGTAAACGTGAAGTCCTTATCTTTTCTTAACATATCGTAAAGTGGCCTGGCTAAAATAGAAAAATCTTTTATAAAGCGTCTGTGTAATTTTTCTGGGATCGGAAAGTTTTTAATAGCATCAAGACCTCTATTGTCTGCTCTAATTCCTTCTTTAGTTTTGAAGAATTCTAAATATTTTATGCTTGACTCCATAAACTCACACTTATCCAGCCGCAGCTCTAACCTATTATTAACTAAACGTATAAATACTTCCTTTAATGTACTTAAATGTTCCTCTATATCTGTGCTGGCTACCATTATGTCATCCACGTATGTAAAGTTGATATTATAAGTGGTATATTTAAATTAACAGTACGCTGAGATATTAAATAAATGATCAATGTTTACAGCAACGTTCTTAGCTTCTAATTTTAACTTGAGCAACTGAAGGCAACTTTAGGCAACTTTGACGACTTTTAAATGCGATTGCTTCTTACGACTTCCTTCTGCGAATGAATCTCCGTCGTAATTCCTTCTCCGGTTTCTCATTCAGCTGTTCTCTAGATCGCTGAATACCATTCACAACGAGGGAGTTGTATACTAGCTGTGCTCTTCTGCCTTAACCCTGTACACTCGGCCCTCCTGCTCATCTTCATCTGACCCAGATGAAACAAATTCATCGTCGTTATCATATATGAACCGCCATAGCTTCATGTTGTCGCAGCTGGTGCTTGTGGAATTGGGTCCTTCTATTTGAGCTGCCTTGCGGACGTTGTACCGCCCGTTTTGCTTAACTTGAACGACTTCGTATGGTCCTAAGTATGGACTTGCTAGCTTTCTTCCTGCAACGAATTGAGTCCTCTTGATTGCGTCGAGATCACCCAACCTATAGATGTGAGCTTGCTTCCGCCCCCTGTCGTAGTTTCGCTTGTATACTTGTTGAGCAGCTTCAATGTTTTTCTTTGCTTCTTGTCGCATTAAGTCTCGCTCAAGGTTGTATTGGAAAACAAACTCCTCGTTTAAAATCTCATGCAAACGCTCCTCTGCCTGGCTGTACATCTTTGTGCCAAATAAAAGCTCAAAGGGTGAAAGCTTTGTTGAGCAATGCACTTGTGAGTTTATGGCCTTTTGCACCTGAGGCACATACTTGAACCACTTGCTTGGTTCTTCAGTAGACATTTTGGCGATGACAGCGATAATCGATCGGTTAATCCGCTCGACTTGGCCGTTTCCACGAGCAACTCCAGTAGTTGAGCATACGTGATCCACTTTGTTGCTATTCAGCCACTCTTCAAACACACCAGATGTAAAGGCTGCTCCTCGATCGCTGACAACTCGTTTCGGAAACCCAAAAACATTCGACCATTCGGTAAATCTCCTGATGACTTCTTCGCATCCGGTCGTTTTCGTGGGGTAAAGCCAAACAAATTTTGCGAAGCCATCTACAATTGCCAGAATATATTTGTACTGCTTCGAAGTGGTGTCCATCGGCCCCAAGTGATCCACATGTAGCGTACGCAGTGGAACATCTCCTTTGGCTATGCAGTGGAGGAGACCTTCTTGCTTTCCCAACTTCTTACTGTAAATAATGCATTTAATACAGTTGGCAATAAAATTCGTTACCTTCCGCTCCAAATGAGGGATCCAAAACTGTTGCTTTACGGAATGAACGGTCTTCTGTACTGCAAAGTGGCCGACTTCGTGTGACTCTCGAATTATTTCTTTCTCCATGGATTTCGGGACAACTATAAGGTCATTTCCATCGACTGTACGGTAGAGGATATCTCCTTTGATCTTGAAGTTTTGGTATGGACGTTCCTGGAGGATTACGAGAATCGCCTTGATGTACTCATCGTTCTGTTGTATGCACTTAATACGGGCTGCTACTTCTGCTGTGACGATCCTGACTAACTGTGGATGCCGGCTCAAGTGATCCACGTGCTTCATCTTTTCTCCTGGCTTGTGAACAACATCGCAGCTAAAATCCTGAAGATACATCACGTATGCTGCAACTTCGCGAGGAATATCGTCTTTTCTTGTAGTGTCTTTAAACGCTGCGCAATCCGTGACGAGTTTGAAGTGGATGCCCATGAGGTAATGTCGAAACTTCCTGAGCGCTAAATAAATCGCCTTTGCCTCGAGGATATAGCTGTGTCGCTCGGCCTCTGTAGCTGTCGTCTTCTTACTCCAGAAATATACAGGGTGCAGTTGTCCTTCAAACATCTGAAGTAAGACTGCCCCAAAACCATCCTTACAGGCATCCGTGTGTAGCTCAGTATGTGCTGTTCTGCAGTATATGTTTAGCACCGGTTCGTTGGTTAGAATCTTCTTAAGCTCCTGAAGTGTGTGACGACCCGACGTCACAAATAATAAAAAAAGAACATTCCAAAAACACATCTATCTTCTTTATTCTCACTACGCCGCACCACATTCAAAATACGCGCCAAAAAGCGCACACGTTCAAACCGCGCGCCCAAACAGATACGTTGGTCACACTAACATATCGATAAACAACTACCAGGTCTGGCCACACTAACCCTTACGATACTTCGATAACCTAGTACCATCGCTATATTGAGGAACCGATAACGAGTTATCGATAGCGGTATTCTCAACATCGACCGCTCTGGGCACACTCAACGGGGCCTATATAAGCAGAGGCAAGACCCCAGATGAGTCACTTGCGTTCCGACGATCTTCGAGGAAACATCAGCAACAAGGAGAAATATCCGGGTAAGTGTTCTGGTAGATAGTCTTGGTATTGGTGGAGGATCCGTAAGAGTGCGGTTTTAAATCGGCTCTACGACCTGGTGAGGATCACTGGCGTCCCGGTGTGGTTTCCCTGAAATCAGCCCAGACCCAGTCGTGATCACTGAGGCGGCCCGGTTTACGTAATACAGGCCCACCTCAGTGAGTTCCCCCAGACGTCACGTTTCCGGCTTCCGACCCAGAAACGAAACGGATGTAGAAACGGCAGGTCGAAAGAAAACTAACGATGCCCGGCAGCCGAAACTAACGATGCCCTACATTCCCGAATCCCACTAGAAATCCAAGTAGATCGTTCCCAACGACCCAGAACACTACAAACCCGACGTACACGACGTACACGACATACGCACGACGAAGCAGTTCTCACTCGGCCGCCCGCAGCGCCAACGCGATAACCCGGCCACCCGCAGCGCCAACACGGTCACTCGGCCGCCCGCAGCGCCAACGCGACAACCCGACCATCCGCCGCGTCAACGCGACCACTCGGCCCATCTACGACGTCAACACGATCACTCGGCCCACCCCGCAGCGCCGACTCGATCTCACACGCTTCTATAGCGTCACGGACACACCGCGAAGCAGTCCCTCTCACACGCTTCTATAGCGTCACGGACACACCGCGAAGCAGTTCGTCTCACACGCTTCTATAGCGTCACGGACCCACCGCGAAGCAGTTCATCTCACACGCTTCTATAGCGTCACGGACACACCGCGAAGCAGTCCCTCTCACCCGCTTCTATAGCGTCACGGACACACCGCGAAGCAGTTCATCACACTCGCTTCCGGAGCAACGGATCTACGACGGCAAGCAGATCTCCACACACGCTCCCAGATCTACGACAGCAAGCAGTTCATCACACTCGTTTCCGGAACATCGGACCCACGACGGCAAGCAGTTCCTCACACACGCTCCTGTAGCATCACATCCCGACCGCAAGTAGTTCACCACTCGGCCCTTCCGGAGCGCTGAACCAACGAAGCAAGCAGTCTCAACTCACGTATACGTCATCACCCGACAAAACACTACTTTTGTACAATTACTACGAAATACACGCCTACTTTATAGTTCTATCCCTCTGTGTCATTCTTGGGGAAAGGGAGGTAAACCGATCTATAGAGGAAATAGAAATATCTGTCTCGAACCCTGACCACGGCGAGCTATACCGCCTCCCAAAACAGGGTCGTTACAGTGGCGCCCGAACAGATTGAAGACAAATAGACAGAAACCTCAAACACCACAAAGATCGTTTACCCTCTTCCTCAACAAATCACAGATAAAATGGCAGACAAGCTAACTAGAAGCTGGATCTCCAATTGTAATAAAACACAACTGGAAACCTATCTAATGGAATTTGACATCGAGCCAGAAACACTGTGCGAAGACATGCGAAAACAAATGTCGGAGTTCATAAAGAACGGTGACCACAGCGAAAAAACCATCATACGCCTCCTAGGACTGGCACAAAAACACGCAAGGACCCCATCACCAACACCCGACGGATCAGGGAATCAACCGAAAGGGGCTAAGGGGACATCCAACACGGAGCAACACATCAGCGAGAAAACCCCAAACTTGCTACAAATACCAGACACACAAGCGACAAGCAGCGGAAAGTCGATACCCGAACCCAGGAAGACTGACAAAGTGGCCACAATGGGAGTAATACGTAGCTGGGGAGAATTTTATGATGGCACGGGCGACCCGACAGAATTCATCTGTAGAACGGAAGAGCTGGCAAGGGCCTATGGGATAGAGCTCGACCAAGCAGTAGGAGCTATGGTGATTTTGCTCAGAGACTGTGCCTTGGACTGGTGGCATACCCACCCAATTCCAATGCCATCATGGAAAAGCTTCAAGACAGAATTCCTGGGATACTACAGACCGGCGGACTCCGAAGAGAAAGCGATGGAAAACATAACACGCAGGCACCAGGGTTCAAACGAGCCAGCAAAGGACTACGCACGGGAACTTCGTAAAATCATGAGATTTACCACTCTCACGGAGGAAAAGAAACTAGAGTGGGTCTACCGAAACAGTCGAGTGGAGTTCAAAAATACGCCAAACGAGGGGAATGCCGAACCCTAGCGGAATACTTACAGTTGGCAGAGGAATTCGAGGCCCTCCAACCACAGGAACGCGCACCACAACACACTTCGGAAAGCCACTGGACACAACGGCAGCAACCGGGAGATTCCGGGAGACAAACGAGAAACCAATGGAGACCACAGGAACCTCCACAAGCACTGAGCAGAGGAATAACTCGATCATTCAATATGAATAATAGATGTTCAAGGTGCAAAGAAGAGGGACACAGAGGACAGCAGTGCAACAATACGCCAAGAATATTCTGCTGGATATGCGGACAGGATGGAATACGAACGATCCATTGCTGTCGCCGGAACGAAACGTCGGGAAACGCCAGAGGCCCGGGGGATCACAGCGGGTGCCCAGGGCAAACACCACACCCGCAACATCAATAAACTTCAACGGCCGACGACTACTTGCACAAGTAAATATAGGCAACGCAAGAGTTCGCGGGGCCATAGACACAGGAGCTACAAGAAGTTTCATCGCCAGGAAACTAGCCAGCAGAATAGCCAGACATGGGAGAAAAAAACAAGTAACCGAAGCCATTAGGCTAGCAGACGGAACAAACAGAACGGTCACAGAGGCACTAGAAGTTCCAATACAACTCGGAAACAAAACAAACACAACAACGCTGCTAATCCTCGAAGAGGTAATCGGCGACCTTCTGCTGGGGATAGACTTCTTGGAACAATGCAACGCGACACTACAATGCGGAGGACTCACAGCAAAGATGAACGGGGACCAAAGAAACAAAAACAGGAGGAAAAAAAAAAGAGTCACGGCATAGGATCACTAGCGACAGGCGATCTAACGGAAGCAGAGGTACAAGAAACCCTTGAAAAAGAGTTGGAAATGATGAGTCAAGTCAAGGGAGTCAGCCATATTGCCACGCATAGGATATTCATGAAGCACGATCGCCCAATCAAACAAAGGTACTATCCTCGAAACCCAGCCATGCAAGAAATAATAAACAAACAAGTGGACGAGCTTCTGGCTCAGGATCTCATCGAACCCTCGCATTCCGCTTACAGCTCACCAGTAGTACTAGTAGAGAAGAAAAACAAAGAATGGAGACTTTGCATAGACTACAGGCAGCTGAACGAGCACTCAGAACGTGACGCATACCCAGTACCCCGTATGGACCACATACTCAACCAACTACGAGAGGCCAAATATATAAGTACACTAGACTTAAAAAGTGGCTACTGGCAAATACCGATGGATAAAGGAAGCAAACAGTTCACCGCGTTCACCGTACCTGGGCGCGGGCTGTATCAGTGGAAGGTAATGCCCTTCGGACTACACACAGCACCAGCCACGTTTCAAAGAGCTCTGGACTCAGTCATAGGACCAGAGATGGAACCCTTTGCATTCGCATACCTGGACGATATAGTGGTCATCGGGCGTACCAAAAGGGAACACATGGGAAAACTACAGGAAGTAATGAGCCGACTACGCAAAGCAAATTTGAAGATAAACGCAGAGAAATGTCACTTCTTCAAGGAAGAGCTGAAGTACCTAGGCCATGTGGTTAGCGCAAGGGGGATACACACGGACCCGGGAAAAATAGCCGCGATCCTAGACATGCCAAGCCCACAGACAACGAAGCAAGTACACAGCTTTCTGGGAGTAGCTTCATGGTACAGAAGATTCGTCCCAAACTTCACGGAACTGGCACAACCACTATATAACTTAGTGAAGAAAGACACGAAGTTCAAATGGAGCGAGGAGGCAGAACAGGCAACGCAACACCTAAAAAGGCACTAACGGAAGCACCAGTTCTGGCCTGCCCAGATTTTGGGAAAACTTTTCTACTCCAGACAGACGCCAGCAACTGCGGACTAGGAGCGGTCCTTACTCAAGAAGACGAAGACGGCGAGCACGTGATATCGTACGCCAGTCGGAAACTCACAAAGACGGAACAGAACTACTCAGCAACCGAAAAGGAATGCCTGGCAATCCACTGGGGCATCCAGAAGATGAGGATGTACTTGGAAGGTTACCACTTCATAGTCATCACGGACCATCAGGCGCTAAAGTGGCTTAACTCGATAGAGAGCCCATCAGGACGGATCGCCAGATGGGCGTTGGCAATGCAGCCATACTCGTTCGAGATTCGCTATCGCAGAGGAAAGCTCAATGTCGTGGCGGACGCATTGTCCAGAATGCCAGAAGAAGAAGCCCACGGAGCCGAAATCGAAGAAGACGTCTGGATTAAACGGAAAGTTATAGACTTAGAAAAAACCCCGAATCATGGCCAGATTACGCGATAATTAACGGAAGGCTATATAGGCATATACCGTCATGGGCTGCAGACGAGGACACACAGCCATGGAAACTATGCGTGGCTAAAAAACAACGAGAGCGAGTACTTCGAGAAAACCATAGCGAAGCAACAGCAGGCCACCTAGGGGTGAGAAAAACAAAACACCGGATAATGGCACAATACTACTGGCAAGGAATGCACAGAGATATACAGCAGCATGTGAGAAGCTGCGAAACGTGCCAACGCTACAAAACATCTCAGCAACAAGCAGCAGGGAAAATGTTGTCAGAAATAGCAAAAGTACCCTGGGAAACCCTATGCATAGATTTCGTGGGCCCACTACCGAGATCCAGCCACGGTAACAACATGTTGCTAGTGATGTTCGACAAGTTCACTAAATGGGTAGAAATTGCAGCCGTCCGGAAAGCAACGACAGATATCGTACTAAAGGTACTAAGGGAACAGGTCATATCCCGGTTCGGAACACCAAAAAAATAATCTCGGACAATGGGGTGCAATTCACTAGCAACAAGTTCAAGGCACAGCTACAGAAATGGGGAATTGCTCACCAGCTGACAGCCCCATACACCCCTCAAGAAAACCCGGCAGAAAGGGCCAACCGGACGATTAAAACAATGATCGCACAATTCTCGGGAACAGAGCACACAAGATGGGACGACTGGCTACCTGAAATATCGTTGGCAATCAACAGTAGCAGATCAGAGTCAACTGAATATAGCCCAGCATATCTGCTCTACGGACGGGAAATTAGATTACCAGGAAGCCTGTTTGCCGAAAACACACAAGGATCGGGAATTGTGGAGGAGACAATACATGCACGATGGGAGCGTATCATGGAAACGAGGAAACTTGCACACCTAAACATGGGAAAAGCGGCACAGGACCAAGCTAGATCATACAACCTCCGGAAAAGGGACTGGAGACCCAAAATAGGAGACTTAGTATGGGAAAGACAGCACCCATTGTCAAAAGCAGCAACTGGATTCGCGGCAAAGTTAGCTCCGAAATACGAAGGCCCATTCAAAGTTACAGGTTTCATATCCGCGGTTATTGCAACAATAAAACACACGGTGACCGGAAAGACGCACAGAACCTACGTAAACGAACTGAAACCCCATGTAGAAACCCTCAACTAACAAGCACGCACAACTCCACAAAAACCAACTAAGAAAAAAACCATTCGTCGTGTTTCAGAATGAACAAAAAATTTCAAAACTCGCTGGGAAAATACAGGGAGAACCTGCAAAGGATCAACCAGCAGCGGCGACGAGTAGTTATACTCGGAGCCGTGGACGTGGCAGGTCCAGCTGGTTGCCGGAAGCCAACCAGGGCTGCCCCGATGGGCAGACAAGCCCCACATCGGAACCCACACGGAACAACACCCACCCCAACGACACGGAACACGCTGGCAACCCCCACGACCACGAATACAACCACGGCAACGACACGGAACACGCTGGCGACCCCTACGACCACGAATAGGACCATTACATCAACACGGCAAACATTGGCAACATCAACGACAAAGGAAACGACACGGCAAGCAACGGACAACGAAGAACGACCCCCCATGCCCAGGACAACGACCGGCACAAAAGGCACCAACTGGCAGATCATCAGCGTCCGCAAACAAAATGGGTAACCCCGCGGCGGCTCTCGGCTCTAGACTTTCCCGGAGTGAAGCCGATCAACTTATCGGAGGAAAGCGAGGAGGAATGGGAGCCAAAACCACGGGGCCGCGAGGAGCACCTGAAACGCGTGGAGGAAGCGGTCGTGCGTCTGAAGGCAACCTGGCGGAGCGGAAACCGCAAGACAACACTGGTGGTCTCGGACAACCACACAACCCGCATCCGCATCGGCAGAGACGGACACGTACACACCAACACCAACGAGACGCCAGTGTCTTAAGCGGGGGGGGTGTGACGACCCGACGTCACAAATAATAAAAAAAGAACATTCCAAAAACACATCTATCTTCTTTATTCTCACTACGCCGCACCACATTCAAAATACGCGCCAAAAAGCGCACACGTTCAAACCGCGCGCCCAAACAGATACGTTGGTCACACTAACATATCGATAAACAACTACCAGGTCTGGCCACACTAACCCTTACGATACTTCGATAACCTAGTACCATCGCTATATTGAGGAACCGATAACGAGTTATCGATAGCGGTATTCTCAACATCGACCGCTCTGGGCACACTCAACGGGGCCTATATAAGCAGAGGCAAGACCCCAGATGAGTCACTTGCGTTCCGACGATCTTCGAGGAAACATCAGCAACAAGGAGAAATATCCGGGTAAGTGTTCTGGTAGATAGTCTTGGTATTGGTGGAGGATCCGTAAGAGTGCGGTTTTAAATCGGCTCTACGACCTGGTGAGGATCACTGGCGTCCCGGTGTGGTTTCCCTGAAATCAGCCCAGACCCAGTCGTGATCACTGAGGCGGCCCGGTTTACGTAATACAGGCCCACCTCAGTGAGTTCCCCCAGACGTCACGTTTCCGGCTTCCGACCCAGAAACGAAACGGATGTAGAAACGGCAGGTCGAAAGAAAACTAACGATGCCCGGCAGCCGAAACTAACGATGCCCTACATTCCCGAATCCCACTAGAAATCCAAGTAGATCGTTCCCAACGACCCAGAACACTACAAACCCGACGTACACGACGTACACGACATACGCACGACGAAGCAGTTCTCACTCGGCCGCCCGCAGCGCCAACGCGATAACCCGGCCACCCGCAGCGCCAACACGGTCACTCGGCCGCCCGCAGCGCCAACGCGACAACCCGACCATCCGCCGCGTCAACGCGACCACTCGGCCCATCTACGACGTCAACACGATCACTCGGCCCACCCCGCAGCGCCGACTCGATCTCACACGCTTCTATAGCGTCACGGACACACCGCGAAGCAGTCCCTCTCACACGCTTCTATAGCGTCACGGACACACCGCGAAGCAGTTCGTCTCACACGCTTCTATAGCGTCACGGACACACCGCGAAGCAGTTCATCTCACACGCTTCTATAGCGTCACGGACACACCGCGAAGCAGTCCCTCTCACCCGCTTCTATAGCGTCACGGACACACCGCGAAGCAGTTCATCACACTCGCTTCCGGAGCAACGGATCTACGACGGCAAGCAGATCTCCACACACGCTCCCAGATCTACGACAGCAAGCAGTTCATCACACTCGTTTCCGGAACATCGGACCCACGACGGCAAGCAGTTCCTCACACACGCTCCTGTAGCATCACATCCCGACCGCAAGTAGTTCACCACTCGGCCCTTCCGGAGCGCTGAACCAACGAAGCAAGCAGTCTCAACTCACGTATACGTCATCACCCGACAAAACACTACTTTTGTACAATTACTACGAAATACACGCCTACTTTATAGTTCTATCCCTCTGTGTCATTCTTGGGGAAAGGGAGGTAAACCGATCTATAGAGGAAATAGAAATATCTGTCTCGAACCCTGACCACGGCGAGCTATACCGCCTCCCAAAACAGGGTCGTTACAAGTGACTGCAGCTCTGGACTTCCTATTTTGAATTCGACGTCCTTTCTTAGAAGATTGGTCAACGGTCGAGCAATATTTGCATAACCTGGAATAAATTTTCTAAAAAAACCTGTTAGTCCAAGGAATGACTGTACCGCTCTAATGTTTCTTGGAGTCTTAAATCTGTTTACGGCTGATGTTTTTTCTTCGCCTGGCCATATTCGTCCATTTTCCACGGTATGTCCCAAAAAGTGTATGCGGGATTGCATAAAGCTACATTTTTTCCATTTAATTTTTAGCCCAAACTGAACTGCTGTCTCCAATACACGTCTTGTTTTGCTCATACACTCGTCAGCAGTGGGTGCATATATAATTATATCATCCATATATAATTGCATTACGTCGTCATTGATCAAGTCTTGGAATATTTGATTCAGATATCTGATAAATGCAGCCGGAGAATTTTTGAAACCAAAAGGAGTTCTATTAAACTCGAACAATCCTTCTTTTGTTACAAAGGCAGTTAATGGTTTGCTTGCCTCTTCCACTGCAACGTGAAAAAAAACCGTTCTCCAGATCGAGCGTAGAAAAAATGGAAGCCTCTTGTAATTTTTCCAGTACCTCTTCCATCAAGGGCACTGGAAAACGATCAGCCAATACCATACTATTTAGTTTTCTATAGTCAATACAAATTCGAAGCGTAAAATCTCATGCAAACGCTCCTCTGCCTGGCTGTACATCTTTGTGCCAAATAAAAGCTCAAAGGGTGAAAGCTTTGTTGAGCAATGCACTTGTGAGTTTATGGCCTTTTGCACCTGAGGCACATACTTGAACCACTTGCTTGGTTCTTCAGTAGACATTTTGGCGATGACAGCGATAATCGATCGGTTAATCCGCTCGACTTGGCCGTTTCCACGAGCAACTCCAGTAGTTGAGCATACGTGATCCACTTTGTTGCTATTCAGCCACTCTTCAAACACACCAGATGTAAAGGCTGCTCCTCGATCGCTGACAACTCGTTTCGGAAACCCAAAAACATTCGACCATTCGGTAAATCTCCTGATGACTTCTTCGCATCCGGTCGTTTTCGTGGGGTAAAGCCAAACAAATTTTGCGAAGCCATCTACAATTGCCAGAATATATTTGTACTGCTTCGAAGTGGTGTCCATCGGCCCCAAGTGATCCACATGTAGCGTACGCAGTGGAACATCTCCTTTGGCTATGCAGTGGAGGAGACCTTCTTGCTTTCCCAACTTCTTACTGTAAATAATGCATTTTATACAGTTGGCAATAAAATTCGTTACCTTCCGCTCCAAATGAGGGATCCAAAACTGTTGCTTTACGGAATGAACGGTCTTCTGTACTGCAAAGTGGCCGACTTCGTGTGACTCTCGAATTATTTCTTTCTCCATGGATTTCGGGACAACTATAAGGTCATTTCCATCGACTGTACGGTAGAGGATATCTCCTTTGATCTTGAAGTTTTGGTATGGACGTTCCTGGAGGATTACGAGAATCGCCTTGATGTACTCATCGTTCTGTTGTATGCACTTAATACGGGCTGCTACTTCTGCTGTGACGATCCTGACTAACTGTGGATGCCGGCTCAAGTGATCCACGTGCTTCATCTTTTCTCCTGGCTTGTGAACAACATCGCAGCTAAAATCCTGAAGATACATCACGTATGCTGCAACTTCGCGAGGAATATCGTCTTTTCTTGTAGTGTCTTTAAACGCTGCGCAATCCGTGACGAGTTTGAAGTGGATGCCCATGAGGTAATGTCGAAACTTCCTGAGCGCTAAATAAATCGCCTTTGCCTCGAGGATATAGCTGTGTCGCTCGGCCTCTGTAGCTGTCGTCTTCTTACTCCAGAAATATACAGGGTGCAGTTGTCCTTCAAACATCTGAAGTAAGACTGCCCCAAAACCATCCTTACAGGCATCCGTGTGTAGCTCAGTATGTGCTGTTCTGCAGTATATGTTTAGCACCGGTTCGTTGGTTAGAATCTTCTTAAGCTCCTGAAGTGACTGCAGCTCTGGACTTCCTATTTTGAATTCGACGTCCTTTCTTAGAAGATTGGTCAACGGTCGAGCAATATTTGCATAACCTGGAATAAATTTTCTAAAAAAACCTGTTAGTCCAAGGAATGACTGTACCGCTCTAATGTTTCTTGGAGTCTTAAATCTGTTTACGGCTGATGTTTTTTCTTCGCCTGGCCATATTCGTCCATTTTCCACGGTATGTCCCAAAAAGTGTATGCGGGATTGCATAAAGCTACATTTTTTCCATTTAATTTTTAGCCCAAACTGAACTGCTGTCTCCAATACACGTCTTGTTTTGCTCATACACTCGTCAGCAGTGGGTGCATATATAATTATATCATCCATATATAATTGCATTACGTCGTCATTGATCAAGTCTTGGAATATTTGATTCAGATATCTGATAAATGCAGCCGGAGAATTTTTGAAACCAAAAGGAGTTCTATTAAACTCGAACAATCCTTCTTTTGTTACAAAGGCAGTTAATGGTTTGCTTGCCTCTTCCACTGCAACGTGAAAAAAACCGTTCTCCAGATCGAGCGTAGAAAAAATGGAAGCCTCTTGTAATTTTTCCAGTACCTCTTCCATCAAGGGCACTGGAAAACGATCAGCCAATACCATACTATTTAGTTTTCTATAGTCAATACAAATTCGAAGCGTACCGTCTTTCTTTTTGACTACGACGACTCTGCTGGCTACGTTTGATGCTGACTTACGTATTATTCCTTGGGCCAACCATTCATCAACTTGCTTCTTTACTGCCTCTGCTTCGTTTACGGACAGACGAGATGGAGACTGATGAAATGGTTTTATTACGCCATCCGGAGTGATCCTCAGTTCGACTGGGCATTGCTTCAAAGTTACTGGTGGTATCTGCTGGACTTCTTCGATGAGTTTGGTCACTGATTCTACGTACGGGGGAGCAACAGTAAACAAGTTAGATGCTTCTACAATGTTATACACATCTGAGCCAAGGCTACTTGGTTCTTTCGGTTCAGCTCTTAGGCCCGTTAACTTAAAGCCATAGTCGTCGCAGCAAAATGAAAACTTCCTGGTAAAATCATGTCCTAGCAAAGCACCACAGTCGATCACGTTATCAGGCACGACCAAAAACTTTTGTGTGAACAACAAGAACAAGAACATCGGCTGTAAATAATCCAATCGGTCTTGTTTTTTCTGACCTAGACCGCTTAGCAATGATACACTTTTATAAATTTCTATGTCTTCTATCTTTTCAGCAACATTCTTTGTCACCAGTGATACGTCCGATCCTGTATCGATAAGGCATTCAATGTCCACACCATTTATAGAGATCACCTTGCTGCGGCTTTGATCAACGACCTTGCGAACACTTTCTGTAACTAAAGGGCAATCTCGGGACATATGACCATTTTCATTGCACTTAAAGCATTTTGTCGGAGACTGGCAATCTTTGATTTTATGCTCTGCTGAACCACACTTGAAACAAAATTCTTTCTTTCGCTGGTCTTCTTTCGTTGATGCACCGCTCTTATTCCAGGAACTACGAGGCTTGTCGTCCAGCTGCTCTATGATGCCATACTGCTCTCTGAGTGATTTAAAAGTTTTGCACGAATAAAGAATAGCCTTGTACTCGTTCTTCATATCAACTAGTCCGTTTACAACGTACCGCAGAATCGCTGATTCCTCCACATTACCTGCTCCTGCAATCTGCCGTAGTTGTTATATGTATTCGTGAAATGTTTCGCTCTTTTGTTTCTTCCTGTTTTGTAGCTGGCGATGCACGTCCGCGCTGTTGGCGCTGCTAGCGAACTCATCAATAAGAACGCGTTTCAGCTTGTTGTAGTCACTCACACACACAGACTGTAAAAACAATTTAGCAGTGCCAGCCATCTTTCCTCTTGCTTGCACATACATTTGTTTAAATGTGAGCTCGTATGCGTCTGCATTTTGTTCAAAAATGTCGAACCACTGCTGAACTGCTTGACCGTCAAAATCGTTAACAACTTTTTCGAAATTATCATGTTGCGGTTTAACGTAAGTACTTGTGTTCTCGTCAATTTGAATTTTTAAAGAGAGCAACTGAAGTATACCATCCATTTTCTTTTTCATCTCAGCAACATCCATTCGACTGTTTTCCTCACCCATTGTCTCGTTCTGATCCTCTTCCACCTCTTTTAGATCTTGATTTTCTTGCTTCTTTTTTGCTGGCGTTCGACGCGTCATTTATGATTGAATGGTGAGACTTGTCTTTGAATTTCACAACTTGGCTACTTAGTGTTTTTCTTATTCTGCGTAACTCTTTTAATTTCTTTCACTTATTTGGTTATCTCAGACCCGGTGCGAGCCCCCAAATGTAAAGTTGGTATTATAAGTGGTATATTTAAATTAACAGTACGCTGAGATATTAAATAAATGATCAATGTTTACAGCAACGTTCTTAGCTTCTAATTTTAACTTGAGCAACTGAAGGCAACTTTAGGCAACTTTGACGACTTTTAAATGCGACCGCTTCTTACGACTTCCTTCTGCGAAAGAATCTCCGTCGTAATTCCTTCTCCGGTTTCTCATTCAGCTGTTTTTTAGATCGCTGAATACCATTCACAACGAGGGAGTTGTATACTAGCTGTGCTCTTCTGCCTTAACCCTTTACATGTATACAATAACTTTATTTTCTCTAATCAAATCGGAAAAAATCTTGTTTACAACGCGTTGAAAAACGGCTGAAGCATTTTTTATTCCCATGGGCATCTTCAAAAATTCAAACTGCCCTAAAGGAGTCACAAAAGACGTATACTTTATCATTTTTCAGATCGAGCTTAGAAAATACACTTTTATTGACTAGCTTATCCAAGAGGTCATCTATTAAAGGCAGAGGATAGTTGTCTTTTATTATAACATTATTAAGCTTGCGATAGTCTATGCACAATCTAAGATCACCAGTTTTCTTCTTTACCAACACGATTGGGGAAGCATATTCCGAGTCGATATTTCTTATAATGGCTTTATCTAGGTATTCGTCTCACAATTTCTGAAGCTGATCCTTTTCACTATATTTCGGACGTTGATGCACTAAGATCAGCGCAAACAAGTGGCCCTTACGACACCAAGCAGTGCTTGTTACGCGCGGAGCCTTATAGGCGTAAAAACGAGATCGCGAGAAGTTAAAAAGCACAATGTAGAAGCGGACAGACTAAGATTAGAAATACGTACGAGACTAAATACTAATACTAATTTTGTGCTAAGTAAGATAAAATTAATGCTTTTAAGCTTGGCAAAGAGTCGGTAGTAGAAATAATGTGGTATAGTCTATTATAGTCGTTACACAGTACTCTAAACGGTTCATGCATATCAAAGTTAGATCTACAAATATTTAATGTAAGAGGAACATAGTTCCTGGTAATTCTATTAGGCACGGAGAAGCTTATGCGACCCAGTAACTCGGGACTCTCCACATCCCCGTGAATAAGTTTATAGATAAAAGTTGTGCCAAGCATCGTTCTACGGTTTACTAAGGATGGTAGATTAATCAGGAGAAGTCTACTAGAGTAGGATGGTAAAATAAGGCTTGCATTCCAGTTAAGGCCCCGTAGAGCAAATAATAAAAAGTTCTTTTTCACAGACTCTATCCGGTCTATATGTACACCATACTAAGGACTCCAAACTGCTGAACAGTACTCAAGGATTGGACGGACTAGTGAAATGAACAGAGTCTTTGTAACATAGGGATCATCGAATTCCTTTGACCACCTTTTTATAAATCCAAGTACTCTCCTGGCTTTATTTACCATAGAAGTAATATGGTCACAAAACTTAAGTTTTGGGTTAAGGAGGACGCCAAGGTCATCAACTTGCGTAATTCTAGACAACGCACAACCACCCAGCGTATACGTTGCGTATTGTGGGTTCACCCGAAAAAATTTCATTACTTTGCACTTAGCTCTATTTAAATCCAAAAGATTTTCACAACACCATGTTTGAAAAGCATTTAGGTCAGATTGTAAGTCGGAACTGCTAGAAATTTCGTTATATTGCAGGCATAACTTAACGTCATCTGCGTACATAAGGACACGCGACTTTGTCAAGACTAGAGGGAGATCGTTTATAAATAAAGTAAAAAGAAGTGGGCCAAGGTGGCTTCCTTGTGGGACCCCTGAAGTAACTCGGATCAAATCCGAGATCGAGTTTTTAAAGAGCACTCGTTGAGTCCTACCACTCAGATAACTTGAGATCCATGTTAGAAGATCACATGGAAACCCTAATAAGTCTAGCTTTAATACAAGAAGCGAGTGATTTACTGAATCAAACGCTTTACTAAAATCAGTGTAAACTACATCAGTCTGCATGTTCTTTCTAAAGCCATTTATTACAAAATAAATCCATGTTGACATGGAGATATAATCGATCTACAAAGATGCTGCAAATGGGGTGTAATAGTATTTTCGAAAAGCTTTGGGATGGCGGTTAATTTGGATATGCCTCTGTAATTACTTGTATTGCATTTATTTCCTTTCTTATGAAGGGGAATGACAAATGACTCCTTCCAAATAAGTGGGAAATGAGATGTTTTTAAAGACAAAGTAAACAATTTGTACAGAGGTCTACACAGAGTTTCAGCACAGTATTTAAGCACGCAGCCTGGAACTCCGTCCGGACCCGGTGAATAGACTGGCTTAACTTTATGGAGATCCAAAAGAAGGGAGCTTTCGCTTAATCTCGGACAAAAAATCAAGTTTGACTTGGGTATGGCATTTAAATAAGATGGATTTGGGCGGGATGAAACAGAATATGTTGTCTGGAAGAACTGGGCAAATAGATCGGCCATTTCCTGATCAGAGTTTGCCGTAGAGTTTTCAAATGACAGCGATGAAGGGTAACAGGCTGATTTACGCTTAGTCTTAACAAAATTATAAAACTGTTTTGGATCTTGTGAAAAGTGGACCCTACAACGAGTCAAATAGCTTTTATAACACCGGGCGTTAAGCACGATAAAATTTGACCGAGCCCTTAGGTACCGAGAGAAGGCAGATTGTGAACCGCACATTTTAAATTTATTGAAAAGTCTGGACTTTATATTTTTTAGGTGTGACAACTCTTTATTAAACCACGGAGGTTTATTTGAAATTGACGGATAGTATAACGGAACACACAGATAAAAGAAGGAATTCAATGCATTATAAAAGATATTAACGGCCTTAAAAAATACAATTTAGTCAGCTTACTAAGTAAGCCTCTTGTATTCTGATAGCAAAGAAGAAAAGAGGAGGCTAGTTTTTTGGGACAGAAGAGGATGTGGAGGGGGCTGGGGATGGTTCTTTACTGGTATTTTCCATTTCCCCTGAACTATTCTTTTTTCTCTTAGCTTCGTACTCTTTTACAAATATGCCCTCGGGCCAGAAACTGGTGGAACACACAGATGCAAGAAGAGCACAAGGAATACCAATCTTAAATGATGATACTTTCCTAGCATAAGAAAATTTAAATTGTTCGACCTTCAAATCATCAACTTGGACTTTGTTACGGATATAAGCCGTAATATCCAGTGATGAGAGGTCTGGGGCGAGCCGTGAAACAAATACATGTTTTAGCTGGGGCACCCGAACACAAGTAACCGTTTTTGGTACAACACATGCAACCCTTTTGGTACTACAGAATTTGTACCTGTACTACCAGTATCGGCCGGTGATCCGGACGTTAAGTCTACATGAGGTGTTGGGGCCACTACTGTATTTTGATCGGACAGAGCGGAAGTACATAGCGGAGCCACATCGATTCCGGCGACTTCGGATACCGAATCACTTTTTGCCCCCGATCTTAGTACCATTTGAGTGGCGCCTAAGATTGGCAGCTGAGCTGGAATAGAATCGCGGGCAGTAGGTTGCACGGCACCTGCCATAGAATGCCCACCGACCGCGACTTTTTTGCGCTTTGGGGAATCGGGCTCAGCTAGCATGCGACTTGTGAGCTGCGATTCAAGCGCCACGAGCAGGTCCGTATTTTTACGGCAGTTCCGGATTAATTCCGTAACACTGCTTTTCGTGAGCCGCCTAATAGTTATTGCCTGGTTCTCATATACAATGCATTCATCGCAGTAGTAGCGTAGGCCACTCCTCTTATCGATGGCATCACGAACCAGGCCAGAATAACCAAGACACTTTGCGTGATAAATTTTATCACATGTATGGCAGGGAATACTTTGCTGTCCAGCCGAGATAACTTTCTTACAATTTTTTAATGAACAGAAAGCCATTTTCGCTGACCACGGACCACTGTGCACTATAGCGGACAAAAAAATCGAAAGCGCTCAAAAACTTTTTAATGAGAGATAGATCAGAGCAACAGAGCGGTTTATTAAACACAAGTTAATCACGATGCACTCGCGAAGCGAACGGAAAGTTGTTAGAAAACACTTAAAGGTGTAGAAACGTTAAAGAGATTTAAGTAAACGCCGGTGGTTTCAATAAGAAAAATGAAAATTCGGAGCACAAAACAAAAACACGACCGTTCTCTGTGAAGACGCACTTAATTGTGATATATGATAGGCGCCTAGGTGAACAACTAAACGGATTCGATTTTTCTATGTTAATTTTCATTTCACATCTGATAAAAGGTATTTCTGGTCTTTTTGCAGTACCGTATAACGTTTTAAACATTATGACAAGCCTGCACTTGGTTTCGTAGTCGATTTCATTACCAATGCTATAATCCGTGAATTGATCATCAACTACGTTGATGCTTAACATATCCTCATCAAACATTTCTCCTAAAATGCTCTTTGTCAGTTTTTCGGTTTGTATTCCTAACAGTTCCTCCTTAAAAGTTTTATTTTCTAAAAGGGGATTCTTAACAGTCTCTTCTCCTACGAGTTGCTTCAAAACAGTATCTCCTTCCATTAATTGTTCCCTATCAGTCTCTCCTAACAGTTGCTCTTTAACAGTTTCATTTCTTGATAAATGTCCTACAAAATCCATACAAACATCATCAGATAATTCAGCCATTCTATGTCGTTGATCCTTCGTTCCACCATACAGGTTCTTGTTGAATGTGTGAGACAGGGAGATATTTTTATTGCTGTTACAACTACTATCTTTAATAGTGTCAAGGGTGTCTAGATTAATGCTTAATCCAAAAATATCCATGAAATCCCTTTCCAGAATTGCATCATGGCTCATGGACTCATCAGCGACAATTATTAAATCAAAACAAATTTTTATTCCTTTCTTCATGATAAAACACAACGTTTTTCCTTTTACATTAAGTTGGCTCTTATTTATACCAAAATATGAAGTTTTAACTTTAGTAATATGTATTCCATATGGAACTTTGGAAAGTTTTATAAATGATATCGCGCTGCCTGAGTCTATGAGACATTCTGCAAATATTGTTACATTAGAAAAAGAAACGAAATAAAATTGTATAGATCTTACATAGTTGTTGTTGTCGCTTGCGCTCTTCCTCTTAGGGCATTGCCCTACGAAGTGCCCCATTTCTCCGCATGCGAAACAAGATCCGGGAGCCCTTTTTGGCTTGCGGCAATCTTTTGCGAAATGGCCCTTGGAGTTACAGTTTCTGCAGCGCAATTCGTTGTTTCCAGAGGCCTCCGTCGATGTCTTCTTCGGCACTCCTTCGATGATTTGTTCCAAAAGTTCATCTTTCTCCAGGTTGATGGGTTGAGCCAACATCATCTTGTCTTCGAAGTACATGGCAAAACGCTCGGTTTTGCTGCCATTTCCGTTGCTCGAACTTGCGACGCTGCTCGGACTTTGAAGATATTTGCCCGAAGGCCATAATCAGCTGCTCGCATAGCCTCTCGAAAGGTTCCAGCATTCTAGTGGGGTTGGCATGTAACCAGCGCTGTGCCTTTCCCTTCAGCTTGGTGATGAACAGCATCCTTAGACAGTCGTCGGCCAAGACATATACCTGACCAATGTTCTTAAGGTGCTCCACCCAGATACTAGCACACATGTTTTCGACAAAGTCTATGGCTGCTTCTTTGGCGAAAGATAACGATTTTGCTGATGCAGCTCGGCTGGCAGCTCTATCGGCGTTGAAAACGGCGGTGTTGTTGTTTGTTGAGCCGACTACTGTCAAACCGCTGCTGTTGCCACTCGATGCAATGCCTTGCAGGGCTGGCGAAACGTTTGAGCTTGTAATGCCGCTACCAGATGCGTTGTCGTCTGAGGTCGGTAACACGATCAGACTGGCAAGGTTGCCAGACGATGGATGCACTTGCGACCGCCGTAGAATGTTCTAGTCTCCGAGGTTGCCACTATTGTCAACTGCTTGTTGTTGTGCGGCGCCACGTGTTTGCGCTTGTTGCAACAAATTGCGATGCGCACTTACTTCTGCCTGCAGCTGCCTTATGATGGCAAGAAGTTCGTGTTGCTCAATGGCATCTCGGGAGAACACCCTTTGTGATGCCGGTGCTGCGATGTTCAGCACGTTGCCCTCGGCGCCCTGAACTTGATGGGCGGAGGCGACGACTTGCACTTCTTCGGAATCTTCGTTAGTGGGTTGATTTTCTTCAGAAGCCCCGATAACGGGCTGATCTTCTCCAGAATTTGTGTTGGCGTCTTCACGTGTTGCCTGGCCGCGCTCCTCGGGAGGAACACGCGCAAGACGAGCCATCAATTCGGCCTTAAGGCCTTGAGTTGGCATTCCCAAAGCGGAAAGCCATCTTTTTAGTTGGACAACCGAAAAATTGTTGAAGTTTATGTCTTCCATTGCGTAGATTTATCCCACTTCTGAATTTGTAAGAAGACCGGTGTATTTAATACTATAGGCACTTTTTATTAAAACAAGTGCGCTTTATTCAATGCATATATCAAGAATGATTAACATTATGCTTGTTAAAGATTATGTTCTCCTTAATGTTAGCATAACATTAACAATCGATAGTTTATCGGGCGTAAGGTGGCCTACTACATATAAGTTTTTATTATCTATACTATTGAAGTGTTTGGCTAAATTAGATGTTTTACCAAAAACTATCTCGTGTGGACAATAGTCATGTGCCATAGAGGGAGTTGTGATAAAGCAGTATACGAAATATTGTAGCCATACATCCCAATCTGTTTTATCAACTGAGATGTACAAGCGGATGAACTCATTAAATGTTTTGTGGCTTCGCTCCACGGTTCCTACACTCTGGTGATGATGTGCTGTTGATATTATGTTTTTGATATTTAAGTTTTTACATAAATCTTCAATTATTGAATTTTTGTATTCTGTTCCCATGTCCGTGATGAACGTCTTCATTGGACCGTATTTCAGAATAAAATCTTCGAATATAGCTTTTGCTACTGTTTTTGCACTTTTTTTGGATTGGTATTGCTACAAGGTACTTAGTTAAATCACAAATTAGTATTACTATGTATTCATTTCCTTGTTCAGATTTAGGTAGTGGAGCGATCGTATCCACAATTACCCTGTCGAAAGCCGTTTGTGGCGTTTCGGTGATAGGTAATAGGGTCTTTGTATGTTTTGTTGTCTTTGCTTTTTGGCATTTAGGACATTTTCTTATATATTTTGTTATATCTTTGGTCATGTTTTTCCAATAATAATGCCTTTTTATTTTTGCTAATGTTCTAGCTATGCCTGTATGACCTCCTTGTATTGGATCATCATGGAATGTAAACAGTAATGCTGCTTTCTCTTTATCATTATTTGATAATTGGGTCACCGGCTTGAGTAGCGCTACTCTTAATGATTGTAATTTTTTATTGCCCATAATTTGAAAAGATTCCATTAAAATGGTTTCAAAGATCTTTTCGCTCGGTACCACTTTGAGTTGGCTGATATTAAGTATGCCGGCTCCTTTTTCAAGCTTTTGAAAGAACTGACCTAAGTTGAGAATTTCATTGGTGTACAAATCGCTAACATCAATTCTTGCTATAACCTTTTTTCCATGCTTTAGTAAGCAAAGTGAATCAGTTATTCACAAGGTCACTACTTTTCGTACCTCGTCATTAACAATGACTTCGTATACGTTGGGCTGATAAGCTTTATTTAGAATATGCCTAGGCAAATCTATTTTTTCTTTTTCTGTTCCTGCGCAGGAATTTTTCTGTTTACTTTGATTTCTGGTAGTGACTTTCAGAATTTTATTATTTGTCTGGATATTTTTTAAATCCGTTATTGTTATTCTTGATAGCGCGTCGGCTATATGGTTGTCTTTTCCCTTAAGATATTCCACAGTAAAATCATATTCTTCCAAGTCTAATCTCATTCGTGTTAATTTCGAACTTGGATTTGTCATTGAAAATAGATAGGTTAATGGCCTATGGTCTGTTTTGACTGTGAAATGTTTTCCATAAATATATGGTCGAAAATGGTTTATTGCCCAGTGGATAGCTGCTAACTCTTGTTCTGTTGTATTTTTATTACATTCTCCTTTCGTAAAGGATCTTCATGCATAAGCTACTGGTAGCTGAGTGTTATTGTAATCTTGAGTACGAACAGCTCCACATGCTTGCTTGCTTGCATCTGTTGTTATGCAAAATTCTTTATTAAAATCGGGATATTGCAATAATGTGGGTTTCATCAATTGGGTTTTTAGGTATTCGAATGCGTTTTGACATTTATCTGTCCATTCCATTCTGTATCAGTAGCATATGGTCGATATGATTATCACTCAGGAAATGTGTTATTTCATGTTTGTGCAGAAAAACGCCATTGGCGTTCCACATGGTTATTCGTAGATTTGTCATCAATTATTTGGACTGCTTTGCTGCAAGCAACTGTTCTGGTCGTCATGAAGGACATAAATTCCATCATGCTTTGTTGCATAGTTACCATCATAGCTTCCAGTGGGCTTTGTGACTGTCCTGAGCCCTGCTGAACGTTTCCTAGATAAGACTGGAGTGGGTTTTCCGTTCCTGTTCGAAGAACATCGGCGTTTGAAAATCCCCTCTGTTTAATTAGCTGACCAAATAAGGATCTTGCAAGCGTTCCGAAAAATGCTTCCGGCGTCGTTTTTGAGTAAGTGACACGTTTTGAGTGTTTTGGTGGCACGTTGTTGTCACTCGTCGCATGCGGTCTTTCAATTCCTTGTAGACCACACAGCCCCTGTAGTTTGGCATGTGATTTCCTCCGCAGTTCCCACATTTCTTCTTTTGGAGGTCTTCCTTGTTGGCAGGGCAATTGCCGGAGTTGTGAAAGTCTCCACTGATCGAAGTGTGCAGTATGTTCTGGTGTGTCCATACTCCTGACAGTTTGTACATTGAACTGGGCCGTTCCTTTTATGTGGTTCTTTAACCTTAATTCTTCGGTGCAATAAGTATTGCAGGTCACAAATAGGGTGCACTTCATTTTTCTTCAAGACTCTGTTGTCTGGCTCCAGCTCTACTTTGGCAATTGCCGGAGTTCTGAAAGTCTCCACTGATCGAAGTGTGCAGTATGTTCTGGTGTGTCCATACTCCTGACAGTTTGTACATTGAACTGGGCCGTTCCTTTTATGTGGTTCTTTAACCTTAATTCTTCGGTGCAATAAGTATTGCAGGTCACAAATAGGGTGCACTTCATTTTTCTTCAAGACTCTGTTGTCTGGCTCCAGCTCTACTTTGAAAAGTAGTTGCGGCTTTTTGTTCCTGTTAATGCTCTTACTAACGATCTTTGCAGAAAAGCCATTTTCTTTAAGGGGATTGATAATTTCATTGGGTGTTAGGTCGGGCTCGATCGGTTTATTTTTGGCTTATTACCCACCGCGGTGTTCTGCGGGCTAAGCTTACGCTTAATTTGGATGTAGCGGTCCGTGCCGTTCTGCATGGCCGGGCCAGCTTGTTGAATATGAACTTGCTTTTGTTTTGTCATAATTTTAGTTGACGATATATATGGCGCTGCAGTCGACGCCATCGCAGTCGATTCTTCGGTAAGAGCCCTTGCTGTAGAAGTTGGTTTTGCTGCCGTTGCTGTAGTTGTTGCTGTTACTTTTAGTGCGTTTGCAGAAGTTTTACCACTGCATGTTGCTGATGTGCCAAGGGTCTATTCTAATGGTGGGGGGTTAATTTTGTAATACACCAAATTAGTTTTTTAAATTTGATTTTTCTCTAATACATCCACGTCCGCTCTCTTAGGGAATTAAACACTTCTGTTGCAAATGACGGCAAAAATCAGTATACACGTCGACAAACAGGGTAGCGCGTCACTTTGATCGTCAGCGCGCCAAACAAAAAGTCAAACAACAATTACAATGTTGCTAACGGCGAACAATGAAAGCGAAAAAGAAATCGAAAAAGTTCCCCGCCGCAGCTGCTTGTATAAGTTAATTTCCAGGATAATAAAAACCCAAAAATAAGTTTTGAACGTTTGATTTATTCGGAGTTCAATTTGAGACTGATTTTATTCATTTAAAAATTCCCTGATCTAAGCTGTGGGTTGGGGCAACGACGTCGACGTCGCAGAAGAGACCGCGGCGGTGGCCTAGTTTTGATGGAGCGGCGAGAAACTGCAAGGTTTGCAGGATCAGCATTTTGGTATTGCGCTGTGGCTGTTGACCGGGTGCGTGTGTTTATGTTATTGAACTTGGGGGTTCTTGGTGTGTTTATGTTACTGAACTTGCGGGCTCTTTGACCGTTGTATTGAAATGTTGCAATGTTGCCATCGACAATGTTGCAATATTTCTCGGAAAAAATATGGAAATATTTCTGCGATTAACTCTCCCCCTTAAAAACCTGCTTGTCCTCAAGAGGTGTTAGAAATAGGGAATATTATTAAATTCTGGTATTATTTGTTTAGGAATTGATATAATATAAGTTTTGTTGTTTAAAATTTGTGGAGGCGGTTCTTGGATATGTAGGATTACTTTTTCTTTTCTGTGAATACAGTTTTTAATACGATCAAAGCAAGAACAATGGCGCAAATTAATGTTACTGTTGTTATTCGGTTTATTGTAGAATCATTCTGTAAGGTTTGTAAGTGCTTTCTATTTTTGATATGTAGAGCTTCCAATGCTTCTAATGACAGAATTTGAATGCGTTGTGCTTGCAATGGGGTAATTTGAATTCGTGGGATTAACTTATATGAGGGTATATGTACTGGTTATGTATAACGACTGGGATTATTTTACCAACTATTAATTTTCGAGTTTCAATTATATGAAAAATTGGGGGGCGACAGTGATTGCAATACTATAACACAATTAAATGATGCATCCAACGGCGGTTCAAATAGGATATATAATGTGTATGTGCACATGTATGTGTATATGTAGTGTATATAATAAATTGAAATATAATTTTTTTATCTATTTATTATATAATAAATGCATGCACAACTAGCTCTACTAAATCGATACTTTCTACTTTCCTCTTGCACGTCGAACAATCGCAGAGCATCCCTCTGGCAGCAGTACTTCTGGTGTGGAGGACAGGGTATTTCGCGACCGGCTCCTTAAGTTGAGAAGGAGTTGCTGTGTATTTGTCCAACTAATACCGACACGCCGCGGGCAACAATGAAGAGCACTTTGCAATTTGTTTGCTCTGAGTTGCGACTATAGCTGCCATATAACTGAACTATCGGAAATGCCATAGCTTTGGTGTTATTAAAGTTAGAAAGTAGGGATTTTCTATGGGTTTTTTTTTTGGAAATGCCATAACTTTGGTTTATTTCAAGTGTAATATGAAGTAAAATCAATACTCTGTATTTTATATTTATTTTTATTGAAAAATTAATAAGGTTATAACATACACTTATAAAAGTGCATTTGGTTAGGGACACATTTTTTTCAATGTTCCCCCTTGACTTAAGAATAAGTTGGCTTGGTTTAAAATTCACATAACTGCGCGAGCAGCGCCGCGGCCAACGCTTATGTATCTAAATATCTATATGAATGTTTATGTGCCACTGCAGAGCAGCGGTCAATGCTTATGTATAAGTGTATACAAGCGGCGCAAGTAGCAGCCGCGCATGAGGGAGAGGGTGTTATGCTCACACGGTAACCCAATGAACGGCCGCGCATGCAGACATGCCGGCTCAGCATTTAGGATGCTCATAACATTGTTGTGTGGGTCGAATTACTCCGCTCTTGAAGTGGTGGGAATATTAAGACCTAAACAAATGCCACAATGTTGCAGTGATATAAGTTGTACAGTGTGTACCCGATATTTGAGCATACTACATCTCCCTCCCTTTGAGAAATAACGTAATCTATGGAGTTATTTTGTTAATTATTATGTTGTATGTGTAATATATATGTATATGTATATGCCAAAAGCTTCTCTGATCGTAACATTGGGGGGTTTCTGACGCTCTGCTTCCATCCCCGTAGATAGCTGATGAGTCTGAGGTGACGTGCAGACGAAACTAGCTAGTCCTATCATAGTCGGGCTCACTCCCCAGGGAGTGTAAGTGTGGTGAAAGTTAAGTGGAATAAAAACGTTGTGTTATAAAAGAAATTAAAATATAACCAACGTATGACCTCGAGTAATTCAATAACACTACAATAATTCAATAACACTACCTGTATGTTTATAAAAATTAGAAAATTAGAATATTAAAATTTTTTGTAGTTAATATTGTAAATATTAGAAATCAAAACTTGAAAATTTATGCGACTATTTCTTATTATTTATTATTATATATTTTTTCGTATTTGTATTCCTATATTCATTATTATGGTGAAGAGATTAAATTTGATGTAATTTTATTTTTCTCTTATGAATGGCCATCCTACAAAATGTATTCTACAAAAGTTTTTTTAATCTTTTCTTCTTCATTTCTTTAAGGGGATTGATAATTTCATTGGGTGTTAGGTCGGGCTCGATCGGTTTATTTTTGGCTTATTACCCACCGCGGTGTTCTGCGGGCTAAGCTTACGCTTAATTTGGATGTAGCGGTCCGTGCCGTTCTGCATGGCCGGGCCAGCTTGTTGAATATGAACTTGCTTTTGTTTTGTCATAATTTTAGTTGACGATATATATGGCGCTGCAGTCGACGCCATCGCAGTCGATTCTTCGGTAAGAGCCCTTGCTGTAGAAGTTGGTTTTGCTGCCGTTGCTGTAGTTGTTGCTGTTACTTTTAGTGCGTTTGCAGAAGTTTTACCACTGCATGTTGCTGATGTGCCAAGGGTCTATTCTAATGGTGGGGGGTTAATTTTGTAATACACCAAATTAGTTTTTTAAATTTGATTTTTCTCTAATACATCCACGTCCGCTCTCTTAGGGAATTAAACACTTCTGTTGCAAATGACGGCAAAAATCAGTATACACGTCGACAAACAGGGTAGCGCGTCACTTTGATCGTCAGCGCGCCAAACAAAAAGTCAAACAACAATTACAATGTTGCTAACGGCGAACAATGAAAGCGAAAAAGAAATCGAAAAAGTTCCCCGCCGCAGCTGCTTGTATAAGTTAATTTCCAGGATAATAAAAACCCAAAAATAAGTTTTGAACGTTTGATTTATTCGGAGTTCAATTTGAGACTGATTTTATTCATTTAAAAATTCCCTGATCTAAGCTGTGGGTTGGGGCAACGACGTCGACGTCGCAGAAGAGACCGCGGCGGTGGCCTAGTTTTGATGGAGCGGCGAGAAACTGCAAGGTTTGCAGGATCAGCATTTTGGTATTGCGCTGTGGCTGTTGACCGGGTGCGTGTGTTTATGTTATTGAACTTGGGGGTTCTTGGTGTGTTTATGTTACTGAACTTGCGGGCTCTTTGACCGTTGTATTGAAATGTTGCAATGTTGCCATCGACAATGTTGCAATATTTCTCGGAAAAAATATGGAAATATTTCTGCGATTAACTCTCCCTCCTTAAAAACCTGCTTGTCCTCAAGAGGTGTTAGAAATAGGGAATATTATTAAATTCTGGTATTATTTGTTTAGGAATTGATATAATATAAGTTTTGTTGTTTAAAATTTGTGGAGGCGGTTCTTGGATATGTAGGATTACTTTTTCTTTTCTGTGAATACAGTTTTTAATACGATCAAAGCAAGAACAATGGCGCAAATTAATGTTACTGTTGTTATTCGGTTTATTGTAGAATCATTCTGTAAGGTTTGTAAGTGCTTTCTATTTTTGATATGTAGAGCTTCCAATGCTTCTAATGACAGAATTTGAATGCGTTGTGCTTGCAATGGGGTAATTTGAATTCGTGGGATTAACTTATATGAGGGTATATGTACTGGTTATGTATAACGACTGGGATTATTTTACCAACTATTAATTTTCGAGTTTCAATTATATGAAAAATTGGGGGGCGACAGTGATTGCAATACTATAACACAATTAAATGATGCATCCAACGGCGGTTCAAATAGGATATATAATGTGTATGTGCACATGTATGTGTATATGTAGTGTATATAATAAATTGAAATATAATTTTTTTATTTATTTATTATATAATAAATGCATGCACAACTAGCTCTACTAAATCGATACTTTCTACTTTCCTCTTGCACGTCGAACAATCGCAGAGCATCCCTCTGGCAGCAGTACTTCTGGTGTGGAGGACAGGGTATTTCGCGACCGGCTCCTTAAGTTGAGAAGGAGTTGCTGTGTATTTGTCCAACTAATACCGACACGCCGCGGGCAACAATGAAGAGCACTTTGCAATTTGTTTGCTCTGAGTTGCGACTATAGCTGCCATATAACTGAACTATCGGAAATGCCATAGCTTTGGTGTTATTAAAGTTAGAAAGTAGGGATTTTCTATGGGTTTTTTTTTGGAAATGCCATAACTTTGGTTTATTTCAAGTGTAATATGAAGTAAAATCAATACTCTGTATTTTATATTTATTTTTATTGAAAAATTAATAAGGTTATAACATACACTTATAAAAGTGCATTTGGTTAGGGACACATTTTTTTCAATGTTCCCCCTTGACTTAAGAATAAGTTGGCTTGGTTTAAAATTCACATAACTGCGCGAGCAGCGCCGCGGCCAACGCTTATGTATCTAAATATCTATATGAATGTTTATGTGCCACTGCAGAGCAGCGGTCAATGCTTATGTATAAGTGTATACAAGCGGCGCAAGTAGCAGCCGCGCATGAGGGAGAGGGTGTTATGCTCACACGGTAACCCAATGAACGGCCGCGCATGCAGACATGCCGGCTCAGCATTTAGGATGCTCATAACATTGTTGTGTGGGTCGAATTACTCCGCTCTTGAAGTGGTGGGAATATTAAGACCTAAACAAATGCCACAATGTTGCAGTGATATAAGTTGTACAGTGTGTACCCGATATTTGAGCATACTACATCTCCCTCCCTTTGAGAAATAACGTAATCTATGGAGTTATTTTGTTAATTATTATGTTGTATGTGTAATATATATGTATATGTATATGCCAAAAGCTTCTCTGATCGTAACATTGGGGAGTTTCTGACGCTCTGCTTCCATCCCCGTAGATAGCTGATGAGTCTGAGGTGACGTGCAGACGAAACTAGCTAGTCCTATCATAGTCGGGCTCACTCCCCAGGGAGTGTAAGTGTGGTGAAAGTTAAGTGGAATAAAAACGTTGTGTTATAAAAGAAATTAAAATATAACCAACGTATGACCTCGAGTAATTCAATAACACTACAATAATTCAATAACACTACCTGTATGTTTATAAAAATTAGAAAATTAGAATATTAAAATTTTTTGTAGTTAATATTGTAAATATTAGAAATCAAAACTTGAAAATTTATGCGACTATTTCTTATTATTTATTATTATATATTTTTTCGTATTTGTATTCCTATATTCATTATTATGGTGAAGAGATTAAATTTGATGTAATTTTATTTTTCTCTTATGAATGGCCATCCTACAAAATGTATTCTATAAAAGTTTTTTTAATCTATCCTTGTGAACTATCTGTTTTTGTGTATTTAAAATAGTTATATTATTATTATGTTTTATCTGCTTTACTGTATAGGGTCCTGTATATTTTAAGTCTAGCTTATGGCCAGTTTCATTTTTTAATAAAACCTTGTCTCCTATTTCTAATTCAAAATCTATGCTATCTTTATCGTATCAATCTTTTTGTTTTTGCTTACTAGTTTCTAGCATTATTCTGGCTCTTTTATATGCCTGTTCTAATCTTAATTTAGATTCCTTAGCATAACCTTCTACATTATATAATGGTTCTATTCTATCTATGCTATTGAAATGGTTTGGTAAGTTTGAAGTTTTCCCAAATACTAATTCGTATGGACAATAATCATGCGCCATAGAGGGAGTTGTGTTAAAGCAGTATACGAAATATTGTAGCCATACATCCCAATCTGTTTTATCAACTGAGATATATGAGCGTATGAACTCGTTAAGTGTTCTGTGGCTTCCCTCCACTGTTCCGACACTCTGGTGAAGGTGTGCAGTAGAGTTTATGTTTTTGATATTTAAATTTTTACATAAATCTTCAATTATTGAATTCTTATATTCTGTTCCCATGTCCGCAATGAACGTCTTCATTGGACCGTACTTCAGAATAAAATCTTCATGGTATGTAGACATTATAGCTTCTTTTTCTTTTTCAGAATTTATAAGGGTCACCGGATTGAGTAGCGCTACTCTCAATGATTTTAATGTTTTATTGCCCATTTTCTTGAATTTATCTATTGAAACGTGTTCAAAGATATTTTCCCACGGCGCCACTTTGAGTTGGCTGATTTTATGTATACCAGCTTGCGTCTCAAGCCTTTGGAAAATCTGACCTAAGTCAAGGACTCAATTAGTATATAAATCGCTAACATCATATCTTGCAGTAATTGTTTGTCCATGTTTAAATAGACATAGCATATTTTTTACATGCAAGGTCACTACTTTACGTACTTCGTCATTGTTTACGACTCCGTATACGTTGGGCTTTGAAGCTTTTTCTATAGATTGCCTAGTCTAAGTATATTTCTTTTTCTCCTGCGCAGGATTTCTGTCTACTTTGGTATCTTGTAGTGACTTTATTTATATTTCTGGCTATATTTTGTAGTTATTTGATGGTTATTCTTGATAACGTAATTGTCTTTCCCCTTCAAATACTCAACTGTGAAGTTGTATTCTTCTAATTTTAACCTTATACGTGTCAGTTTGGAACTTGGGTTAGTCATTGAGAACAAGTATGTTAAAGGTCTGTGATCTGTTTTGATAGTGAAATGTTTGCCATAAATGTATGGTCGAAAATGTAATATTGCCCAGTGTATTGCAGCTAGTTCTTGTTCAGTAGTACACTTATTACTTTCTCCCTTGGTAAAGGCTCCGCTCCACATGCTTGCTAGCTTGCATCAGTAATTATACAAAATTCTTTACTGAAATTGGGATATTGTAGCAAGGTAGGTTCAATAAGTTTTGTTTTTAAATATTCAAATGCGTTTTGGCATTCAGCTGTCCATTCAAAAGGAACATTCTTTTTACATAATCGTGTTATGTGCCGTAAATAGTCGGCGAAATTTTTTATGAATCGGCTGTAGTAATTGCAGAATGCTACAAAACGTCTTGCGCTGTCTGCATCGTGTGGGGCTAGATAATTCAGTATGACGTCATATTTCTTGTCGTCTGGTAGTATTCCTTAATCTGTTCTTTTATGACCTAGAAAAGTCACCCCATGCACAAAGAATGAAAATTTTTTTGTATGTAACTTCAGGTTGTATTTCCTACATTTCTCAAAAATATATGTTAAGTTTTTAAGCATATGTTTTTCGGAGCAACCTATAATTATTAAGTCATCCATATAAAGGAATGCTTGTGAAGGTTCAAGTCCGGAGAATGCAATAGTCATCATTCTCTGAAATGAATTTGGCGCTATTTTTAAACCAAAAGGTAATCGCGTGAAGCAATACGAGCCATTGCTCGTTGAAAAGGAAGTTATATCTATTGAGCTTATTTCAAGTTCTATTTGGTGAAATCCTGACATTAAATCAAGACATAAAAAGTATTTTGTCGACCTAGTTGATCTAAAATATCATTAATCCTAGGGAGTGGAAATTTATCGGACAGTAATTTTTTAATCACCATTTCTTTTCTTCGGAACCTGGAGCTGATTTTTTAGGGACATAATAATGGGCTATTGTATTCAGATAGAGAGGGTTCGACAATCCCGTCGGTGATTAATTTTCCGACTTACTTTTGAATTTCGTTCGCCTGACTATGTGGTCTTCTATAGTTTTTTATGTATACGGGTTCATCATCTTTTAATCTCAGTTTTTGCTTGTATAAATTATTCGTGCTAATTAGTTCTGTTTCTAATCCGAATATGTCATTATATTTTTTTCATAAGTTTGAGAGTTTTGATTTGTATTGTGAGGGTACATTATTTGACAATTGGACTAATACAGACTTTTCTCTAGTTTCTTTGTTTCCTTCCACTACTTCGCAGTTCAAATGTGATTCATATGCTATATTATTCGCACTGACCACTTTATCTACGTCTGTTGTATTCAGTAGTCTTATAAAAGCGTTTTGTGTTGTAGCTATGGTACTTGCTATATAAATTCCATGCTCAATTTCTTGAGTTGGAATTAATACACTGTCCTCTTTTGAATTTAATTTTATTTTTGTATTGACTTGTGATCTTGCTGGCAAAAGAATTGAGTTATTGCCAGAACTGTATGCTATTGGAACATAAATTGGAAATTTTAAATTGTTTGGTCTTATTATAGGCCAATCTTCAGATGGCTGAGAGTCTAGTTGGCAGTTGTATTTTTTAATGAAATCAATTCCTAAAATGCCATCACAAGGGACAGCTAAGTGTAAGTCTACGATATAAAAATCGTGTGGGCTTATGTACTTGGTAGTCTGTTTATACCCGTTACTCGTAGAGTAAAAGGGTATATTGTATTCGTGCAAAAGTATGTAACAGGTAAAACGAAGCGTTTCCGACCCTATAAAGTACATATATTCTTGTTCAGGATCACTAGCCGAGTCGATCTAGCCATGTCCGTCTGTCCGTCTGTCTGTCCGTATGAACGCTGAGATCTCGGAAACTATAAAAGCTAGAAGATTGGAATTTTGCATGTAGATTTTAGGAGTTCCTACGCAGCGCAAGTTTGTTTCAAAATGGTGCCACGCCCCCTCTGACGCCCACAAGCTGTGGCCACAGTTTTGATGCTATTATGAAATTTTTTTTTGATATGTATTTGTTTCGTCAATACTTATCGATTGGCCTAATAAAAGTTTGCCACGCCCACTCTAACGCCCAAAAACCCGTTAAACGCTTAAGCCTGGCTAGCGCCTACATTTCCGCCTTTCATGGCACAATAAAGCCATCTAGCGGATGACTTTGGAACAGCTGGCCAAGGTGCTCAACAGAGTCAACGTTAATTCTCGATAAGGATTAATATTAAAGGAAATTGCGATGGTTTTCCTTTGTCAATACCGAACTATATCCCAAGAACTATGCAAATCAAGTCAAGTTAGCCAAATTGGAGGTCTGAGTCAAACAATGGCGTATGTGTGTATGTAAGTAAGCATATACATATGTATGTATTTACATTGTACACAGTTGCAATTGCCCTGCAAAGAAGGCATATTTATATTAAGTTGTTTAGCTGAGTAACGGGTATCTAATAGTCGAGGCACTCGACTATAGCGTTCTCTCTTGTTTTCAATTAATGTTAAGCCTTTGGATTTAGTAATTTCTTGGCTTATTCCCCGTATATCTATTATGTAATTATCTTGTATGTTTTGAAATATATCGGAATTTTCTTTTACTAAAGAGATTTCGGCACCTGTGTCTACCAAAAATACAAGTTCTTTTCCGGTAGCCACATGGGTGAATGAGACGAATATATTCTGGCTGAGATTAATAGTATGGACTGTTACGTTCTCTACTGTTGAGTATTTAAAGGGGTTTGGGAGTTTTCCGAAGTGTCATTGGCTACTCTCACATTATTTGATTTATTGTTATTGTAGCCTCTGTTCGAGTTGCCACGGCCCCTTGAGTTTCCTTTGTAGTTGCCGGAACCATTGTTATGGTTGGTATTGTTGTAGTAACTATAATTGTTACTACGACCTCTGAAATTACCTCTATAACTTTCTAAAGCCTTCGTCATCTGATCAATCTCTGATGTGTATTGATTTGCAGTTTTATTGCGTTGCTGTAGATTCATCAGCTTTGCTGACAATACTTCTACAGTCTCGCCTTTGACGTTACTTTTTAATTTGGCAATTACTTCACCTACCGTTGTTTCGTTTCCAATCAGATTTCTGGCTACACCCTTTAGCTTTGTCTTTATTATTGAGACTGCTAGGTTTTCGTGTTCGCCTTTTATTGACTCTTTTATATGTAATGCATCAACGAAACTGGTTAAATTTTCTGCTTTACCATCGAAAACTGGTATACTCTTCCAATGTTAATTCTTCATCTAGATATCTAAGTTGAATTTTTCTTTTATCGATATTAAATTTTTCTTTGAGCCTTTTCAAAAATTTTGATACTTTTGATCATCATTTAATTTTTCTCGTCGCCCATGTATTAATATTCGTATAAGATGGTAATCCACGACCTCCTTTACTAAGACGTATGGCATAGTATTTAGGATTAAACCCTTTATTTTTTATTGCAAGCAAACAAAGGGCTGAATTCCAAATTGTACTTTTCCATATAGTCATATTCAAATTCAGTAATGGGAATGAAGGTTTTATGACAATGAAGAATGGTTAATGCACGCATTATAAATTGTGGGTCTTTAATAATTATTTCATTAAGACATCTATTTAATTCTATAGTATTAAATGCCATTATTTGATTTAGGTATTTCAATGGTTCTGAGAAATATCTTTCGTTCAATAAATGGGTATGAAATTGAACACTCTATCCTTTCTCCTTTTTTTTTTATTCTTAGATTTTATCTAGATCGTTCGCTCTGCTCAAATACTTCTTCTTTATACATTTATTGTGCAACTTTTATATTTTGTAAAAAAGATTTGCGCTCATTATTACAATGATTATTATTAAGAGTACTTGCACCCAACATAGGTCAATATTGTTTGGTTCTACTTTGTTAATAACGTTAGCAGTGGAGTCCACTGATTTAACGCCTACAATTCCCATTTTGGGTAGATATACTCCTAATATATAAGTATTATTATAATTGCTATGATTTTCTGTAGAGAATTTATTTATTTTATTGTTATTCATTCATTTAAAGAAATTTTAAATAGATTTATGTAAATATTCATCTTTTCCATATTCCCCTACCTAGCTTTCTCTTTGATTTTAGGGCCACTGAGAAACACTCAGCAAAATAATATCAACAAAAAAAAAAGTTTGCATTTATAACAAGAATTTAGAAATTCAAATTTGATTAATTAAATAAATGTAATAAAGTGTCTGCAGGCATAGTCGCATAAATTTCCTTTCGATAATCAGAGTGAAAAAAATTTTTTTTTGTTAGTTTTCATATAACTGATTTACAATATTTTGCTCTATATAAACCAATATCATTTATTTGGTTTTAGTATATGTCCTAACTGTGTTTAGTATTTTTCGAGCAGCGCTTTCGCTCATCGACTCGGGTTAGAAGTTTAAAATTAAAGTCAACTTGGGCATTGGCATAAATGCAGCCCTTGTTGCGTTACTTTGCTCGTTTGCAAAGTTTTTTGTCCAATTCTTTAATATTTTGTTCATGCATTTCTTTCTCCTGCAAGGTCGTTGCTATATTCCTGTAGTCGTTTAGCAGTCTTCTTCTTTGGAGGGGTTTTACCCTTTTTCCACTTCTTTTCCGTTTGTGGATGGGTTTGCTGGACTCCTGTCGTGCCCTGTACTCAGCTATTGAGAGGGGGCGAGGTCCATCGTTGGGACACAACTCTAGGGCCTCTTGTAGGCTTGGTGCGTGCCTTTGCTCGACAGGAACAGGTGTCTCCCACGATGGTGCTGTAGTGTGCATACATACAGAGTACACACTGTACCATCGCCAACAATGTTAGCCAAATCTGCAGGATCAGCACTCTTCAAGTGCAAACGTAATTTGACCACACACGCCATCAGCGAGTGATAAGTCGCGCCAGTTTATTCCCACAGCTTGGCGACTGCAACAAATATATCCATGTATGCACATAACATTCCATTCCCTCTCTCTGGGCTCTGCTCTCAGAGATAAACATAAGCTAATATATAAGGCGGTTGCGTCGCTGCCTGCTTAACCGACAGCGCCGACTGCGCAAAATAGAGCTAAGCCAAAAAAAAAATATAGGCCGGCAGTCTAGAGACAACGGCAAAACAACGAAGTATCAATAAAAATAAATGATAAATTAAAATAAAACCAGTGCGTTTATATTATATTATATAAAAAGAGAAGAAAAAAAATCATCAACAAAAATTGAAGAAAATGGTTATGTATGTGTTACTACAAGATTTTGAAATAGAATAACATATATGGTACACAAAAAGCTATGAAAACTGAGTTGAAACGATTATGATAAAATATATCGAAAAACTTTAACGTTGAGAAAACAAAACACCCTGATTGAAGGAAAACGGCCTGAAACCCTTCTTTTATCCTGCGACACATCAAATAAAATAGCTTGTGCGATGGCCAGCACCGGCACCGCCCGAGTCCAAAGGGCCAGGAATATCTAAAAAAAAATAAATATAAAATAATTCAAATCATCAAAATAAAAAGAAATAGCCTGTGCGAGGACCAGCACCGGTACCGCCCGAGTCCAAAGGGTTCGGAACATCAAAAAATAATAGCCTGTGCGAGAACCAGCACCAGTACCGCCCGAGTCCAAAGGGCCCGGAACATCAAAAAATAATAGCCTGTGCAAGGACTAGCACCAGCACCGCCCGAGTCAAAAAGGCCCAGGACCTTGAAGACGAGAAGATACTAAGGACAAGGATGCAGAAGAACAATTTTTTTGTTGTATATTATAAAATTGTAAGTTTGAGCTGTACAAGAAGACGGCCCAAATTAGAACATTTTTTTGAAAGGCAGGAAAAATAATTTGTAACAATAAGAAAAAAAATGGAAAATAATATAATAACGTACAACCAAAAAATATTTTATAAAAAAAAAATGAAAATGTAAAATAAGTAACCAGAATATAAGAATTCAAAAAAAACTATAAACTTTAACAAAATTTTGTTAATTACAATATTAGCATTGTCTTCCATTATTCTTATAACTCCCCATGCAAAATTAAAAAATAATGTGTTGGTTCGGCTCAGACGAAACCCAGTCTACGGGAAATAAAGCTAATGTTGTTAATAATGTTCAAATAGTTGATCATACGGATGCTATTAAGTCAATGTGGATACTACTTTTGATCCTGACAATTAGCAGCGTTGCTCAATTCATGCTCGCATTATACGTTAAACATAATAAAATAATTAAAAGACGTTATATAAGCAGAGCTCTTTTTGCATCTTTTTTTAAAATACATACATTTAAATATATTGTCTACCTGACAAGGATGGACCGTAGAACAAAAATAATAAAAGGAAAGGAGGATTAAGAAAAAAGGCATTTAAAAGAATAGCCGCCATTCGAAATAAATTAGCAGCCAGTGATAATACATCATGGGAACAAGTATGTAAACTTCACGCAGAGCTAGACTCCCTAAAAAATTGGTAAGCACTAAACTACAGAAAAATCAAGAACCCGAACAATGTTACAAAAATACAAAAAAATCATCGGGGAAACTGTTGTCAAAAAATCTCCTCCAAAAGAGAAATTTTTGCCAGTTCTTAAAAAGGAATGCCCGGCAGACTGCCCAGGCCCTTTATTCTCACCATACTGTGAATGAACATGCAAACACACAAAGCCCCAAAACAGACCAGTAAAGAAAAAAAATAAAATAAGAAAAAAAATTTTTTTTTTAAATTTACAAATCTGTTCTTTATTATGGATACAAACAGATGTGTAGAAAAAACACGAGAAAGGGAACCCATGTTCGATTATAGAGTAAGATCTATCCTCGAAACACTTTGGAACCCCATCTCAGTGTATGAACTAGAATTAGAACTAGAACCAGAATATGGAAAAATTCAATCTAAGTAGTTCCCCATTAATACATTGTAATAATACGCAAAAAGCTATAGTATTATCAACAATACAAAACTGTAAGATTTTTTCCGTCATTGACAAAAATGCATTGCTTGGCAATATAATAATCTTTAAAATTATTATGAAATAAAGCCTAATGGATTGGAAAACTATTTCTGATAAATTAAAAGAAATAAGAACAAATTTCGACAAGTCATACAAATGTCTTTCGCAAAACCGAAATGTTCAGGGAACAACCATACAAAAACACACAGTTCTGGTAGACAGCTTTAATGATGCACGCCTTATAATTTACGAACACAGAGATAAATTATCCAGTAAACACTGGATAGGTATCTCAAAATTATTATCTAAATTTAAAAACAATCTTAAAAATATAAAACAAAAATATAAGTTAGACATTTTAATTCCATATATCCTTAATACACCATTAACATTTGAGGAGGAATTGAAATCAGAAGAAATAGAAGATAAAGATTCCGATACGGAAGATTTAGTCGAAACAAACAAGGAAACCGAATTCCCAAAAACCGAGGACATACACAACATGACTATTCCAGCGGTATTAACGCTGACCGAACTGTTGTATTCCGAAGAAAATATATCATACGAAAATTTGGAAAATAATATAATCAATATGACGGACGACTCGATTGCCAATAGAGCATACATGAAGGAAATCAGCTCGGCAATTCCAGAGTTCGATGGAAAAAAATCCACCTGCAAAGATTCTTAACAGCATTGAAATTGGTCAACCTTACCAAGGGCCCATACGAAAACATAGCTGTTGAGGTAATCAAATCCAAAATAGTTGGATCAACATTGTACAAAGTACAAAACGAAACAACTATTAATAACATAATCAGTAAACTCCAGGCCACTATAGTGGGCGATTCTTCTGACGTTGTAAAAGCGATATTATTAAACATATACCAAAAGGGAAAAACGGCTACGCAATTTACAACTGAAGTAGACAATCTACGGAAACTATTAGAAGGTTCTTACATTGACGAAGGATTAAGTGCCGAACATGCAGACACGTTCAGCACAAAAGAAGCCATTTCTACAATGATAAAGAATTGTGAAAATGTTAAATTAAAAACCATTCTGGAACCAGGCACATTCAAAACAATGAATGAAGCTGTTACAAAATATATTCATTGCAGCACGGAAATGACAGGAAATGCAAACAACATATTATATACAAATAAAAATAATTACTTCCTAACTATAGAGGAAACTATAGAGGAAGAGGCTATGGCCGAGGATATTACCAAAATAATTATAATAACTATAATCATTATGATAATAATTACAAATAACCGAGGCCGAGGAAACTCTCGGGGTCAAAACCGCGGTAATGGAGGCAATAACACAAACTACACCACTCAAAATGGCAGAAATAACACTGTGAGAATGGCTCAAACTAACTCGGAAAACGAGGAAGTGAACAATAAAAAACAACACAGTTCACTCTATTACTCTTAATTTAAATATATTCGTAAAAGTAAAACATGAACTTACACAAAAACAACTCACCTTTTTTATAGACACCGGAGCTGATATTTCTCTCATTAAAGAAAATTCCGACAACTTCATTGATACGGACTTCAATAACACTATACAAATATCAGGAATAGGCAAAGGCTCAATAACTACAATAGGACTATCATTTACTGAATTAAGAACGAGCAATTATATAATACCACATAACTTTCATCTAGTTCCCCATAACTTTTCAATACCGGTGGACGGAATAATTGGAATAGACTTCATAAAGAAATTTAATTGTATATTTGACTTCAATCAAGATAATGACCTTTTCATTTTAAGACCTGATAATTTAAAATTTCCAATAAAAATTCCAATCCTGCATAACATAGAAACTAACGAAATAATTATACCAGCCCGCTCCGAAGTAATTAGAAAAATAAATTTAACCGAAAGTAATAAAACCCTTCTAATACCAAATCAAGAAATTGAAGATGGTATATAGGAAATACAATTTTAGATCCCCAAACCACATTCGTCCGAATTTTAAACACTACAAATGAGAACAAAATAGTCAACCTTAAGAACATTAAACACGAATCTATAGACAACTATAATATTGTCCATTTAAATGGCACAAATAGAAACGAAAAAGTCATCAATAAACTAAAACAAAATTTTCCGACTCAATTTAAAAATGTCTTAACAAATCTTTGTTCAACATATAGTGACATATTCGGTCTTGAAACCGAACCGATATCTACTAACATTTTCTACAAACAAAAATTAAGAGTAAAAGATGATGAACCCGTGTATATAAAAAACTATAGAAGTCCACAATGTCATAATGAGGAAATAACTAAGGAAGTGGACAAACTTATAAAAAATAAAATAGTAGAGCCCTCAGTATAAGAATATAATAGCCCTCTGTTACTTGTTCCAAAAAAATCATTACCTGACTCAAAGGAGAAAAGATGGCGTTTAGTAATTGATTATCGCCAAAGTAATAAAAAACTTTTAGCAGACAAATTTTCACTACCTAGAATCGATGACATACTTGATCAATTGGGCCGAGCAAAGTATTTCTCTTGTTTAGATCTTATGTCCGGATTCCACCAAATTGAATTAGAGGAATCGTCCAGAAATATAACTTCATTTTCAACGAGCTATGGCTCTTATCGTTTTACACGATTACCTTATGGTTTAAAAATAGCCCCAAATTCTTTCCAGCGTATGATGACAATTGCACTTTCCGGCTTGTAGCCATCCCAGGAATTCCTCTACATGGACGACCTAATAGTTGTAGGATGTTCAGAAAATCATATGTTGAAAAACTTAACAAACGTCTTTGAACTTTGCAGAAAAAATAATCTTAAACTACATCCAGAGAAATGCTCATTTTTCATGCATGAAGTGACCTTTCTTGGTCACAAATGTACAGATCAAGGTATAATGCCAGATGACAAAAAAAATGAAGGCATTGAAAAATACCCAGTCCCCACGGACGCTGATAGCGCCCGCAGATTGGTTGCATTTTGCAATTATTATCGTCGATTCATTAAAAACTTTGCAAATTATTCCCGTCACATTACTAAATTATGCAAAAAAGGTGTTAAATTCGAATGGACACCAGAGTGTCAAAGTGCTTTTGATTACTTAAAGAAAAAATTAATAAGTCCAACACTACTTCAATACCCCGATTTTTCTAAAGAATTTTGCATAATCACGGACGCAAGTAAGCAAGCTTGCGGAGCAGTCCTTTCACAAGAACATAATGGCATACAGCTTCCTGTATCTTATGCATCGAGATCATTTACTAAAGGAGAATCCAATAAAAGCACAACGGAACAAGAACTACTAGCAATACATTGGGCAATTAACCATTTTAGACCTTACGTTTATGGGCGAAATTTCCTAGTTAAAATAGACCATAGACCATTAAGATTCCTCTTTTCTATGGTTAATCCAAACTCTAAATTAACAAGAATAAGACTAGATTTGGAAGAATACGAATTTACAGTTGAGTATCTTAAGGGAAAGGACAATTACGTTACGACAATTACGTTAATTACGAAAGTTGTGACCTTGCATTTAAATATTTTCAAATGCTTTTTTAAGCATGGTAAAAAAGTTATTGCAAGAATAAATGTTAGCGATCTATATACCAATGGTACATTTGATTTAGGTCAATTTTTCCAAAGGCTTGAAAAAGAAGCCGGTATATACAAGATCAGCCAACTTAAAGTGGCACTGTGTGAAAAAATCTTTGAAAATATTTTAGTTGATTCGTTAAAAAAAATGGGCAATGAAATATTAAAAAAATTAAGAGTAGCGCTACTCAAACCAGTGACCCTAACAAAAGATAAGAAAGAAAAAGAAGCTATACTGTCTGAAAACCATGACGATCCACTACAAGGCGGCCATACCGGAATAGCCAAAACCTTGTCAAAAATAAGACAACATTTCTATTGGAAAAACATGTCTAGGGACATAACGAACTACGTAAAGGCATGTCAAAAATGCCAGAAATCCAAAATAACTAAACACACAAAAACTCCATTAACTTTAACAGATACTCCAACTATGGCATTTGACAGAGTAATTGTTGATACGATAGGTCCATTACCAAAATCGGATCAGGGCAATGAATACGCGGTAACTTTGATATGCGATTAAACGAAATATTTAATTGCCATACCAATACCAAACAAAAGCCCAAATCAGTAGCTAAAGCTATTTTTGAAAATTTTATTCTGAAGTACGGTCCAATGAAGACGTTCATATCGGACATGGGAACTGAATATAAAAATTCAATTATTGAAGATTTATGTAAGTACCTTGGTATAACAAACATAACATCTACAGCGCACCACCACCAGACATTAGGAACAATAGAACGAAGTCACCGAACACTTAACGAATACATACGATCCTATATATCCGTTGATAAAACAGATTGGGACATATGGCTACAATACTTCGTCTATTGTTTCAATACAACACCTTTTATGACACACAACTATTGCCCCTATGAATTAGTTTTTAGCAAACATCAAAATTTAAGTACATCTTTTAATTCAACAGATAGAATAGACTGCGTTGCACACTTTTGACCAAAATTATAATACCCTCTGCAAGGGTATAAATATAAACGCACTGATTTTTATACCCTTGCAGAGGGTATTATAATTTTGGTCAAAAGTGTGCAACGCAGTGAAGGAGACATCTCCGACCCTATAAAGTATATATATTCTTGATCAGGATCACCTCCTGAGTTAGTATAAGCATGTCCGTCTGTCCGTCTGTCTGTCCGTCTGTCTGTTTCTACGCGAACTAGTCTATCAGTTTTAAAGATATCGAATTGAAACTTTGCACACACCCTTCTTTCCTTTGCACGCAGTATATAAGTCGGAACGGCCGGGATCGGCCGACTATATCCTATAGCTGCCATATAACTGAACGATAGGAAATGTCATAACTCTGGTGTTTATAAAGTTAGAAAGTTGAGATTTTCTATGGTTCTTTTATTTGGCCAATCAATTCGACCTATTAAATTTCATAAGGACCGGCCGACTATATCCTATAGCTCCCATATAACGATAGGAAATACCAAAACTTTGGTGTTTTTAAAGTTAGGAAGTTTTATATTTGGCCAATCAATCCGACCTACCAAATTTTATAGGGATCGGCCGACTATATCCTATAGCTGCCATATAACTGAACGATTGAAAATGCCATAACTTTGGTGTTTTAAAGTTAGGAAGTTGGGATTTTTATGAGTATTTAGAATGCATTATATGAATAATTTTGGAGAATATTATTTACAGAATATTCTGCAAGGGTATATCAACTTCGGCTCCGCCCTTGTTTTAACTAAAATGCTGTGAACCATAAATTCTATCATAACAGTGCAGAGGGCGGATTACCTTCCGCACTCATATGCCTCCTGCGTTTGTGTAGTCGGCAGTTTGCCTACCACACTTTATTTTCCTGCGTTGGAGTAGAAGGATTTGCCATTCTTTCCACACTTTTCCGGCTCTGCTGCTGGTTTTTGTTTTTTTTCTTTTGTACTTTTTTTTTGTTGTCCGGGCCTCTTGGACTCAAGCGGCGCCGGTGCTGGTCATCGTACAGGCTGATAATTTTTAAACAAATTTTCTTTCATTTACAGCTTTTATATATTAAAAAAAAAAATTTACATCACTTTATGATATTTTCTTTTTTTTTATTGATTTTCGGTTTATTTAAATACAATTTTTATGTTTTTATTTGTTTTGTATTTAATTGTATTTGCTGTTTCTTTTTCATTTTTTCACTATTGTATTTTTTTCATTTCGAAGATTGCACTATTCACTGTCACGGTCGCCATGTAATATGAAGTAAAATCAATACTCTGTATTTTATATTTATTTTTATTGAAAAATTAATTAGGTTATAACATGCACTAATAAACGTGCGTTTGGTTCGGAGGTAATTTTTTCAATGTTCCCCCTTGACTTAAGAATAAGTTGGCTTGGCTTAAAATTCACATAACTGCGCGAGCAGCGCCGCAACCAACGCTTATGTATCTATGTAAATATCTATATGAATGTTTATGTGCCACTGCAGAGCAGCGGTCAATGCTTATGTATAAGTGTATACAAGCGGCGCAAGTAGCAGCCGCGCATGAGGGAGAGGGTGTTATGCTCACACGGTAACCCAATGAACGGCCGCGCATGCAGACATGCCGGCTCAGCATTTAGGATGCTCATAACATTGTTGTGTGGATCGAATTACTCCGCACTTGAAGTGCTGGGAATATTAAGACATAAACAAATGCCACCACGTTGCAGTGATATAAGTGGTACAGTGTGTACCAGATATGTGAGCATACTACACAAGTTAGGAAGTTGGGATTTTTTATGAGTATTAAGAACGCCTCATATGAATAATTTTGGAGAATATAATTTACAGAATATTCTGCAAGGGTATATCAACTTCGGCTCCGTCCGAAGTTAGCTTTTTTTCTTGTTTTTTATATTTATCACTGTCACTAAGTTGCCGAAAAATAATATTTATAATTTTATAGTCCATGAAAAATTAGATAGTTTAATTAAAACCAGAAAACTTGTGATGGCTAAAATTATCAATGTGCGAAAAGAAAATCGACCGAAAACGAAAAGAATAAATGTCTCGACGGCTCAATTCAAATTCAACGAATGAATATTCAATCTTTAGGCAAAGTATTTAGAGCCTAGCTTAACGAAAGTTGGTGAAGACGGGGCGACTTCGCCGAGAGCGAGAGAGATTTATTGTGCTCCCGCCTTCACCCTAATTAACTTACACTATGCTTAAAGTTTAAACAATTTCATTATAATTGGGCCAACAAACTCACTTTTTAGCTGATTAGGTTTTAATATGTTTGTATTAAGTCGGCCATGATTTATGTCTATTAATAGGTTTATGATTCCATATTGTAGTTTCTGGGCTTTGAAGACGAGTTATTAGCACTGGCGAATGGCATTATAATCTCCTGCTGCTATGAAGCGATCTTTAAGTAAGTTGTAAAAATTCATGAATTGTTCTTCAGTAATTATAAAGGGAGGCGGGCAGTAGACATCGGCTATGGAAAGGGATTCGCTATCTGACTGCAATTAGATAGACGTGGCCTGCAAGTATTTTGTAGCAAACCTTTTTGGGAAAATGGTGTTTGATGCATTTCCTGATTAGGATGCGGGTTCCGCCGTGGGTTGGATAATCTGTGCGGTAGAAGGTGTAGCCTCTTATTTGGAAATTGTATTTGTTTGTTAGGTGCGTCTCTATCAGTAGCATATGGTCGATATGATTATCATTCAGGAAATGTGTTGCAGGAAAACGCCACTGGCGTTCCACATGGTTATTCGTAGATTTGTCATCAATTATTTGGACTGCTTTGCTGCAAGCAACTGTAACACCATGTGCTGGTATTGAACCAGTGTTTGCATGGTCGTTTTCATGAAGGACATAAATTCCATCATGCTTTGTTGCATAGTTACCATCATAGCTTCCAGTGGGCTTTGTGACTGTCCTGAGCCCCGCTGAACGTTTCCTAGATAAGACTGGAGTGGGTTTTCCGTTCCTGTTCGAAGAACATCGGCGTTTGAGAATCCCTTCTGTTTAATTAGCTGACCAAATTAGGATCTTGCAACCGTTCCGAAAAATGCTTCCGGCGTCGTTTTTGAGTAAGTGTACTGTAGTATGCTTGTATCATTATAGCAGGTACTTACTGTACCAATGCCAGAATTGTGCAACCAAAATACTTATGCTACTCAGAACCCAACTTATGAGAACTGCTAGTGTCAGCATATTCCCATGGGCTGAGTGCACACACATACTATGCATACCACGCTCTCTCTCTGTGTGCATTTGAAATACATAAGCACTGGCTGCACATAAGCACCGCTGCCGGCGTCGCCGTCGTTTTTAGCTGCGCTAATGCTCTTGAACATTTATATTTTGCTTCGACTTAAGCATTCAATAAAGAGAGCTCAACTAAAAAAGATATTTGTTTATTCATTAACGGGTTAACTAAAATATATGGTGCGAAGATAACATAACACTTATAACATGGCGACCGTGACAGTGGTTGCTGTTATAGTTCCTGTGCAACGAAAATAAAAACCTATAAAAACGAATATTTAAAAAAAAAAACACTTATATATACAAAAAAAATGTGTGCGAATATATAAAAAAAAACCGAATATAAAAACACTTATATATACAAAAAAAATGTGTGCGAATATATAAAAAAAAACAAGAGAGAACGCTATAGTCGAGTGCCTCGACTAGTAGATACCCGTTACTTAGCTAAACAACTTAATATAAATATGCCTTCTTGTATGTTTTTCGCCGCTCGAATTAGCTCCCGATTTTTATGTTAAAATCGGTACCCAGGGAACACCTCCAATTTGGCTAACTTGATTTAATTTGCATAGTTCTTGGGATATAGTTCGGTATTGACAAATGAAAGCCATCGCAATTTCCTTTAATAGAAATCCTTACGAGAATTAACGTTGACTCTGTTGAGCGCCTTGGCCAGCTGTTCCGAAGTCATCCGTTAGATGGCGCTATTGTATACGCCATGAAAGGCGGAAATGTAGGCGCTAGCCAGGCTTAAGCGTTTAATGGGTTTCTTGGCGTTAGAGTGGGCGTGGCAAACTTTTTTTTGGCCAATCGAAAAGTATTGACGAAACAAATACATATCAAAAAAAAATTTCATAATAGCATCAAAACTGTGGCCACAGCGTTCATACGGACAGACAGACAGACAGACGGACAGACAGACGGACAGACGGACAGACGGACAGACGGACATGGCTAGATCGACTCGGCTAGTGATCCTGAACAAGAATATATATACTTTATAGGGTCGGAAACGCTTCCTTCTACCTGTTACATACTTTTGCACGAATACAATATACCCTTTTACTCTACGAGTAACGGGTATAAAAAAAATTGGACCAGCGCCGGCATCGCCCGAGTCCAAAGGGCACCGGACATCTGCAGCAGCCGACAAAAAGAAAATCAGAAATCAAAAATGAAAAACGCCAAATCTACAAAAAATTTCAACGCCTGTGCAAGGACCAGCGCCGGCAACGCCTGAGTCCAAAGGGCACCGGACACCTGCAGCAGTTTACGGCAGTAAGTGCGGGAGGTAATCTGCATTGTGCACCAACGAATGGAAAAGTTCGTATGAGTGACGTTACTCTAGATAATTCTGCTCCTGTCGAGCAAAGGGACGCACCGAGCTTGCAAGAATCTCTAGAGGTGTGTCCAAACGATGGACCACGCCCCCTCACAATAGCCGAGTACAGGGCACGAAATACGAAGAAAATTAACAAGAAGAAAAAACGAAGCGGACAACGGATTAAACTGCTACAACAAAGAAGACTAATAAAGGACTATATTAAAGTAGCTGCAACAGTCGAGGAAATAACTGCTCATCGAGCAAACACTTTGCCAAAAAGCAAAGTAACGCAACAAAGGCCCTAGTTGCCATTAGTCTAATAACTCTAACTCAAGCCGATGCGCGAAAGCGCTGCTTGAAAATTACTAACCTCTGTTAGGCTTTATACTAAAATCATATGGCAGGTATTTTAATTATATAGAGCGACAAATTGTAAATCCGCCATGTAAAAATTACTAAACCATTTTTTCTTCGTTTCTTTTAATTCATGAATACTAACAATATAAGTAAATTAACAGAATTTGAGGATAATAATTCGCCATACATAATTGGCATAAAATATAGATTTTTGGAAAATTATCCCAAGATGGGTTTAGTAGACACAAAAGTTGTCGATTCAACGGCGAATGTCGTTAATAAAGTAGAATCTCAAAAAAATAGATTTGCAAACAATAACAATTTTATTAATAAGAATTGTAATTATGTTGTCAGCAAGTTTTTTCCTAAAAATCTATCTATTTCACAATAGATGTTTAAAAAAGAAATACCAGAGTCGAGAAAACGACCTGGACAAAATTTAAAAACAAATTTTAAAATACACAAAAAAAACAAAATTTGCCTTTTATAATTTCAAATATTATTGAAAAAAATCATTAATAAAAAACAATAAAAATCAAAAAATTAAAAATTAGTATATTCTTTTATGGCCACAAGTAAAGGTAGACAAACAGAACAATGTTAAACGTAGAGGCAGCAGTTTACACCTATGTATATGAGGGACCCAGATTTTAGTGAGAGAATAATTACACTGCACTGGTCTCAACGACCCCAATGACTATCTATGAGTTAGAAAATTTATATATGTCAACATATAATTTAGAATTCTCACCTTTAATACATTGCTCCGTATTTAATATAGTCAAATTCGGATTGTTGCTTTTGACCACGCACAGATTGTGCATTTGTAATTAATAGTTCTTTAATGTGTGCTTCCTTTATGTTCTTCGCGACTTTGCATCTTTCGCACTCTGTTCACTCTTCTTCTTCTTCTTTATTTTCTTGTCCATCCAAATATAGCTGTCATTCGTTCCACAGGTTGGGTGGCTCTTGCTGCTGACGCTGCTGTTGATTAAAAAATCCATTGTTGTTGTTGCCTTTGCACTCTTTGTGCTTTTAGAAGTGATTTCCTAACCATGTCACAAACACCATGTAAAGATTGTCCCTTGATGGTTGAAATTATGTCCTGTAACGAACTGATTTATTTGGTCTAGTCGCTATACTATAATTACTTTTGTACGGGGTAATATCCATGAAAATAAAGTTCAAATGAAGTAGGAAGACAATTATACAGTATTATCGAAGCATCTAACCGACAATACAACAAGAAAAGATTCAAACTATGGCAGCTACCTGATATTGTTGTCCGATTTTGACAAAACTAAAAGCGTAATTCTGATATAGTAAATAAGTGCTATATCTCAAATAGATATACAGCAAATAAAATGTATTTTATTTATTTTATTTTTTTTTCATTTTTAGATTTATTTTATTATAGACGTCCGTTTTTATTCCAAAAAACCAAAAAAATTTAAACAACTACGACGAACTCACCTAGAAGGTGTGTTCCTACTATTATAATATCCGCGAATAGCTTATTGTAATTTCATTCGAATTTTGAACATAAAAGAATAAAGAACCAATTTGACCGTGGCTGATGGCCAATAATAAATATCTTGTTTTTAATATATTAACATTATAACCTTTAATACAACATCTCGACCGTGACAAAGGTTGTTGTGGTTGACTAACAAATATAAGAAATGTGTGTGTGTGTGCCAACATGGTACAAATATAACAAATAATATTATATAAATACAACAAGAAATAAAACGGAGGAAATAATAAAACAATAAAAAAAAAATTATTATATAACAACGACATGAACAACAACAACAAAAATATTAGTCAAACCACAACAACATCATATAAATCGAAAATAAAAACTCCAACAAAAATCAGGAACAACAAACAAAACCTGTGCGATGACCGGCACCGGTACCGCCTGAGTCCAGAGGCCCCGGACATTAGAACGATAAAATCAACATGTGTGGAAGGAATGGCAAATCCTTCCACACTAACGCTGAAAATACATGAGTGCGGAAGGCAATCCGCCCTCTTCACCCTCGTGGGAGGCACCTGCTCCTATTGAGCAAAGGACGATAGACCATATATGTATATATATATATATATATATTCTTATTATTATTCTTCTTTATGTGGTAATAAATTTAGGTAGATCAGTAAAACAATGACAAACGTAGAGGCAGTTGCCCACCCCTTTATTATTATTATTTCGAAAACATTAAAGATGCCCTCCTAAAAGTAGTTAATTTTGACAAAAAACATTTGCCCACCTCTTAAAAATTTATTTTATTTCATATTTATTTTTGACGAAAAACGTTTGCCCACCTCTTTAAACAGGCATTTTTAAACACAAATCGTTTGCCCACCACTTAAAAATCATTAATTTTTGACAAAAAGCATTAAAAATCACTATTTTGATAAAATAAAAGATGCCCATATTTGCCCATCTCCTGAAATTTAAGAACGAAAACAAAATCGTTTGCCCATCGCTAAAAAAAAGGTTATTTTGACAATAAAATCGTTTGCCCACCCCTTAAAAATCAAAAGATGCTAATGTTTCTCCATCTCCTGACATTTTTCAATTTAAAAAAACGTTTTCCCACCTCCTAAAAATAGTTAATTTTGACAAAAAGCAATAAAAATCACTATTTCAAACAAATAAAAGATGCCCATATTTGCCCATCTCCTGAAATTTATAAATTAAAACAAAATCGTTTGGCCACCGCTTAAAAATAGTTTGCTTTGACAGAAAAATTTGCTCACCTCTTAAAATTGTAATTTTTATCAAAAATAGTTTGTTTCGACTTGAGGAATTACAAATCGTCTCCATTACCGTCGGCACTCCCATGTCCTGGAACATTACTTGGTTTTCCACATAATGGTGTCACTTCACCCCCAGGATCCTCCTGAGAGCCATTGTAATGGACTTTTGTACATTTTTTAGTGATGAGTCACAGGCCGTTCCCCAGAAAGTGATTCCAATGATTAAAATTGGAAAGACATTATCTTTATCTAAAGAGCCGCACCTTGGCTTCAAGGGATAGGCTGGTATCTAGACAAAGAAGCCAGTCCGTTTTGTCAAGTTTTCTTGTTGCTGATCCACAGACTCCATTAATTTGTCCCTTCCAACGAAGGCGTCGGTCTAAGGTAACTCCGAGGTACGTCACCTTATCTTCGTGCTTGAGCCTATTCCCATCAATGTAAAGGCTACGCGAACGGCTAGGGCGGAGAGCAAAAGTGGCATGCAGCGTTTTGTCAACATTAAGCGCAATGTTCCATCGAGAGGCCCAGGACTCAAATTCGTCTAAGAATGTCTGGACACGTTAGGACGCAGACGTAGTGGTGCTACCAGCTGCAAGAAATGCAGTGTCATCTTTATATGTGGCCAGGAGTGTACCACGAGCAACTGGGTTTGAAAGATCCGAAGTGAAAATTGTATACAGGACCGGACCAAGGACGCCTCTCTGGGGGACACCAGCACGAATTGGGCGAAGTCCAGAACGGTGTCCACGAATATCAACAGCAAACTCCCTATTATCTAAGAACGATACTATGAGATTCCAGAGCCTTTCAGGCAAAAGCGGCATTAGCTTGTAGAACAGTCCTTCATGCCTAACCCTGTCAAAGGCCTGTCGAACGTCAAGAAAAACGGCTGAGCAGAATTTGTGGTCTTCGAAAGCCCCCAGAACATGGTTAATTACTCTGTGTACTTGCTCAATAGCACTATGACGACTACGGAATCCAAACTGGTGGTTCGGAAGTGCGTCTTCAAAGGCGTTAATAGCTAGAAGTCTACCAAGCATAATCCGCTCAAAAATCTTGGAGAAAGTGGACAGCAAACTAATCGGCCTATAAGATTCCGCGCAACATGGGTCTTTTCCTTTTTTTGCCACCATTGTGACTAATGCTCGTTTCCAGGGTGATGGAAAATAACCAAGGTCCAGGCAAGCATTAAATAGGAGACAGAGCTGTGCAATGACAGAGCTAGGCAGAGCCTTTGCAACTTTGCCATCAATCGCGTCCATGCCAGGAGCTTTAGTAGTAACCAGTCGCTTTATATGACCACGTACCTCATCTTCGCCTACTGGACGGACAGTAACAGGAGGGCCAAATGAAAGACCTAACCTAGAGATTGTAGTCTTCTGTTTCGCTTGTTGCAAATTCAAATGGAGTAAAGCGATTTTCAAGATCATCAGCAAATACTTCAGCAATCTCGGAATCACTTTGGGCCCAAGTCCCATCATCACGTTTAAGGGAAAACCTCTGAAGCGGCTGTCTTTTAAGTTTGCGGGTGCATTTCCAGAGCGCAAATCCGTGATTCTGGTTAGGATCAATTGCACGAACGGAGGACTTTCCTTAGCTCTGATACAGTAGCCTTCCACCTTGCCATATCGATGGTATGCCTCGTCCTCATCCAGAGACGGCGAAGTGCATGACCTTTTCTGGCCAAGGCAGCAATTTCTGGCTTTGAATAAGCCCAAGATGGGGGAGGAATAGGTATACTTCTAGGAGGAGGGGCAGCTTGATGGATTTGTTCAAGTAAGACCTCAGCAAAGGAATCTACATCGTCCACAGAAAGAAGAGAAGGTTGCTCCTGAGTCAGAGCAGTAAGTTGCGCACTGAATCTTTTAAGATCCGAGCCCCGGGGAAGAAGCCTGGATTTGGTGACGATCGTATAGGCAGCCACGCAAAAATATATTAGGAGCGGAATATGATCAGAGGAAAGTCCCGGGCACTCTGAGATTGTAAGGTGGTTGCACGGGATGCCTTTGTACACAGCAAAGTCAATGGCCGTCGGGAGGTGGTCATTGATCCAAGGAAAATGAGTGGGTCCGCCAGTAGCCAAAATCTGCATATTTGAGTCAGCAATAACTGACATCAGGGTGTTTCCCCGAGGGCATGATCGCCTGCACCCCCAGAAACTGTGGTGCACATTCCAATCCCCTCCAATGAGAAAGCGACTACCTACAGAGCCAGACGCAGATATTCCTCAGTCGTCCAAGAAAGGCGGTGACCAGGTGGACAGTAGACAGCACCATATGAAATTCTGCCAAACCCAGTGACCAAACATATGGCAACTGCTTGCAGGTGAGGCTCCGATATTGTGGCACTTAGGTGATAATCTAAACAGGATTTGATGATGACAGCAGCATCACCAATGTCGATCATCAGGGTTGTTGGCGGAGTGAACAGCATATCCATTAATGTGGAAGAATGAACGGCTGCTAAAATGTGTCTCTGAGATCAATAAAATGTCAATGTTGCGTTCCTGGACGAGGTGCCCAATCTCGAGTGATTTGCCAACTAAGTTGTTGGCGTTCCAAATAACGTTATTTATACCGTAATTAGTCATCGCAATGCGTTGACCCTGATAAAATGGCGTGCTTAGAAATCACGCACTGCAACATTTGTAGTGTGGTCGTCATTACTGACATCATTTGATCAAAGCGTAACAACAACTTATCAATTGCAGCCGCTTGGGCTGTCGCAGCAGCTTCCTTAATCCATTAATACATTCCAGAAGCCTGTCCTGAGAAGGTTGTACAATCAAAGAGGTCTTTTCACTTGGATGTGAATTAGACGTTGGCGAAGTCTGACTTGAGGATGCAGAAATACGTGTAGTAAGTCAAGCATTTTGAGCCGGGGGCGTGGTAGGCCTAAAAGTCTTTCAATAGCCTCCAAATAGGCAGGACATCGACGGGAAGATGCACTATGATTAGAACCACAGTTAATGCACTTGAGTTGTTCCTCATTTATGGCCAAGCACCTCTCCTTGTCTTTTGTCTCATGGTCACCAGCACATCTGGCACACTTTGGCAAGAGTGAGCAAAAGTTTTTTGAATGTCCAAATTCTTGACATCGGAAACATCTTAAAGGACCCTTTCTCTGAAGCTGCGGTTCCACTTTAACCACCTGGTAGTCAATTATCTGGATATCATATACATTTTTGTTGTTTCTAGCTGGTTCCAGCTCAACAAAGAATATATCCCGGTTCGCCTTCCCATTTTTACTAGGGGGGTTGAATACATTCCGAGGGTTGTGTTCCAGAGCTTTAAGTTATTTCAGTGGAAGCGTGAAGTCCCTTGATGACGACTCGAAAGGCTCGTTCATTTTTAAACTGAAAAGTGCTGACTGAAATACCATTATCCTTGAAAAGCTTCTGGACTACACGGTAAATATTGCCGTCATCCACAGTAATCCTACAGAAAGATTAACCAGTTGTCTTAAGGCGAAAACCAGTGATTCCCCTCAAAAGGAAGGGTGGAGGACGGGGCTCACGTTTCTTGGTTTTAGCTTGAGAAGATGCATTGCTTGGGGACACCGAATGCAAGTTAGCTTCAACAGGCTCAGACAAATCATGACCAAATTTAGAGGTGCTGATTGATTCATTAATATAAGTGGAAGTCATTGTATCATCATCATCATCGTCAGACAAAATAGCAAAGCTATTGTTCATTCCTAAGAACAATCTTCTTGACTTGAAGATTGTGATTGTATGGTCATGCCAGAGGCTGGAGCTTGAGGACGTTTATGGTCGCCAACAGGGTTTGGCAGCGATGATTTGTTGATATTACTACCTCCGAGTATGTCAAGATTTCGTCTTTTCCTTAGGTTATTTACCTGAATAAAGCGTTCTTCATCGGCAGCATTCTTACTAATCCACTTGGGGGTAAAAATGGTCAGAGTCGGGACAGATGAGGTGTCTGAATAATTGGAATCATCAAATTCATCCGAAGTATCTGAGAGGCACCTATTGGCATCAAACGCAGTCGCCTTGGCATTCCTAGAGGCATTCATAACAGATACTTTAGCAGCTTCGTCTGTATTGACTGGTGGTCGCGTAACTTGGTCCTTAGCAAAGACCGAGTGCTTAGCCACATGAGACTCATGATTGGTTTCACGACAACCTTTCGTCGATATGGCTTGAAATTGGAAGACATATTTTTTGGGAACTGTACCACCATCTGACATTGTTCTTGCGTAATGAACTAAGAAAATAAAGAAAAAGAAAGTTAACCGCAGCCGGTGTTTTGTTAAGAAAGTCGAAAGAAAAATCATAAAGACACAGAAAAACAGAATTTTGTATAAAACTTATTTTTTTTTTAATAGGGGAGCTTTGAAATAAACATAACCGGTTAGTCATGTGAGAATAATTCGAAGTGATCATGACATATTAGGTAGAACTAGCATTTCAGTAGTATAGAAAAATAATTCATATCCATATTATAATGGAATGGAGTGAATTATATAAGGTTCTAAATAACTTAAAAAGCGATTTCGATAAATCCTATAAATCCTTAACGCAAAATAGATCAACACAACAAACCACTATAATAAACATGTGGAAATATAAGTAACTCGCTTTAACAGTGCGCGTATACTAATACATGACCAAAGGGATCGACTAGATAAAAATCGTTGGTCTGAGGTATCGAATTTTCTGTCTAGACTTCGAACAAATCTAATAACTATAAAAGAAAGGAATAATTTAAATATTTCGATACCAACAATTTTAAACACCCCTTTGAAATTAGAAATTAGATCCATCAGAAGTCAACCAAATACAGGTAGAAGAATCTACATTTTATAGCCCAGAAATGGTAGAGAAAGATTTAAATAATCTTACAATTCCAGCTGTACTTATTCAATCTGAATTATCAGATCAAGAACCAGCTGATTCCGATAGCGAAATCGAACAAATATTAACAATGCCGGACGATACTGTTGCCCAACGGGCATATATTAAAGATATAGAAAATGCTATACCCGAATTCAACGGACAAAAAATTAACCTTCAAAGATTTGTCACAGCCCTAAAGTTAGTAAACCTAACTAAAGGCACATTTGAAGAGATAGCTGTTGAAGTCATAAAATCGTAAATCATAAAATTAGTGTGTTCAACTTTGTATAAAGTGCAAAATGGATCTACTATAAACGGAATTATAAAAAAATTACAAGACACAATTATTGGCGATACATCCGACGTAGTTAAAGCCAAAATGTCAAAAACTACTCAAAGAGGAAAAACAGCAGAAAATTTCACAACTGAAGTTCAAAATTTACGAAAGCTCCTTGAAGCTTCGTATATTGATGAAGGATTACCCACTGAACACGCAGACAAATTCAGCACCAAGGAGGCTATAAACACAATGATAAAAAATTGTGAGCATGGCCGACTCAAAACAATCCTTGAGGCAGACAACTTCTCATCAATGAATGAGGCTGTCACAAAGTACATTCAATGTCAAATGACGGGTAATGCCAACGCAATACTATTTGCAAACAAAGGACAAGCCTATAGAGGTACCAACTTCAGAGGTAACTACCTTGGTAGAGCTAGAGGCAGTGGTCGTGGTAACTACCAAAACAATGGGTATTTCCAATATAACGGCTACAACCGAAGAAGCACCTACAACCAAAATAATGGCTATAATCGAAACTATAATAACCAGACCAATAATTATAGAGGTCGTGGAAATTATAGAGGAAACAACAGTTAGCAAAATAACAGCAACTCCAACAACACACAACAAAATAATAATGTCCGCGTTACCCAGCCAGTTTCGGGAAACTCGCAGACCCCTTTAGATCCGAGAAATTAAAAATACCAACGGTTTATACAATCAACTTCAATCTCAATATCTTCGTACCATTTATTAATTCAGAAACAGGGAAGCAGCTTACGTTCCTCGTGGATACGGGAGCAAATATTTCACTTTTAAAAGAAAATGCTGATATCTTTAACAATATACAAATAAAGAATACAATAAATATTCAAGGAATAGGCGAGGGAATCATAAAATCCAAAGGACTTTGTCCAATAGAACATAAGACAGACAAATATATAATTCCATATAATTTTCATATAGTAAACCGAGATTTTGCGATTCCATGTAATGGAATTATAGGAATCGATTTTATAAAAGAATTAAATTGCCAAATAGACCTTAACCCTACAGAAGATTTGGTTTATAATAAGACTAAATAATATATAAATTCACATTTATATTCCAAAAACATATACTTCTGGTAATAATACAATCCTACTACCAGCCAGAAATCAAGTAATACGAAAAATCGAAATAATGTCCGATACTGATACTATATTAATACCAAATCAGGAGATTCAACGTGGTATTTACATTGCCAATACTATAACATCAAAATAAAATTCATTTATCCTTTTACTCAACACAACCAGTACTGATCAATTGATTAGTATAAGTAATTTAAAATGTGAACCAATTTCTGATTATAATGTAATTCAAAACACTTCAAGTAATAGAGAACGAAACATTATAGAAGACCTACGGAAAAATTTTCCCATTCATTTCAAACAACAATTAATTGAACTATTTGGAAATAAACTGATGTATTCAAACTTGAAACCGAAGCAATTACAACAAATAATTTCTACTAGCAAAAATTGAGATTGAAGGACGATGAACCAATTTATATTAAAAATTATCGAAACCGCATAGCCAAGTTGAGGAAATTTAAAAACAAGTAGGAAAATTAATTAAAGGCAATATAGTCGAACCATCTTTATCAGAATACAACAGCCCACTTTTACTAGTCTCAAAGAAAACACTTCAGGGTTCACACGAAACGAAATGGAGACTAGTAGTCGACTATCGGCAAATCAACAAAAAACTTCTATCTGATAAATTCCCACTTCCAAGAATTGGCGACATTTTGGACCAACTAGGTAGAGCAAAGTATTTCTCATGCCTTTATTTGATGTCAGGTTTCCATCAAATCGAATTAGAAGAAAATTCCAGAAACATAATGTCGTTTTCAACGAGCAATGGCTCATATCGTTTCACGCGATTACCCTTCGGTTTGAAAATAGCCCCAAACTCATTTCGACGAATGAAGACTATTGCATTTTCTGGACTTGAAGCTTCTGAAGCATTCCTTTATATGGATGATTTAATAGTCATTAGATGTTCTGAAAATCATATGCTTAAAAACCTAAAATACATCTTTGAAATATGCAGAAGACACAATTTAAAACTACACCCACAAAAATGTTCATTTTTATGCATGAAGTGACCTTCCTTGGTCATAAATGTACAGACAAAGGAATATTACCAGATGATAAGAAATATGATGTCATAAAAAATTATCCAGTCCCACATGATGCAGATAGTGCTAGACGATTTATAGCATTTTGCAATTTTTATAGAAGTTTCATTAAAATTTCGCCGACTATTCACGGCAAATAACTAGATTATGTAAAAAGAATGTTCCATTTAAATGGTCTTCCGAATGCCAAAATTCATTTCAATATTTAAAAGATAAGCTTATAGAACCAACTTTATTACAATATCCTGATTTCCTTAAAGAATTTTGTATAATAACGGATGCAAGTGTGGAGCGGTATTAACTCAAAACCATAACGGACTTCAACTCCCGATAGCATACGCATCACGCTCATTTACAAAAGCCGAAAGCAATAAAAGCACTACCGAACAGGAATTAGCAGCAATTCATTGGGCAATTACATTTTTTCGACCATATATTTATGGCAAACATTTTACAGTTAAAACTGATCATAGACCACTAACATACTTATTTTCAATGGTCAATCCTAGTTCAAAACTCACACGCATGCGGCTCGAATTAGAAGAATATGATTTTAACAGTCGAGTATCTAAAGGGAAAAGATAACTTCGTGGCATATTACGGCAAACATATAACAAGTCACTACAAGACAGAAAAGTAGACAAAATTCCTGCGCAGGAGAAGGTAAAGTAGAATTGCCTAGGCAATCTCAAATAAAAGCTTCTAAGCCCAACGTATATGAAGTCATTAACAATGACTGACCTTGCAGTGAATAATAATTTATGTTTTTTCAAACATGGAAAAAAAATTACATCCATATATAATGTTGGAGATTTGTATACTAATGAACTAATGGAACTAATGAAATGGAACTCTTGATTTAGGTCAATTCTTCCAAAGGCTTGAACTGCAGGCTGGTAAATCAAAAAATACCCAACTTAAAGTGGCACCCTGGGATAATATCTTTGCAAATATTTCAATAGATAAATTTAAAAAAATGGGCAACAAAATATTAAAATCATTAAGAGTAGCGCTACTCAACACGGTGACCCTATTAACAACTAATAATGAAAAAGAAGCAATAATGTCTACACTACATGATGATCCTATTCAAGAAGGACACACAGGTATAACAAAAACCTTGGCCCAGGTCAAAAGTCATTATTATTGGAAAGAAATGTGTAAAGACATAACCCAGTACATACGTAAATGTCCAAAATGCCAAATGTCAAAAACAACGAGACATACTAAAATTCCTTTAACACTTACAGAAACCTCAGAAATGGTAATTGATAAGGTAATTGTGGATACGATCGGTCCACTGCCGAAATCAGATCAAGAAAGACAGCCGGAGAGAAGAAAATCAAGTCAATGGGGGAAACATCTTGGGGCGGGAACTACATAGAACGAGAAGGAGTGACGTCGAGGGAAGGAAGATCAACATCAGCAATGCGGAACAGCGGATCTAGAGAGAACTTCAAGATAACTGCCGGAGAAGAGGTGCAAGACTCATTTCGCTACATCAAGACGTTCGGGACTTAGAATTAGAGTCTCCGAGCTCAGAAACAGGTAGCTGGGGTCCTTAAGGCATCACGCGGCGCTTTGTTATAATCCTTGTCGCGATTTGAGCTTGGCGTATTGCTCGGCGAGTCCGACAGAATTGAATAAAAAGAGTCCTTCGACGAAGAACCGTGGGCTCGGAAGGGAATTTGTCCAGAACCAGATGTCGTGCAGAAACAATACGCCGGACCAGCGAGCAACGAGGCAGCGGAGAGCAACGGTGGAGCAGCCACAATTCATCAGGGAAGGCTTGAGACAACCATCTGTCACCATTAGTCCCAGGCCGAGGGACAAGTCGGCGAAACATCCTAATATTCTGTGCGTTCTCACTAGACTGTCGGACGGTCACGATTATATAAATTTGGTGGGACGAACAACACACATCTTCTGAGCTAGCTCCACGATACTCGTAGCGAGCGTAAAAATCAGTTCGTTACAAACTCTATCCCTTACCAATACTCCATTATTACTTCCTATGCTCACATCGGAAGATTTTATCTTTTCGTCTAGGATGTCTAACACTTTTTTAATGTCAAATTCTAACTCTTCGACGGTTTCGTCGACAGATATCTTGTTTTCATATCTTTTGAAGAACTCCTTTATTTTACTGCTTTTTCTATTCCATAAAAATTATATTTTATTAGCTCTTAGTAAGCAGTCTTCACGATTAGCCTTATTGAGCTCCTTAATGGTTTCCTTTAAATAATTGCTTAATTGTTCGACATTTTGGTCGAACACATCTGTCAATTTGTTTGCGTCACTCTCTACTACCTTTACCATTTTCAGAACCAACTTTTTGAAAATTTGCAAATTTACTTTTTAGGCTTTCAACAACCCTACAAAACTTCTCAAACAATAATTTGTTGTTAAAATAGTCATGATCGATAACTTCACATTTTAATAACGATTTATGATTTGCAACAAATCTAGTTTAAGGCTATCTACTTTTGAAATACCTTGCCTCGTTAATTGACCTGCTTCAATACGGCGGACCAGCGAGCAGCGAGGCAGCGGAGAGCAACGGTGGAGCAGCCACAATTTTTCAGGGAAGGCGTTAAGCCAACCATTTGTCACCAACCATCCCAGGCCGAATATCCTAATATTCTGTGCGTTCTCCCTAGACAGTCGGGCGGTCACGTTTATATAAATTTGGTGCGACGAACAACACACATCTTCTGAGCTAGCCGCACGATACTCATAGCGATCAGACCGTAAAAATCAGTTTGTTACAAACTCTATCCCTTACCAATACTCCATTATTACTTCCTATGCTCACATCGGAAGATTTTATCTTTTCGTCTAAGATGTCTAAGACGTTTTTAACGTCAAATTCTAACTTTTCGACGGTTTCGTCGACAGATATGTTGTTTTCATACCTTTTTAAGAACTCCTTTATTTTATTGCTTGTTCTATTCCATAAAAATTATATTTTATTAGCTCTTAGTAAGCAGTCTTCACGATTAGCCTTATTGAGCTCCTTAATGCTTTCCTTTTAATAATTGCTTAATTGTTCGACATTTTGGTCGAACACCTCTGTCAATTTGTTTGGGTCACTCTCTACTATCACAAATTTGCAAATTTACTTTTTAGGCTTTCAACAACCCTACAAAACTTCTCAAACAATAATTTGTTGTTAAAATAGTCATGATCGATAACTCCACATTTTAATAACGATTTATGATTTGCAACAAATCTAGTTTAAGGCTATCTACTTTTGAAATACTTTCACTCGTTAATTGACCTGCTTCAATTACTCTAATTTCTTTTGTTAAGCTTGCCTGTGCTACAAGGAGCTTTTTACTGTTTCGGACAACATTTTTTTTGTAATAAATAAATATGGTATTTGGTCTTTTTATACCCTTGCAGTGATCTATCAAAATATCTTGTTGCTATACCATGGGAACATATAACATCGATAGCAAACCATCATCAGACTGTCGGAACTGTGGAACGAAGCCACAGAACCTTTAATGAATTTATACGTACGTACATTTCAACTGATAAGACGGGTTGGGATGTATGGTTAAAATACTTTGCTTATTGTTTTAACACGACACCCTCTATGGCACATGATTATTGTCCATATGAGCTAGTGTTTGGTAGAACTTCGAATTTACCAAAACATTTTAATAGCGTAGATAGAATAGAACCTATTTATAATATAGATGATTATGCAAAAGAAACAAAGTTTAGATTAGAACAAGCTTTTAAAAGAGCCAGATTAATATTAGAATCAAATAAAAGACAACAAAAAGCTCATTACGATAAAAAGTGCCTAGATTTTGAACTAAAGCTAGGAGATCAAGTTCTATTAAAGAATGAAACAGGTCACAAATTAGAATACAAATATACGGGACCATATACAGTAATTGGTTTAGGAGATAATGATAATATAAGAATTTCAAATAATAAAAATAAAGAACAAAAAGTTCATAAAAATTTGTATTTCGTAATCACTTCTATAACCTTTTTTTTGTATGGCCATACATAGAATAAATAACATAAATAAATAAAAAGAAAAGAGAGAGGATATATTCATAAATAAATAAGCAATAAATATATAACAGTAATAATATAAATATAAAAAAATATATATATCTATAATTTCATATTAAAACCAAATTTTCGTTTTGAATAATATAAAGTTTTCCAATTTGCTATATTTCTTATATGATACAAAACAATATCTATAATCTTTAAATTTTTCAAATATATAAGTTCTAGAAGATAATTTTAATAACTATAAATAATCTCATTTTATTACATTTCAAAAAAAAATCTTTAGAAAATAACCTCATTAATTTACGTTATTTTTTAAAAGGAGGTTGATGTAGTAGGCATGTATCATTATAGCAGGTACTTACTGTACCGATGCCAGAATTGTGCAACCAAAATACTTATGCTACTCAGAACCCAACTTATGAGAACTGCTAGTGTCAGCATATTCCCATGGGCTTAGTGCACACACATACTATGCATACCACGCTCTCTCTCTCTTATGTGCACTGGCTGCACATAAGCACCGCTGCCGGCGTCGCCGTCGTTTTTAGCTGCGCTAATGGTCTTGAACATTTTTATTTTGCTTAGACTTAAGCATTCAATAAAGAGAGCTCAACTAAAAAAGATATCTGTTTATTCATTAACGGGATAACTAAAATATATGGTGCGAAGATAACATAACACTTATAACAGTACACGTTTTGAGTGTTTTGGTGGCACGTTATTGTCACTCGTCGCATGCGGTCTTTCAATTCCTTGTAGACCACAAAACCCCTGTAGTTTGGCATGTGATTTCCTCCGCAGTTCCCACATTTCTTCTTTTGGAGGTCTTCCTTGTTGGCAGGGCAATGGCCGGAGTTGTGAAAGTCTCCACTGATCGAAGTGTGCAGTATGTTCTGGTGTGTCCATACTCCTGACAGTTTGTACATTGAACTGGTCCGTTCCTTTTATGTGGTTCCTTAACCTTAATTCTTCGGTGCAATAAGTATTGCAGGTCACAAATAGGGTGCACTTCATTTTTCTTTAAGACTCTGTTGTCTGGCTCCAGCTCTACTTTGAAAAGTAGTTGCAGCTTTTTGTTCCTGTTAATGCTGTTACTAACGATCTTTGCAAAAAAGCCATTTTCTTTAAGGGGATTGATAATTTCATTGGGTGTTAGGTCGGGCTCGATCCCGTTTAGTACAACTTGCAAACCCTTGCTGTTTTTTAGTTGGTACTTGTAATAGTTTTTCTTAGCTTCCTCCATGCATTTAGACACAGCTCGGAAATGTTCTTCGGATTTGGTCTGAAGTTTGGTTTCGTGAATATTCCCTTTGATGATCGGAACAACATGAAAATTTCCGTCCCCGACCAGCGCAACAATTTTGTTGACCAGGGCGTTCGAGCTTTTATCCCTAATGTAAATTGGTGGGGACTTTGGTTTCGGTTGGGTCTCTTTACCCAGTTCTGGTTGAGTTTCAGCTAGGAGGGCAAATCTGTTGTTATTGGATCTCCCGTTGTCTCTTTGGACTCGGTTTATTTTTGGCTTATTACCCACCGCGGTTATCTGCGGGCTAAGCTTACGCTTAATTTGGATGTAGCGGTCCGTGCCGTTCTGCATGGCCGGGCCAGCTTGTTGAATATGAACTTGCTTTTGTTTTGTCATAATTTTAGTTGACGATATATATGGCGCTGCAGTCGACGCCATCGCAGTCGATTCTTCGGTAAGAGCCCTTGCTGTAGAAGTTGGTTTTGCTGCCGTTGCTGTAGTTGTTGCTGTTACTTTTAGTGCGTTTGCAGAAGTTTTACCACTGCATGTTGCTGATGTGCCAAGGGTCTATTCTAATGGTGGGGGGTTAATTTTGTAATACACCAATTTAGTTTTTTAAATTTGATTTTTTTCTAATACATCCACGTCCGCTCTCTTCGGGGATAAAACACTTCTGTTGCAAATGACGGCAAAAATCAGTATACACGTCGACAAACAGGGTAGCGCGTCACTTTGATCGTCAGCGCGCCAAACAAAAAGTCAAACAACAATTACAATGTTGCTAACGGCGAACAATTAAAGCGAAAAAGAAAACGAACAAGTGAGAACGCTATAGTCGAGTGCCTCGACTATTAGATACCCGTTACACAGTTCAAATTATCAATTTGAATTCGGCGATCTCTTAGAGCTGGCAGCTTTACAGCACGAGCATCAGCACGAGCGCTTCTTTAACGCAGGCAGCTTTTGTCCTGCACCAACAGCTGTGTTTATGTTTATGTTTTTGAGTGCAATGCTTACATACATACACACATACGCCATTGTTTGACTCAGACCTCCAATTTGGCTAACTTGATTTGATTTGCATAGTTCTTGGGATATAGTTTGGTATTGACAAATGAAAAACATCTCAATTTCCTTTAATATAAATCCTTATCGTTGTAGTGTTATTGAATTACTCGAGGTCATACGTTGGTTATATTTTAATTTCTTTTATAACACAACGTTTTTATTCCACTTAACTTTCATCACACTTACACTCCCTGGGGAGTGAACCCGACTATGATAGGACTAGCTAGTTTCGTCTGCACGTCACCTCAGACTCATCAGCTATCTACGGGGATGGAAGCAGAGCGTCAGAAACTCCCCAATGTTACGATCAGAGAAGCTTTTTGGCAATTGTTAGTTGCCAAAGTTCATTGGTTTTAACATAGGTGGAGTTCTGTCGTTAAAGCTTCTATCAGTGTGTGAAGGTTTTCAGTGTTTTGTCTGTTGAAAAACCTTCGGTTGACTGGGAGAGCCCTCATTAATTTTGGAAGAATTAATACTTGAATACTTGAATTGAAAGATTTATCTTATGCTTCGAGATGCACTTTTCCGTGGACGATACTCCAGTGATCTCAGTTTGAGACCGAATTTTGGGCAATTTCAGAATCTGAAATCACTGTCGATCAAAAATTATTCGAAACCTCCCTTAGAGGTTTGAATTTGAACGCGTGTCGTTGCTAGCAACACTTGTTCCGACGTCATACACGTATTCACTTTTTCATTAGACTTTACATAAATGTGTAGCATACTGTGATGATTTTTCTTACAAATTGAACATGGAATGGGCCTTTGACCTTTCTTATTAAATCAATGTTTAAATGTGTCTTTTTTACTTTTTCCATCCTTTCTGATGGATTTAAAGCCTTACATTTTTGATACTGAAGTATCAAATGTTCCGTAATTTTACACATGGGACAACTGTTAGTAGACAATTCTTTTATATTGTTACTAAATACTTTTGTTTATAGGGTTTTCATCCTGAACAAAGCTAATCGAACTGAGTCGCTGCTCTAGCAATACAATGACGTCGGACCATGCTTGAATTTCTGTAGCTTTTTAACATGGCTCTCATATAGTTGCAGAGTTTCTTTGTTAAATTTTTTTTATTATTATATTATATCAATCTTGTCAGAAATTTGTGCCTTCAATTTTATCATATGAATTGACTCATTAATAAGATTAATCTGATCGGAAAGAAATTTCTTTTTATTTTCATACCGCTTGGTTAATAATTCCCAAGCGGCCTCATAATTTCCCCTGATCCTAACAATAAGTGAGAAACCACACTCCTGGCTTCTCCCTTAAGTCAGATTTTAATGTAATTGAATTTTAAGGTAGGACTGAGATCCTCTCTTAGATATATGAGTTCATTGAATAAGACAATCTTTGGAATCTCTATAAAATGTTGGTACCTAAATTTTAGGCAGAGTTGGCAAATCATCAATTTTATGATTTGCTACTTCTACCTTTTTCGGCACAATTTCCTCGAGTTTTTTCTTCATGTTTTTTGTATCATCTATCATCATATCTCCTAACAGTGACAGTTTGTAGTTTTTTATATTATTTATTGTATTATTGCCCCTAGAACATATGATAGGTTGCTAAACCAACACTTAAATTGGTTTAACTCGAAGGGATCATGCGTATGAAGGCCAAATACACAGCGATGCTCACTCGTAGAACGCAGAGTAGTTGAATACATAAGTATTGCTTGAGTACTGATTTTATTAGGGCAGAAGGTCGGGTTCATAGAGACAAGGGAGCCACCATAGCAAATATGTGGTATGGGGTTGTTAGTTAAGAATGCTTACGTTTTAAGATATACAAAAGTACCGAGTCATAATAATTGTCTCCCACACAAGCTGTTTATACGCTAGAGTTAACAAAAATAGAAAAGTTAGCTCAGGCAGAGCTAGCGCTGTCCGTAGGCATCATGTGGCTTAGTGACTCAAATGGTACGCTAACATAAACTCAAATGGAGCTCGCTTAAATCTCTTTCTATCTTGGGTCATAAAAAGTTTATTATTTTCTTCCAAATCTGTAATCTGGCGTTGAGTGTTATCAAGGAAAGTATTACATTGATCTGTTACAAAAGACTAGGTTATTCACTTTCATCGGCCTCTATTCCAGTTAAAGGGCAAACTTTCGTAATCGGTCATAAAATTGAACCATCTCTAAGTTTTATTTTCACTACTGTGACTCGGTTATGTTTTCCTTTATGTACCTCTTCTACTTTTCCCAACGGCCCAAGGGGTAACAATTTTCATCTTTTGATAATACAATTTGACCTTTGTTAATATTTTGCAATCCTATTTTTCATTTATTTCTCTGTTGAAGAGTGTTTAAATAGTTATTCTTCCATTTAGTACAAAAATTCCCGTTTCATTTTTTGAATCAAATTTCCAAGTTTTTCTTCGGAAATTTCTTCAATAGGTCCAATGTATGTATTGGCTGTATACAAAGATCTAGAATTTAATACATCTTCAATTTGACATAAGAGAGTTGCCATCTCTTCTTAAGTTAGATTATTATCCCCTGTTATTCTTTTAAGGTGGTATTTTACCGATTTAACTCCGGCCTCCCATATACCTCCAAAATGCGGTCCTGCCGGGGGTATAAAATGACATTTAATTTGTTCATTTTCTAAAACGGGAATAAGTAGTAATTTAGTATTTTTATTGAGTACTTTCTGTAAATCTTCATTCAATTTCCTGAACGCACCCACAAAATTTGTTCCATTATCAGAAGTCAAATCGCTAAAAACTTATAAATGGGTAGCCTTCGTTGCCATGCAAAGAAACACAGGAATGTAACCTTTAAAGGATTTTTGACCTCGATTCTTTGAGCATCTTATCTGATATGGGCCAGCATAGTCTACTTCAGTATACATATAACAAGAGAGAACGCTATAGTCGAGTGCCTCGACTATTAGATACCCGTTACTCAGCTAAACAACTTAATATAAATATGCCTTCTTGTATGTTTTTCGCCGCTCGAATTAGCTCCCAATTTTTTAGGTGTTAACCCAGGGAACACCTCCAATTTGGCTAACTTGATTTAATTTGCATAGTTCTTGGGATATAGTTCGGTATTGACAAATGAAAACCATCGCAATTTCCTTTAATATAAATCCTTATCGACAAATAACGTTGACTATGTTGAGCACCTTGGCCAGCTGTTCCGAAGTCATCCGATAGATGGCGCTATTGGTACCACGGGCCATGAAAGGCGGAAATGTAGGCGCTAGCCAGGCTGAAGCGTTTAATGGGGGTTTGGGCGTTAGAGTGGGCGTGGCAAACTTTTATTAGGCCAATCAATAGGTATTGACGAAACAAATACATATCAATTAAAATTTTCAAAATAGCATCAAAACTGTGGCCACAGCTTGTGGCTTGTGGGCGTCAGAGGGGGCGTGGCACCAACAAACTTGCGCTGCGTAGGAACTCCTAAAATCTAAATGCAAAATGCCAATCTTCTAGCTTTTATAGTTTCCGAGATCTTAGCGTTCATACGGACAGACAGACGGACAGACAGGACAGACGGACATGGCTAGATCCACTCAGCTAGTGATCCTGAACAAGAATATATATACTTTATAGGGTCGGAAACGCTTCCTTCTACCTGTTACATACTTTTGCACGAATACAATATAAAAACGGGTGGGTAGTAAATCTATGCTTTGGTAAATTTCCCATAATTTTCTCTGCCGTAATTTGTCTATATCTTGCACATTTGACACACTGCCTCAAGTATTGCTTCAAGCTGTTCCTTTATCCGAATATCCAGAATTTTCTTAGAATATAAATTCGCATAAAATTAATTCCGCCGTGTAATGTTTCTCTATGTGAATTTTTGATAATTAGTGAAGTTAAATGACACTTATCTAGAATTATCGGATGTTTTGTATGAAATTCGGCGCTGGAGTTCTGTAATCTACCTCCAACTCTTAATAGTCCGTCTTTATCCAAAAATGGGTTCAATCCTAATATTTTAAGCTTTAAGTTAAATTATCTCCGAACTAAACTGAATTTTTTTGTTTTTTAATTATTAATACGCTTGCTAACTTTTAATCTCATTTCAATAAATCTTAGGGTATATGCAATAACTCTTTCCAGTTTACGCATTCCGGAGTACTTTTTTATTAGTTATAGTATAAAGTATCTGCTTCTTCTTCTTTTGGCCGGTATTTTTCCGACTTGGCTAACCATTGAGGTCCGTTCCACCAAATTTCACATTATAATAATTTTTCCGCTGTTACTCCCCTTGATTCTACGCCTGCTGAGTTGTCTTCTGATCGAACATGTCTCCACTCGATCTCCTTAATTTTCCTTATTTCGTCGGTTCGCCGTCGAATAAATTTGGCTTTATTATTCCCATTTTTAATACGTGCAAGTGTGATTGTTGAATCACTCCAACCATATGCTTTCGTTTGACTTTCAATTGCTTTCCTAACTCTATCTATAAATTTCGAGAGGAGATGTGCAGCACAAGATTCTAGTTTAGGAATAGTTTTTCTTCGGATTAACTTTGCTTTTGCTAGCTATAATCATCGAAGAGGTTCCCACCTTCCCACGCATCAGAAAATTCATGAATTTGAACTCTCATATTATCTTGGGATTTCACCCACCTTGGAATTCTTATACTTTCAAGAAGTGATAAAGCTTTTCCATTTACTGGCATCTGCATCTGACAAGTTCTGATCCCATTTTTTCTCTGTTAACCAAAGCTGTTGCATACATAATTTTTCTATTATCACTGGGGATAACCAGCCTAAAGGGTCCTAAATTTTTGCAAGTGTTGATAACACTACTCGATTATTAATTTTAGTACAGGGTTCACTGTTAAAATTGAATTTAAATTCATCTTTAACAGGTTCCCATTGAAGACCCAGTGTTTTTATGGATTCATTTTCTTGAATCTGTAACATTTTATTTTCTTCTTTGTTTTTCGGTGTCCCTGAGACATTGGAAATCCATTTTCTAAGATTAAGGCTTACCTTATCTAATATTTTCCACTTGTTCTTTGGCTTCCTGTATGGAGGCATGTCGTGGTTGTGGAGGACACGAACACGGGGCACGAGGATGCAGAAACCAAAGATTACTATTCTGCTGGGTGTGCGGTAAAGTTGGCGTCAGGTGCGTAGAATGCTGCAACAAAGCGGGAAATGGGCAGCGATCCCAGTCGCAGAGAGGCGCACAGGGGTCGCAAAGTGCCTTCTCTCCACACTAACTGACAATTTGATCGAGGAAGAAATTGGAAGTGTCGCATACAAGGCTACAATTGACACAAGAGCCACGTCAAGCTTCATTAACGAGGAGCTTGCTGATACACTGGCTGACAAAGGAAGGATCACAAGGACAAGAAGTTAGATAAGCAGACGGCAGATGCAGAATAAGCTCACAGCTCGAGATCACGGTGGAATTTGGAAACAAACAATTGGGGATGAATCTGCTATTACTTTCAGGAGTTGTTGATGAACTAGTGCTGGGATGGAATTTCCTCACGGAAGTCGGGGCGGAAATAAAGTGTGCCGGGCATGAATTGCGAATACCTGCAAGAAAATGGCACAATGGATGTCTGGAAGAAAGGCTGTCGGTGGCTGTAGATTCCCACTTAAGTGATGGAGAGGACATTAAGAAATTCCTCGATAAACAGTTAGCAGATTTCAGCACCATGTCAGGTACATCTACAGTGGCCGAGCACCAAATTACCATGAAAGACGACAAGCCAATTAAACAGAGGTATTATCCTAAGAACCCAAGAGTCCAAGGCGAGATCAACGCAGAAGTGGACGAGCTGTTACAAATGGGCTTCATAGAACATTCAAGAAGTCCATACAGCTCACCCATCGAAATGGTGAAAAAGAAGACGGGCAAGTGGAGGCTATGCGTTGATTTCAGACAAATAAACGCGAAGTCCATAAAAGATGCCTACCCAATGCCGCGGATCAATTATATCCTGAACCAACTCAGAGAGGCAAAATACATAAGCAGTCTAGACTTGAAAGTCGGATATTGGCAAATCCCTCGGCAAAGTTTTGTTCCAATGGAAAGTAATGCCCTTCGGATTACACTACAGAACCACCATCGTCGGTACGCACACTACGCCAATACCAGGGGGTAGCTTCATGGTACCGACGGTGCAATCCTGACACAAGAGACAGGGGACGGCGAAAGGGTCTTTTCATACTCAAGCCGGACACTAAACGGCGCGGAGAAAAATTACTCCACAACAGAAAAGCAATCAAAAAGCTGAAACCGTACTTGGAGGGCTACCATATTAAAGTGGTTACAGACCACATGGCTTTAAAGTAGTTAAACAGCATAGAAAGCCCTTCTGGATAGATAGCAAGATGGGCCCTGGAGTTACAGCAGTACGACTTCGAGATAGCGTACAGGAAAGGACAGCTGAACGTTGTGGCAGACCCCCTATCCCGACAACCGTTGCCGGACTCTGTTAGGATCATGAAAGACGCATCGGAAAAACCGACCAATAGCTGCAGCTGGATCAGGAGTATGTGGGAGAAAATAAAAGCCCAACCAATAAAATATCCAGATTATGTAATGGAAGGCGAGTCTCTCTATAGGCACATTCCTCACAGAGCAGGCAATGAAGATGTCATAGCTTGGAAACTTTGCCTTCGGCATGGTGCCGTACTGGAAGAAAACCATGACTCCCCATCTGCTGATCATGCTGGGAGTAGAAGAACTATAGCACGCCTGGCAGCCCGGTACTACTGGCCAGGAATGCACAGGGACGCCAGGACCCACGTACGCAGGTGTGAAGTTTGCCTGAAATACAAGCCCAATCAGCTGCAGGGAAAATGCTCACTCAGGTACCACAAGAATCATGGGCAACAGTATGTGCAGATTTTGTTGGGCCATTGCCAAGATCAAAGCACGGAAATCAGGTGATACTGGTGTTAATCGATCGGTTTTCCAAATGGACGGAAATTGTACCACTACGAACAGCAACAGCAGGGACCCTACAGAGGGCGTTCAGAGTACGCGTAATATCAAGGTTCGGGCCTTCAAAAGATTTCTTAGCGAAATGGGAATAAAGCAGCGATTTACGGCGCCCTACACACCGCAGGAAAACCCAACAGAACGGGCTAACCATAAGGTAAAGACGATGATTGCTCAGTTCGCAGGAATGGATCACAGAACCTGGGACGAAAACTGGCCAGAGATTATGCTAGCAGTAAACTCAATCATATCTGTGTCAACCGGGTACTCCCCAGCGTTTCTCACTCAAGGCTGGGAACCCCGTTTGCCAAACGCATTACACGACAGGGAAACGTTAGGCTCGGGGAGAAGCACAGAGACTCCAGACAGCTAAACTAAAAGAGATCTTCGAAATCGTACGTCTTAACATGGAAAAGACATCCCAGGACCAGGCCAGGCACTACAATCTGAGGAGCAGGCAGTTGACGTCGGAGGTGGGCTGCATAGTGCAAGCAAAGAACACTACCTATCCAAAGCAACCGAAGGATTCGCAGCGAAACTAGCCCCAAGGTACGATGGTCCTTATCGGGTTGTGGATTTCATCCCCCCAGTGATCTGCAAAATACGCCACACACGCTCGAAGAAAGACCGGACGATTCACATTGGCGAGCTTAAGCAGCGTCGGGCATACGCCCGAGTCATCCGCCTAAACGCCGCGTAAATAGGGTACCTAAAGAAAATTAAAGGTTGCGTAAAAACCTCAACGAGGTAGTCGGATTCAGCGTTAGGCATACGTTCGAGTCATCCGCATATACGCCGCGTAAATAGGGTACCTCAGGAAAAGAAAGGTTGCATAAAAACCCCAACGAGGCAGTCGGATACATCCTCCTATACACCGCGTGTAATATTTTTATACAATACGAGCAGCAACTGCAAATCCGTAACGTCCTTAGACTTTATATGGATTATATCAGTCTAAATCTTTGGCTGCCGAAGAAAGGGGGGAGACGGTGCAGCTCTGCTGTCCCGATGCGATGAGAGTGATTCCAAAAAAATAGTAATAAATAAGGAAATAAAAACATAACATATATAAACATAGAAAACCCTGGCACAGGGAACACAGAAAACACGGTCACAGCATACATAACAAACGCGCACAATACAAGCAAATAAATAACAAAAAATAACACAAGCGGCATCGGTCTTCCCGTATACGACATCGAGGCCCTACGGCCAAGGGCGACTGGAGGGCGAAAGGCTAAAAGAAGGAGTAAAAAGTGAGAAGGGTGCAAGTGGAGAAAGTCCAGATCAGCTGGAAAACCAATCGGAAAAGCGGTAGTGTGACCAAACAACGGAGGAAGGAGATGCTTAGAACGCGAAGCATATGGGGGAAACATCTTGGGCGGGACATTCAAAGGAGATACAAAGAACGCGAGAAGTCTATGGGAAAACATCTTGGGCGGGAAAAGGAATAGAGCATCGGCGCTGTAAAACTCAGGTAGAAGCTGTGAGCGTCGAGATAACCATTTGACGTCGAGGGAAGGAAGATCAACATCAGCGATGCGGAACAGCGGATCTAGAGAGAACTCCAAGATAACTGCCGGAGAAGAGGTGCAAGTCTCATTTCGCTACATCAAGACGTTCGGGACTTAGAATTAAAGTCTCCGAGCTCAGAAACAGGTAGCTGGGGTCCTTAAGGCATCACGCGGCGCTTTGTTATAATCCTTGTCGCGATTTGAGCTTGGCGTATTGCTCGGCGAGTCCGACAGAATTGAATAAAAAGAGTCCTTCGACGAAGAACCGTGGGCTCGGAAGGGAATTTGTCCAGAACCAGATGTCGTGCGGAAACAATACGCCGATCCAGCGAGCAGCGAGGCAGCGGAGAGCAACGGTGGAGCAGCCACAATTTTTCAGGGAAGGCATTAAGCCAACCATCTGTCACCAACCATCCCAGGCCGAATATCCTAATATTCTGTGCGTTCTCACTAGACAGTCGGGCGGTCACGTTTATATAAATTTGGTGCGACGAACAACACACATCTTCTGAGCTAGCCGCACGATACTCGTAGCGAGCAGACCGTAAAAATCAGTTTGTTACAAACTCTATCCCTTACCAATACTCCATTATTACTTCCTATGCTCACATCGGAAGATTTTATCTTTTCGTCTAAGATGTCTAACACGTTTTTAACGTCAAATTCTAACTTTTCGACGGTTTCGTCGACAGATATGTTGTTTTCATACCTTTTTAAGAACTCCTTTATTTTATTGCTTGTTCTATTCCATAAAAATTATATTTTATTAGCTCTTAGTAAGCAGTCTTCACGATTAGCCTTATTGAGCTCCTTAATGGTTTCCTTTAAATAATTGCTTAATTGTTCGACATTTTGGTCGAACACATCTGTCAATTTGTTTGGGTCACTCTCTACTACCTTTACCATTTTGGTTTCAGAACCCACTTTTTGAAAATTTGCAAATTTACTTTTTAGACTTTCAACAACCCTACAAAACTTCTCAAACAATAATTTGTTGTTAAAATAGTCATGATCGATAACTCCACATTTTAATAACGATTTATGATTTGCAACAAATCTAGTTTAAGGCTATCTACTTTTGAAATACTTTCACTCGTTAATTGACCTGCTTCAATTACTCTAATTTCTTTTGTTAAGCTTGCCTGTGCTACAAAGAGCTTTTTACTGTTTCGGACAACATTTTTTTTTAATAAATAAATATGGTATTTGGTCTTTTTATACCCTTGCCGTGATCTGTCAAAATATCTTGTTGCTATACCATGGGAACATATAACATCGATAGCAAACCATCATCAGACTGTCGGAACTGTGGAACGAAGCCACAGAACCTTTAATGAATTTATACGTACATACGTACATTTCAACTGATAAGGCGGATTGGGATGTATGGTTAAAATTCTTTGCTTATTGTTTTAACACGACACCCTCTATGGCACATGATTATTGTCCATATGAGCTAGTGTTTGGTAGAACTTCAAATTTACCAAAACATTTTAATAGCGTAGATAGAATAGAACCTATTTATAATATAGATGATTATGCTAGATGATTAGATTAGAACAAGCTTTTAAAAGAGCCAGATTAATATTAGAATCAAATAAACGACAATAAAAAGCTCATTACGATAAAAAGTGCCTAGATTTTGAACTAAAGATATGAGATCAAGTTCTATTAAAGAATGAAACAGGTCACAAATTAGAATACAAATATACAGGACCATATACAGTAATTGGTATAGGAGATAATGATAATATAAGAATTTCAAATAATAAAAATAAAGAACAAAAAGTTCATAAAGATAGGCTAAAAATTTGTATTTCGTAATCACTTCTATAACATTTTTTTGTATGGCCTTACATAGAATAAATAACATAAATAAATAAAAAGAAAAAGAGAGGATATATTCATAAATAAATAAGCAATAAATATATAACAGTAATAATATAAATATAAAAAAAATATATATCTATAATTTCATATTAAAACCAAATTCTCGTTTTGAATAATATAAAGTTTTCCAATTTGCTATATTTCTTATATGATACAAAACAATATCTATAATCTTTAAATTTTTCAAATATATAAGTTCTAGAAGATAATTTTAATAACTATAAATAATCTCATTTTATTACATTTCAAAAAAAAATCTTTAGAAAATAACCTCATTAATTTACGTTATTTTTTAAAAGGAGGTTGATGTAGTAGGCATGTATCATTATAACAGGTACTTACTGTACCGATGCCAGAATTGTGCAACCAAAATACTTATGCTACTCAGAACCCAACGTATGAGAATTGCTAGTGTCAGCATATTCCCATGGGCTTAGTGCACACACATACTATGCATACCACGCTCTCTCTCTCTCTTATGTGCACTGGCGGCACATAAGCACCGCTGCCGGCGTCGCCGTCGTTTTTAGCTGCGCTAATGGTCTTGAACATTTTTATTTTGCTTAGACTTAAGCATTCAATAAAGAGAGCTCAACTAAAAAATATATCTGTTTATTCATTAACGGGATAACTAAAATATATGGTGCGAAGATAACATAACACTTATAACAGTACACGTTTTGAGTGTTTTGGTGGCACGTTATTGTCACTCGTCGCATGCGGTCTTTCAATTCCTTGTAGACCACAAAACCCCTGTAGTTTGGCATGTGATTTCCTCCGCAGTTCCCACATTTCTTCTTTTGGAGGTCTTCCTTGTTGGCAGGGCACTGGCCGGAGTTGTGAAAGTCTCCACTGATCGAAGTGTGCAGTATGTTCTGGTGTGTCCATACTCCTGACAGTTTGTACATTGAACTGGGCCGTTCCTTTTATGTGGTTCTTTAACCTTAATTCTTCGGTGCAATAAGTATTGCAGGTCACAAATAGGGTGCACTTCATTTTTCTTCAAGACTCTGTTGTCTGGCTCCAGCTCTACTTTGGCAATTGCCGGAGTTGTGAAAGTCTCCACTGATCGAAGTGTGCATTATGTTCTGGTGTGTCCATACTCCTGACAGTTTGTACATTGAACTGGTCCGTTCCTTTTATGTGGTTCCTTAACCTTAATTCTTCGGTGCAATAAGTATTGCAAGTAGTTGCAGCTTTTTGTTCCTGTTAATGCTGTTACTAACGATCTTTGCAAAAAAGCCATTTTCTTTAAGGGGATTGATAATTTCATTGGGTGTTAGGTCGGGCTCGATCCCGTTTAGTAAAACTTGCAAACCCTTGCTGTTTTTTAGTTGGTACGTGTAATAGTTTTTCTTAGCTTCCTCCATGCATTTAGACACAGCTCAGAAATGTTCTTCGGATTTGGTCTGAAGTTTGGTTTGGTTTCGTGAATTTCGGAACAACATGAAAATTTCCGTCCCCGACCAGCGCAACAATTTTGTTGACCAGGGCGTTCGAGCTTTTATCCCTAATGTAAATTGGTGGGGACTTTGGTTTCGGTTGGGTCTCTTTACCCAGTTCTGGTTGAGTTTCAGCTAGGAGGGCAAATCTGTTGTTATTGGATCTCCCGTTGTCTCTTTGGACTCGGTTTATTTTTGGCTTATTACCCACCGCGGTTTTCTGCGGGCTAAGCTTACGCTTAATTTGGATGTAGCGGTCCGTGCCGTTCTGCATGGCCGGGCCAGCTTGTTGAATATTAACTTGCTTTTGTTTTGTCATAATTTTAGTTGACGTTATATTTGGCGCTGCAGTCGACGCCATCGCAGTCGATTCTTCGGTAAGTGCCTTTGCTGTAGAAGTTGGCTTTGCTGCCGTTGCTGTAGTTGTTGCTGTTACTTTTAGTGCGTTTGCAGAAGTTTTACCACTGCATGTTGCTCATGTGCCAAGGGTCTATTCTAATGGTGGGGGGTTAATTTTGTAATACACCAATTTAGTTTTTTAAATTTGATTTTTCTCTAATACATCCACGTCCGCTCTCTTCGGGAATAAAACACTTCTGTTGCAAATGACGGCAAAAATCAGTATACACGTCGACAAACAGGGTAGCGCGTCACTTTGATCGTCAGCGCGCCAAAGAAAAAGTCAAACAACAATTACAATGTTGCTAACGGCGAACAATTAAAGCGAAAAAGAAAACGAACAAGTGAGAACGCTATAGTCGAGTGCCTCGACTATTAGATACCCGTTACACAGTTCAAATTATCAATTTGAATTCGGCGATCTCTTAGAGCTGGCAGCTTTACAGCACGAGCATCAGCACGAGCGCTTCTTTAACGCAGGCAGCTTTTGTCCTGCACCAACAGCTGTGTTTATGTTTATGTTTTTGAGTGCAATGCTTACATACATACACACATACGCCATTGTTTGACTCAGACCTCCAATTTGGCTAACTTGATTTGATTTGCATAGTTCTTGGGATATAGTTTGGTATTGACAAATGAAAAACATCTCAATTTCCTTTAATAGAAATCCTTATCGAGAATTAACGTTGACTCTGTTAAGCATCTTGGCCAGCTGTTCCAAAGACATCCGTTAGATGGCGCTATTGTGCCATGAAAGGCGGAAATGTAAGCGCTAGCCAGGCTTAAGCGTTTAACGGGTTTTTGGGCGTTAGAGTGGGCGTGGCAAACTTTTATTAGGACAATCAATAGGTATTGACGAAACAAATACATATCAATAAAAATTTTCATAATAGCATCAAAACTGTGGCCACAGCTTGTGGCTTGTGGGCGTCAGAGGGGGCGTGGCACCATTTTGAAACAAACTTTCGCTGCGTAGGAACTCCTAAAATCTACATGCAAAATGCCAATCTTCTAGCTTTTATAGTTTCCGAGATCTCAGCGTTCATACGGACAGACAGACAGACAGACGGACAGACAGACGGACAGACGGACATGGCTAGATCGACTCGTCTAGTGATCCTGAACAAGAATATATATACTTTTTAGGGTCGGAAACGCTTCCTTCTATGTACCTGTTACATACTTTTGCACGAATATTATATACTCTTTTACTCTACGAGTAACGGGTATAAAAAGTTCCCCGCCGCAGCTGCTTGTATATGAGGGCATATGTACTGGTTATGTATAACGGCTGGGATTATTTTACCAACTATTAATTTTCGAGTTTCAATTATGTGAAAAATTGGGGGGCGACAGTGATTGCAATAAAGATGCATCCAACTGCATCCAATTAAATGATGCATCCAACGGCGGTTCAAATAGGATATATAATGTGTATGTGCACATGTTTGTGTATATGTAGTGTATATAATAAATTGTAATATAATTTTATTATTTATTTATTATATAATAAATGCATGTATGAACTAGCTCTACTAAATCGATACGTCTGTGCCAAGAATTGAAAGCGAGGTGTTATTTTTCAGCACAAGAACAATTAAATTATGTTGCTTATAAACTCAAGCTTTCAATTTTTTACACAAAATTTTTTACAAAAAGGATCTGCTGTATATTTTTCCAGCTAATACCGACACGCCGCGGGCAACAATAAAGAGCACTTTGCAATTTGTTTGCTCTGACCTGCGACTATATTATATAGCTGCCATATAACTGAACTATCGGAAATGCCATAGCTTTGGTGTTTTTAAAGTTAGAAAGTAGGAATTTTCGATGTGTTTTTTTGGGAAAAGCCAAAACTTTGGTTTATTTCAAGTTATGAAGTTGGGATTTTTTATGAGTATTAAGAACGCCTCATATGAATAATTTTGGAGAATATAATTTACAGAATATTCTGCAAGGGTATATCAACTTCCGCTCCGTCCGAAGTCAGCTTTTTTTTTTGTTTTTTATATATATCACTTTCACAAAGTTGCCGAAAAATAATATTTATAATTTTATAGTCCATGAAAAATTAGATAGTTATACCCGTTACTCGTAGAGTAAAAGGGTATATTGTATTCGTGCAAAAGTATGTAACAGCTAGAAGGAAGCGTTTCCGACCCTTTAAAGTATATATATTCTTGTTCAGGATCACTAGCCGAGTCGATCTAGCCATGTCCGTCTGTCCGTCTGTCTGTCCGTATGAACGCTGAGATCTCGGAAACTATAAAAGCTAGAAGATTGGCATTTTGCATGCAGATTCTAAGAGTTCCTACGCAGCGCAAGTTAAGAAAAAGGTGCCACGCCCCCTTTAACGCCCACAATCGCTTATATACGATTTTAAAAATTTAAATATTTCGGAAAAGTAAAAATGCAGTTTTATTGTGTTTATCAATACCTATCGAAATGTAGAAGAAATTTTTCAAATCGGACATTCGTTAAAAAGTTATGCGTGATCAAAGTTTCTATCTCCATCTCCCTCGCACTCCTTTTACCTGAGTAACGGGTATCTGATAGTCGGGGCACCCGACTATAGCGTTCTCTCTTGTTTTCTAATTAAAACCGAAAAACTTGTGATGGCTAAAATTATCAATGTGTGAAAAGAAAATCGACCGAAAACGAAAAGTATAAATGTCTCGACGGCTCAACTCAAATTCAACGAATGAATATTCTATCTTTAGGCAAAATACTTAGAGCCTAGCTTAACGAAGGTTGGCGAAGACCGGGCGACTTCGCCGAGAGCGAGAGAGATTTATTGTGCTACCGACTTCACCCTAATTAACTTACACTATGCTTCAAGTTTAAACAATTTCATTATAATTGAGCCAACAAACTCACTTTTTAGCTGATTAGGTTTTAATATGTTTGTATTAAGTCGGCCATGATTTATGTCTATTTATAGGTTTATGATTCCATATTGAATTTTTTCGCATTCATCTATAAGCTGTTTGGTTATCATAAAAAAGTTGTAGACATAATAAGATTCTTGCAATACCGCCCTCATGATCTTCTTCTTTCGTTCATTCTTTTAAAATTTGAGTTAACTTTATCCGTCGTTTTCTTTAAATCGTTAGTCGTAGAATCAACTAAAGAAGATTGCTTCTTACTAAACTCGTTAAGGCTATGCTGATTGCTTAATAAGTTTTTTTATGTTATTACAAAAAAAATGTGATAAAGCGATCCCATAAAACCAAATGGAGCATGTTTACTGCTTGATTTTCCCCGACCCATAAAAAGTGTATTATTTTCTCTCTCTCTTAAATCTGTCTTTATGTGTTACTCAGAACTAAAAGGCATTGATCTTCAAAACTACGAAGCCGTTCGCAAATTACTCTAATTTTTGGTATTAAGTCTTTACCTTTTTAAGGCATTTCGAAGTAAACGTCCACACTATAAAATATTATTAAATTCCAAGAGGAGGCTACAATTTCATCGTCCTCATATGATCTAAATATATTGCAGAAGTCTTATTTATCTTCTCTATTGCATACCTTGGCTGATCAACCTTAGATCATGCGTTAGAAAATAGGCAGAATCTAAATAGCCATTACAAAACCAAGTTTTGAGATCTTTGATGTACCTCTTGTTTGTCTTTTTGGTTTTTTTTTCTTCGGGATCAGATTCCATTTTATCGACAGACTTTATTCCGTCGAGGGGTAAATTTTGCTTACTGGTCTGTTGATAAATCCATCTTGTAATTTCACTTTTACTACACTAACCTTTTCGTCTTTGCCCTTATGGACTTTTTCCACCTTTCCTATTGGCCACTTGCTGGATGACTGTTCTAATCCAATTTTTCCTCCCTCTATATATGGACTTTCCCTCTTTGTAGAGAATGGAAATACTCCTCTTTCCATTTAACCCAGAAGACTCTTTTAAATTTTTTGGATTAATTTCTAAATTACCTATTTTCTCATTTTCAATTGGTTTAACAATCTTTAACGGTGGTCTACCAATCAAGAAGTGACCTGGAGTTAATCCTTCACGTTGATCCATTTCATTTTCAGAAGTATTCCATGATCTTGAATTTAAGCAAGCTTCTATTTGACATAAAATTGCTGACATATCTTCGTATGTCAGACCATTGTCCTCTATTACCTGTTTTAAATGGTGCTTCATGAACTTAAACCCAGATTTACAAATACCTCCGAAGTGAGGTCCTGCCGGGGGATAAAGTTCTATCTGTTGTAGGGGGGCGATCCTTCCACAAAAAAAGAGTTGAAGGCCCAACAATTCCCACGGCGCAAACGCAAAGTAAGACGAATGTGAAGAAGTCGGGGGCGTCGTGGTGTACTTCAGTATCTTTTATTCAGAGGTATATATGAGACTAACTAAACTAAAAACTAAAACCGCGCTCCCGCCCGCTTTACTCCGTTGAAGCGGGAGCGGGAGATCGGCAACGGCCGTCCGAGGAGTTCGGTTGCGAAACCCGAAGCTCGCACTCTGGAGCGCGGACATTGCGAGAAGCGAGCGAGGGAGCGCAAGAGGGGCGAGAACGAAAGCTCTGAGAGCTCAGTGAACAGCGCCGATGCAGTGGGCCACTGACCTAAACAATCCGCCCCCCTTGCAAGTACTCGGGTGCAACATAGCCTGGTTGCTCTTCTCACGGCTGGTGGCAGGCTCCGGACACGACCCACCCAAACACGGTGCTCTGGGCTACTGGCAGTCCATCCTGAATTTTCAGGAACCCCGCCGCATTACGCTCGGATACATATCCGCGCCCAGGATGATGAAGATCGTCGAGGGGCGATAGAACTGCTCATCAGCCAGCGTAATATCACGGAAGTGGGTCCTTACCGCGTCGCTCAGCTCCCGGATTGAAGTGCGGGTGCGCACGTGCGGCTCTATTTTAAAAACAAGAGAGAACGCTATAGTCGAGTGCCTTGACTATTAGATACCCGTTACTCAGCTAAACAACTTAATATAAATATGCCTTCTTGTATGTTTTTCGCCGCTCGAATCAGCTCCCGATTTTTATGTTAAAATCGGTACCCAGGAACACCTCCAATTTGGCTAACTTGATTTGATTTGCATAGTTCTTGGGCTATAGTTCGGTATTGACAAATAAAAGCCATCGCAATTTCCTTCAATAGAAATCCTGTTGAGCACCTTGGCCAGCTGTTCCAAAATCATCCGTTAGATGGCGCTATTGTATACGCCATGAAATGCGGAAATGTAGGCGCTGGCCAGGCTTAAGCGTTTAATGGGTTTTTGGGCGTTAGAGTGGGCGTGGCAAACTTTTATTTGGCCAATCGATAAGTATTAACGAAACAAATACATATCAAAAAAAATTTTCATAATAGCATCAAAACTGTGGCCACAGCTTGTGGCTTGTGGGCGTCAGAGGGGGCGTGGCACCATTTTGAAACAAACTTGCGCTGCGTAGGAACTCCTAAAATCTACATGCAAAATGCCTGTTATAACCTGTTACATACTTTTGCACGAATACAATATACCCTTTTACTCTACGAGTAACGGGTATAAAAACCGAATATAAAAACACTTATATGTACAAAAAATGTGCTGAAATTAAAGAGTATTATGAAAAGAAACACCTGTGGAAGACACCCAATTTAAAATAAAACAAGAGAGAACGCTATAGTCGAGTGCCTTGACTATTAGATACCCGTTACTCAGCTAAACAACTTAATATAAATGTAAGGTGGGTTATTAAGTCACCTCGGTTTTATTATTAATATTAAGTATAGATTATAAGTATATGGTGGAAGAATACAAGATAACTGCGTAGTTTCTCTATTCTGCTTATTCTGCGTCGTTTTTCTGCTTCCGTTCTGCTGCTGTCGTCTCCGCTGAATGCCTCCTGTTAATCTCCTGTTCTTCTGCTGTTCCTGCTGTTCTTCTGCTGTTCTGCTGCTGTTCTGCTGTTCCTGCTGTTATTCTGCTGTTCCTGCTGTTACTGCTACTACTGCTGTTCCTGCTGTTATTCTGCTGTTATTATTCTCTATTTCGCCTACACAGTCTTACATTCGGCCATTCCTGATTACTCATCTGTCCCGGATGACCAAGCATCCTCATTGTCCTTCACGTAACGCCACAACTTCATGTGATCACAGCTGGTGGAAGTTTTAGATGGACCTTCTACATCCGCTGCCTTCCGAACCTCATATCTGCCATTTCTTTTGACTCTTGTTATTTCATACGGTCCCAAATATTCTCCAGCGAGTTTTTTTCCTGCAACAAACTGTGTCCGGCGTATAGCGTCTAAGTCTCCAACTTGATAGTTGACCTCCGGTTTCCGCTTTTGGTCAAAGTGCTTCTTGTATGACTCCTGTGCACGTTGAATCTCAATCTTTGCATCTACTCTAAGTTGCTGCCGTTGCTCGTCAAAGCTTAAATACATCTCTTCCTCTAAAAGCTGAATAATACGATCAGTTGGCTTATTGTTCATCTTCACGCCAAACATTATCTCAAACGGTGAAATGAGGAATCCAATAGGATTGTTGCACAGCATGAACTGTTTTTTGTAGCGCAAAATGACCCGCACTGTGGGCGTCAACAATAACTTCTTTTTCCATCGCTTTCGGGATTACGAGAAGATCATTGCCGTTCACCTCCTTATAGACCAGTCCCGCTTTCATCTTGTACCCCTCATATGGACAGCTGGCTAAAATTTCCGTAATTGCCTTCAGCATCTCATCTTTTCCTTGAGCTTTTTTGATGCGCGCAGTGATCTCCAACGACACAAGCATAACGCGGTCAGGATAGCGACTGAGACAGTCAACATGCTTTAATCGTTCTCCAGGGCGATGTTCCACTGCAAACTCGAAATCCTGCAGATAAACAATCCACTGCGTGACTGCTCTTGGTACATCTGTCTTCTGTAAAGTTTGCTTGAAAGCCGAGCAATCTGTTATCAACTTAAACGGCGATCCCAGCAGATAATGTCTGAATTTCTTTACCGCCAGATACACGGCTTTTGCTTCCAGGATGTAACTGTGCTGGCGAGACTCAGCTTCTGTTGTCTTCTTGCTCCAATACTGGATTGGGTGGAGTCTGCCATCGAACCACTGCATTAATACCGCGGCAAATCCGTCTTTTGATGCATCCGTATGTAACTCAGTTTTGGCCCCTCTGATATACAATTTCAAAACGGGTTCCTTAGTCAAGGCATCCTTCAGACTCTGGAACGCATTCATCTGAGGCTCAGCCATTTCAAAATGGACCTCTTTTCGCAGCAGGTCAGTCAACGGGCGTGCAATCTGCGAGTAATTCAGAACAAATTTTCTAAAAAACCCAGTCAGCCCCAGAAAAGCTTGAACTGCTCTGACATTCTTCGGCACCGAAAACTTGCTAACCGCAGCAGTTTTTTCTTGTCCAGGCCACAGGTTTCCGTCTTCAATATTGTGGCCCAAGAAGTAAATCTTCCTTTGCAAGAAGTGACATTTTCGCCACTTGATCTTCAGACCAAACTCTCCTGCTCTTTTGAAAACGAGTGCCATCTTTTCCAAGCATTGCTCTGCAGTCTCGGCGTGAATTATTATATCATCCATGTACAAATCGAGGATATTTTCGTTCATCAGCTCCTGAAACACATGGTTTACATAGCGAATAAACACCGCTGGCGAGTTTCGAAATCCAAATGGTGTTCTATTGAATTCGTACAGTCCGGATTTAGTAATGAATGCAGTGAATTTCTTGCTTTCCTCCTCAATGGCAACGTGAAAGAAACCGTTCTCCAAATCCATCACCGTAAAATAACTCGCTTTCTGCAGCTTTTCGAGCACGTCGTCGATTACAGGGACGGGAAAGCAGTCTCTCAACACCATCGAGTTCAGCTTACGGAAATCAACGCAGATACGGCATGTGCCATCCTTTTGTTTACCAGCACCAGACGGCTGGCAAAGTTTGATGTAGATGGGCGTATAATTCCAGCAGCTAACCATTCGTCAATCTGCTTTACGACATCCTTTTCTTCGGCAATTGCGAATCGACTCGGTGACTGACGAAATGGAACGATCTCGCCATCCGGAACAATTCGTAGCTTGACTGGAACCTCTGCTACTGCATCCACCGCCTTGTAGTTCCTAATTAGCATCGATACCTCCTTTGCATACTGGGGGGGAGCATCGATTTCATCATTTGTATTAATAATATTATAAATACTCATCTGGTTTGGTTCCTCATAAGCTTTCTCCCCCATCGGGGAAGAAAACTTGTATCCTTCTGGCGACAATGAAAAATTGAACTTCGAAACGAAATCAAATCCAAGCAGCGCGTCATACTCGATGTCTCCGTCCTCTACGACAACAAACTTGTGTGGCGTCATCTTCTCATCTACTGCTACCTCAGCCAAAAAGCATCCAACTGGGCACTTGGTCTTCTTTCCTAGTCCACGAAGCTTCGAAGCACATCTCTCCAAAATAATATTGGGTATTTTGTTGAAGATGAACTTTCTCAATATAGATACATCGGCTCCAGTATCCACTAAGCACTCCACTTCGACATCGTTGATAGTAACCTTTTTCATGCGACTTGCACTGCACACAACTTGGACACCAGCAGCTACCCCAGGGCAATATCTAGACATGTGGCCCTCTTTATTGCACCTAAAGCATTTCGTGGCAGCTTTGCAGTCCTTGCGGAGGTGATCAGAAGATCCACAATTGAAACAATGACTCTTTCTGTCGTTGAACTCGTGCTGCTTCTTCTGATTCGGCGTCCATTTTCCATCGTTCGGCTGATACGGCTTATTTCCCTCTTTGCCGACGCGTTCAAACACCTCATACTGCTCCTGCAGCTCTTTAAAGGACTTGCAACTGTAGAGAGTGTATTTGAAGTCACTCCTTAAGTTTAAACCGTCCACGATGTAGCGGATTACAGAACGTGCATCTATACTGCCAAGAGCTGCAATCTTCCTCATCTGCAAAAGGTACTCGTGAAACGATTCCTGCTTGCGTTTCTTGCGATCACGGAGCTGCTCATGAACATCCGCGCTGCACACATATTGACGACTAAATTCTGTCTGCAGCAACAAACGCATCTCTGTGTATTGATGTACGTAAGTAGAGTCCAAAAACAATTTTGCTGTGTTCGTCATTTTGGCACGTGCCTGTACATACATCTGCTTTATGTTCAGACCATAAGCTGCAGCATTTAGCTCGAAATTGTCAAACCAATTCTTGACCGGCATGGATTCTCCGTCAAACTCCGGAATGATTTTCGCGAAGCTTTCCGCCGTTATTGAGCAACCACTGCTTTGCTCTTCTGCTCCCATCTTCATGGCCAGTAGCTGGACAAGCTCCTTCAGTGTTTTTGTATTCTCGTCGATTGAAGACACTTCGGTTGGTCCGGCTGTAGTATTTTGCCCCACACCTGCTTCGACCAGATTCTGCTCGCTTTTTTTCGGGTTCACTCATGCTGAGTTTTTTTTCTCTGCTGCGGCAACAGATCTTGTGTAATACGGCTGTCTCCTTTTCGCAATCGGAATTTTAGAATGTTCCTTCTTTATTGGCTTCTCCCTCATCTGCTAATTCCTTTTACGATCAAACTTCTCGGCGTCAGTTAAACTTTTTTGAGACTTCTCGGGACGGCGTCACTTTTCACTTGCGATTTCCACGTTAGGACGAGCCCCCAAATGTAAGGTGGGTTATTAAGTCACCTCGGTTTTATTATTAATATTAAGTATAGATTATAAGTATATGGTGGAAGAATACAAGATAACTGCGTAGTTTCTCTATTCTGCTTATTCTGCGTCGTTTTTCTGCTTCCGTTCTGCTGCTGTCGTCTCCGCTGAATGCCTCCTGTTAATCTCCTGTTCTTCTGCTGTTCCTGCTGTTCTTCTGCTGTTCTGCTGCTGTTCTGCTGTTCCTGCTGTTATTCTGCTGTTCCTGCTGTTACTGCTACTACTGCTGTTCCTGCTGTTATTCTGCTGTTATTATTCTCTATTTCGCCTACACAGTCTTACATAAATATGCCTTCTTGTATGTTTTTCGCCGCTCGAATCAGCTCCCGATTTTTATGTTAAAATCGGTACCCAGGAACACCTCCAATTTGGCTAACTTGATTTGATTTGCATAGTTCTTGGGCTATAGTTCGGTATTGACAAATAAAAGCCATCGCAATTTCCTTCAATAGAAATCCTGTTGAGCACCTTGGCCAGCTGTTCCAAAATCATCCGTTAGATGGCGCTATTGTATACGCCATGAAAGGCGGAAATGTAGGCGCTGGCCAGGCTTAAGCGTTTAATGGGTTTTTGGGCGTTAGAGTGGGCGTGGCAAACTTTTATTTGGCCAATCGATAAGTATTAACGAAACAAATACATATCAAAAAAAATTTTCATAATAGCATCAAAACTGTGGCCACAGCTTGTGGCTTGTGGGCGTCAGAGGGGGCGTGGCACCATTTTGAAACAAACTTGCGCTGCGTAGGAACTCCTAAAATCTACATGCAAAATGCCTGTTATAACCTGTTACATACTTTTGCACGAATACAATATACCCTCTTACTCTACGAGTAACGGGTATAAAAACCGAATATAAAAACACTTATATGTACAAAAAATGTGCTGAAATTAAAGAGTATTATGAAAACAAACACCTGTGGAAGACACCCAATTTAAAATAAAACAAGAGAGAACGCTATAGTCGAGTGCCTTGACTAAACAACTTAATATAAATATGCCTTCTTGTATGTTTTTCGCCGCTCGAATCAGCTCCCGATTTTTATGTTAAAATCGGTACCCAGGAACACCTCCAATTTGGCTAACTTGATTTGATTTGCATAGTTCTTGGGCTATAGTTCGGTATTGACAAATAAAAGCCATCGCAATTTCCTTCAATAGAAATCCTGTTGAGCACCTTGGCCAGCTGTTCCAAAATCATCCGTTAGATGGCGCTATTGTATACGCCATGAAAGGCGGAAATGTAGGCGCTGGCCAGGCTTAAGCGTTTAATGGGTTTTTGGGCGTTAGAGTGGGCGTGGCAAACTTTTATTTGGCCAATCGATAAGTATTAACGAAACAAATACATATCAAAAAAAAATTTCATAATAGCATCAAAACTGTGGCCACAGCTTGTGGCTTGTGGGCGTCAGAGGGGGCGTGGCACCATTTTGAAACAAACTTGCGCTGCGTAGGAACTCCTAAAATCTACATGCAAAATGCCAATCTTCTAGCTTTTATAGTTTCCGAGATCTCAGCGTTCATACGGACAGACAGACAGACAGACGGACAGACAGACGGACAGACAGACGGACAGACGGACAGACGGACATGGCTAGATCGACTCGGCTAGTGATCCTGAACAAGAATATATATACTTTATAGGGTCGGAAACGCTTCCTTCTACCTGTTACATACTTTTGCACGAATACAATATACCCTTTTACTCTACGAGTAACGGGTATAATTACGTCGAGCCGGACAGCGCTGTCGATTCTGGACCCCACGGTTGCCGAACAAATCTGTTCGCCTCCCACGTTGGTGGTCGGCAAGCGGAAACTCGACGCTAGCGAAGCGTCGATGCAGCTCATAAGCGTACACGGGTCGATGAGCCCCGCAGTGTCGGAGACTTGACTCCCGGTCTCTAAGCGCACCAAAGCCGTCGGGAGGAGGTTGATGCTGTGCCGCTGCAGGAGGGACGCTTAGGACGGAGCGGCGACCGCGGGCTGCGTGGCACCCCGACGAGTAGCAGAAAATTACGCGGAGCGTCGGATGAGTGCCGTGGGGTGGCGGACGAGTGCCGAGCAGCAGCTGAAGAATGCCGAGGAGTGGCGGATGCGTGCCGTGAGGTGGCGGACGAGGGCCGAGGAGCGGCTAAAGAATGCCGTGGAGTGGCAACGGATCTCTGCGACCGGCGTGCTGCCGGGCGGGACTGCCGTGATGCCATCGGTAGTTCCGAGAGATGAAGAAGAGTGTGGTGATCCTGGCCGCACGTTTTGCAGCGATCACCTCGCCGACACGCTCCGTCGGAGTACTCATGGGCCAAACAGCGGTGGCAGTACCGGTTGGCAAGGACAGCCCGGAGCCTCTTCTCGGCACTCAGACGGAGGAACCGACGACACATCCGAAGTCGATGGATCCCGCTACAGACTCGGCAACGGTAAAATTGCATACCTCGAGTTCGTCAGAGCAAAGGATCGTGAAGATGCGAGCTCGGAACCACTATGCTGGGGATCGCGCAAGGGGGCATCACAACGTATTTGCCACGATTGTCCCTTCTTGTAGTCTGGACAAACTTGTGTTCACAGACGGAACCAGACTCGGGGACCATTTGTGTGGGCACTTCCTCCACCTCCCAGAATTTGGTAAGGGGATGAGCAACGAGTCGTCGAGTCCGCAGGTAACTCGAGTGGAGAAGGCGGACAAATTGCGGGGGGCCGCTGCAGATATGGGGCCTGTCAACACCCATCCAAAAATGGTTTCCTGGCCGAGAAGTGAACGGCAAATGTTAGCCCTAGCGTTGGGGAGGAGGATGGACGGAAGAATGTCGGCTCCTATCAAGACATCGATTTGGGTGCTCTCGAAGAACTTGGGATCCGCAAGGGGGATGTCAGGAATTCCCTTAAGAAGGTCTCGAGGGACTGGATACGAAGGCAGATTGAATGACAGAGTTTCGTGGACTGAGCGGCAGCGGTTTGATTAAGCCTAGAGACTTGGGCATGGATAGTCTTGAATGGAAGTTTGACGAGGTTGAAAAGTCTCTCCGTAATAAAGGTTGCCTAGGAACCAGAGTCGATCAGAGCTCGCGCCTGGAAATTGCACCCTAAATGGCAAATGTTAATGAGGGCTGTGCCCAGTAAGACGGCTCTTGAGCCGGAAGCGAAGCACACTTGCACATCAGAGTGATCCTCTGTAGGGCTCGTGCTTCTTGTAGTAGGCGAGGGTCGAGACCTGGATGGCGCAGACGGACTTGTAGCGGCCGCGAATGGATTACCGCGGTGCAGGAGGGTGTGATGAGGGCTGTGGCACGTGAAGCAGCTATGGGCGCTAGTGCAATCCCGTTGCAGGTGCCCTCGTGCAAAACAGTTCATTTTTCTTAATGTAGTCGGAGCGACCATTTACATCCATCTCAAGGAAGTGCGGACATAAGCGAACAGGATGATTCTCTCTGGAGCAGCTGGGGCGCTCGCAGGTGTCGACCTTGGCGGAAACTGACCCGAACTGCAAGGCCTGATGTCATCGATAGCCTCCAGAGTGCGATGACGCTCTGTCAAGAACGAGTCTAACTCATTCCATGTGGGAATCTCAGCCTTGTTGTGAATGGATTGCTCCCACATCGAAAGCGTGATTTTGGGAAGCTTTAAAGAAATCCTATACACCAGGAGACAATCGCAAGACTCGACTTGAATAAAGGACATCTCTAAGGCTGTCAGGCAACTTTGGATTGTGCCTTGCAGCTCCTTCAGAGCGGCTCCGGACTCTTGGGGTACTGCCTGAATGTTGAAGGACTGGCTATTGACTAATAACCGCCGATTTTCGAAGCGGTAGGTGAGGCTTTGCCACGCGGAGATATACCCTTCGTTGGTCAGCGGGGCTTTGGAAACAATGGCATGCGCATCGCCACTTGTTTTGGATAACAGGTGGAACAACGAGTTGTGTATGTATATCGCGGTAAAAAGATCTCTGAAGGTGGGCCAACGCAGGTAATCACCAGCGAAAACTTCGGTGCCGACTGGTGGCAAACGACAGCCCGTAGACGGCGGTGTTGGAACACTGACAGCAGCCTGAATGGGCTGGGAGGCGGCCTTGTCTATTATGTCCTGAAGCTGGACCAAACATCTCGAATATACGGAGTAGCAGTAACTGTACTTGGATTCAAGCACTGTCGAGGTGGCCGTACTGTCGGTGGACGCGGAAAGAAGATCGGAGCAACTTTCATAGCTCTTCTCCACCTTTTCCCACAAGGCCCGGATTTGGTCCCGATGGACTTGGCACATGCCAGGGGAAAGTCGTTCTGGTTCAGAGGCGCTCGGAGTATGAATATCCGCTTGAAATTGGCTAACGCGGTCGTTGTGGCAATAAACTTTTTGAGGGCGATGTCTATCGCAGTTTGAGCCATCTTGGACACCGACCGAGAAAGCCTTGACGGAGTTAGTCTCGACGGACTCGCCTGTTAATTGAGACGGCCACGGAGACGCGGATTGGGACCTGTGCCAACGGATAGATGGGATCGACCTTGGTTTCTTGTCGTCTCCCGTGGGCATTCTCGGACTCGAACTTTGCGACTGACCTGAGCAAAGGGCGTTTCGTTCAGAACGTGAGGATATTCACCGTTAAGCTCTCGGCGCGCTCTGAGTCGCCAACGAGTTGGTCGTCGTGGTAAATATACGCACGTAAAAGAAAAAAAACACGGAGAACAGTAACACTGTTAATTTGTGCGGAATAGAAAGCACAGTGCCATAAACAACGAGAAGAATCGGAAGAAAATATTTTGAAATCGATGAAACTGTATTGATTATATATCTTGTTTATCTATTTGTATATCTCGTTACTCTCTTTGTTGATTTCTGTTGTTTTTTTTTTTAATTTTTTACCTTAGTTATTGCCAAATAATTTTATTGTATTTAGTTATTTATTTATTTTTTTGGGGTTTGGAAAATATTTTTGATCGCAAAAAAAATCCGGAAAAACTCAATAAAAAATAAATTAATTAATCCATTAAATAAATTAATTACTTTGCTGTTAAATAATTAAATAATATTTATAATTAAATAGTAATTATAATTATGAATTAATAATTTGTATATTTAAATAATAATTATAATTATAAATACTTATTTTTGAGCGGAGCCGAAATGGTGGAATTAAAAACCTTGGCTTTGGTTTGGGAGAAATGTTCACTGGGTTATGCCGTCGGGAAAAAAAAAATTAGCAACAATAATAACACAGCCGTCGGGGCGGTTAATTGCGGCAATTTGGAGAAAAAAACAATCACGGCCGCACCCGTGTGGATTTGAATTTATTTAATTTTAAGTTCCTCTATATGGAGGCAGAAAATATATTTATGTAGATATGGGCACGCATGCTTTTATGGATATGTGTATGTTCCTGTATGTGGAGGCAGAAAATATATTTATGTAGATATGGGCATGCATGTATTTATGGATATGTGTATGTGTATATCGGTACAGTAGAGCGTCGTGGAGTGGACTGTATTTGAAGTGACGGAACAGATAAAATTATGTGGAGAGAAAAAAAACACAAGACAAAAAAATATCTCGACAGGGGCGGACTGTACGGCAAACAGGGAAATTACTTCACACCGAGTGGCTGATATTAGTTATGCCTTTTTATTTTCCACCACACAATTTCACTTATTGTCGTATTTTTTTGGAGGCAGAATTGCACTGCGCTATGTCTGGATGCACATATGCCTTGACCGTTGGCAAGTTGATGTACAACGGGGAACGAAAAGGAAAACGGCAAGGAGTATGGCGACGCACACAAAGCGGAGACGGATTGAAAATTTTTGGAATTGACGGAATGTTAAATTTCTCGACTGCCGTTGTGTCGGGAAAACTCGGACGTGGAGTTGACACGAAAAAAAAAAATCTTACTGCAGTGTGAATGAAATACAATGTTCATGGTAGTTGCTAAAATTGTCTTTTTACCTTGGGATTTTTTGCATCCAGAGACAATCCACCCAAAATCGTTTTTTTGACTGAGGAGGCCTTTAATTTTGACCACTTCATTTTGCAGAATGTGAGTGAAGAGATCTGCCCCAATTATCGGATCTGCACGACCTGGCTTATTAAAGTCTGGGTCAGCCAAATTTTACTTCTCCCACTTTGATTTGTCGACATTAACTGTGTTGACTGGGAGAGCCCTCATTAACTTCAATTTGAATCGTTTTTTGGGAATTAAAAGATTTATCTTATGCTTCGAGATGCACTTTCCCGTGGACGATACTCCACTGATCTCAGTTTGAGACCGAATTTTGGGCAATTTCAGAATCTGAAATCATTGTGCTTTGAGAACCACTGTCGATCAAAATTATTCGAAACCTCCCTTAGAGGTTTGAATTTGAACGCGTGTCGTTGCTAGCAACACTTGTTCCGACGTCATGCACGTATTCACTTTTTCATTAGAATTTACATAAATGTGTAGCATACTGTAATGATTTTTCTTACAAATTGAACATGGAATGGGCCTTTGACCTTTCTTATTAAATCAATGTTTAAATGTGTCTTTTTTACTTTTTCCATCCTTTCAGGTGGATTTAAAGCCTTACATCTTTGACACTGAAGTATCAAATGTTCCGTAATTTTACACATGGGACAACTGTTAGTAGACAATTCTTTTATATTGTTACTAAATACTTTTGTTTATACAAATGAAATACAATGACGTCGGACAATGCTTGAATTTCTGTAGCTTTTTAACATGGCTCTCATATAGTTGCAGAGTTTCTTTGTTAAATTTTTTTTATTATTATATTATATCAATCTTGTCAGAAATTTGTGCCTTCAATTTTATCATATGAATTGACTCATTAATAAGATTAATCTGATCGGAAAGAAATTTCTTTTTATTTTCATACCGCTTGGTTAATAATTCCCAAGCGGCCTCATAATTTCCCCTGATCCTAACAATAAGTGAGAAACCACACTCCTGGCTTCTCCCTTAAGTCAGATTTTAATGTAATTGAATTTTAAGGTAGGGCTTGAATAAGATAATCTTTAGAATCTCTATAAAATGTTGGTACCTAAATTTTAGGCAGAGTTGGCAAATCATCAATTTTATGATTTGCTACTTCTACCTTTTTCGGCACAATTTCCTCGAGTTTTTTTTCATGTCTTTTGTATCATCTATCATCATATCTCCTAACAGTGACAGTTTGTAGATTTTAATATTATTTATTATATTATTGCCCCTAGAACATACGATAGGTTGCTAAACCAACACTTAAATTGGTTTAACTCGAAGGGATCATGCCTATGAAGGCCAAATACACAGCGATGCTCACTCATGGAACGCAGAGTAGTTGAATACATAAGTATTGCTTGAGTACTGATTTTATTAGGGCAGAAGGTCGGGTTCAAGGGAGCCACCATAGCACCACCATTGTTAGTTAAGAATGCTTACGTTTTAAGATATACAAAAGTACCGAGTCATAATAATTGTCTACCACACAAGCTGTTTATACGCTAGAGTTAGCAAAAATAGAAAAGTTAGCTCAGGCAGAGCTGGCGCTGTCCGTGGGCATCATGTGGCTTAGTGACTCAAGTGGTACGCTTACATAAACTCAAATGGAGCTCGCTTAAATCTCTTTCTATCTTGGGTCATAAAATGTTTATTATTTTCTTCCAGATCTGTAATCTGGCGTTGAGTGTTATCAAGGAAAGTATTACATTGATCTGTTACAAAAGACTAGGTTATTCACTTTCATCGGCCTCTATTCCGTTAAAGGGCAAACTTTCGTAATCGGTCATAAAATTAAATCATCTCGAAGTTTTATTTTCACTACTGTGGCTCGGTTGTGTTTTCCTTTATGTACCTCTTCTACTTTTCCCAACGGCCCAAGGGGTAACAATTTTCAATTTTCAATTTTATTTCTCTGTTGAAGAGTGTTTAAATAGTCATTCTTCCATTTATTCCAAAATTCCCGTTTCATTTTTTTAATCAAATTTCCAAGATTTTCTTCGAAATTTCTTCAATAGAGTCCTAACACCAGGGCATTTCCTGATAGGAAGGCCCCCTTCCTATCAGGAAATGACCTGGTGTTAGGACTTCTAAATCGTCAATGTATGTATTGGCTGTATACAAAGATCTAGAATTTAATACATCTTCAATTTGACATAAGAGAGTTGCCATCTCTTCTTAAGTTAGATTATTATCCCCTGTTATTCTTTTAAGGTGATATTTTACCGATTTAAATCCGGCCTCCCATATACCTCCAAATATACCGCACCCACAAAATTTGTTCCATTATCAGAAGTCAAATCGCTAAAAACTTCTAAATGGGTAGCCTTCGTTGCCATGCAAAGTGTTCGTATGGGGGCGATCCTTCCACAAAAGAAGCGAATTAGAAGCACAAAAATTCCCACGGCGCAAACGCAAAGGGGTTGACGAAGATGAGAAGTCGGGGGCGTCGTGGTATATTTCCGTGTTGTTTATTCAGCGTTATACATGAGACTAATTAAAACTTAAAACTAAAACCGCGCTCCCGCCCGCTTTACCTCCGTTCAAGCGAGAGCGGGAGATCGGCAGCGGCCATCCGAGGAGTTTGGATGCGAAACCCGAAGTTCGCACTCTGGAGCGCGGACGTTGTGAGAGGCGAGCGAGGGAGCGCAAGAGGGCGAGAGCGAAAGCTCGGAGAGCTCAGTGACCAGCGCCAATGCAGTGGGCCACTGACCTAAACATTCCGCCCCCCCTTGCAACTACTCGGGTTGCAACATGGCCTGGTTGCTCTTCTCACGGCTGGTGACAGGCTCCGGACACGACCCACCCAAACACGGTGCTCTGGGCCACTGGCAATCCATCCTGAATTTTCAGGAAGCCCGGCCGCATCACACTCGGATACATATCCGCGCCCAGGATGATGCAGATCGTCGCGGGGAGATAAAACCGCTCATCAGCCAGCGTAATGTCCCGAAAGTGGGTCCTTACCGCGTCGCTCAGTTCCCGGATTGGAGTGCGGATGCGCACGTGAGGCTCTATTTTAAAAATTGTGTCGAGCCGGACAGTGCTGTCGATTTTGGACCCCACGGTTGCCGAACAAATCTGTTCGCCTCCCACGTTGGTGGTCGGCAAGCGGAAACTCGACGCTAGCGAAGCGTCGATACAGCTCATAGGCGTACACGGGTCGATGAGCGCCGCAGTGTCGAAGACTCGACTCCCGGTCTCTAAACGCACCAAAGCCGTCGGTAGGAGGTTGACGCTGTGCCGCTGTAGGAGGGACGTTAAGGACGGAGCGGTGACCGCAAGCTGCGTGGCACCCCGAGTAGCAGAAAATTGCCGCAGAGTGTCAGATGAGTGCCGTGGAGTGGCGGACGAGCGCCGAGGAGCGGCTGAGGAGTGTTGCGGAGTGGCAGCGGATCTCTGCGACCGGCGTGCTGCCGGGCGGGACTGCCGTGATGCCATCGGTGGTTCCGAGAGATGAAGCAGAGTGTGGTGATCCTGGCCGCAAGTTTTGCAGCGATCACCTCGCCGACACGCTCCGTCGGAGTGCTCGTGGGCCAAACAGCGATGGCAGTACCGGTTGGCAAGGACAGCCCGGAGCCTCTTCTCGGCGCTCAGACGGAGGAACCGACGACACTTCCGAAGTGGATGGATCCCGCTACAGACTCGGCAACGGTAGGATTGCATACCTCGAGTTCGTCTGTGCTCCAAAGCGATGGCGCTGCGCGGACGTGGAGACATCGTGTGAGATCTGGTTGGCGGAATAGGACAAAATAAAAAATTTGGATCAGTAGTGATAAGAACTGTGAATTGGAACTACGGGTTGGAACTATTAATTGACGCTACGAATCGAAGTGATGAATTGAACCACCGGAGTGAAGGGTCGACTGTTTATTGCGGGCAGACGGACTCTTCCATTGGAAGAAGGACGACCTTCGCTATGGGACGCTTAATGAGTCCCCGTGCAGTGCGGATGTCGACCACACGAACATGGCCATCGGCTCCTGGAAACACCGCGGCGATTCTGCCTGATCGCCACTCATTGGACGGAAGGTTGTCTTCCTTGACTACCACCATGTCCCCGGCACGGAGATTTCTTGTAGGGGTTCGCCACTTATTCCGCTTATGGAGTTCCTTGAGGTACTCCTCTTTCCATCGCAGACGAAATTGTTGATGAAGAGCCTTCAGATGCTGCCAGCGGTTTATAATAGATGTGGTGTCCCCCTTTATCTCGGGTTCGACCATGGCGAGGAGGGGCCCTCCAACAAGAAAGTGCCCAGGCGTAAGTGCCAACAGGTCAGTGGGGTCTTCGGACATCGGCGCGAGCGGACGCGAATTCAGGCATGCTTCGATCCTAGCTAGAAGCGTGGACAGCTCTTCGAATGTGTATTTTCGCGTCGCCGTAGACTTGTAGAACAGGGTCTTGAAGCTCTTAACACCTGCTTCCCACAAACCTCCCATGTGGGGTGCTCCCGGAGGAATGAATTGCCAGAGCAGCTGCTGGTGACTATAGGCACCTGTCACAGCTTCCTTGAGAGCTTGGAGAAACTCGCGGGAGAGTAAGGCAGCCGCACCCACAAAGGTCTTGCCATTGTCCGACTGAACTTGACGGGGGCATCCTCTTCGGGACACGAAACGGGCGAAGGCGGCGAGAAACTTCTCAGTCGTAAGGTCGGAAGTAGGTTCTAAATGGATGGCCTTAGTGGCGAAGCACACGAACACCAGCACATACCCTTTCGTAATGAGACAGGCTCGTCCCGTGTAGTTTTTGATGTCAAAGGGACCGGCATAGTCCACACCGGTATATGTGAAAGGGCGCGAGAAGGACGTTCGTTCTTTGGGTAAGTCTCCCATCAGTTGCGTTTGCAACCTTTTTTTGTGGATGATGCAGACCTTGCATGAATATATGACGGACTTGACCAAATTCCTTACCCTCGGGATCCAGAATTTGGAACGGATCAGACGGATCATAAGCTGATTGCCACCGTGCAGCGTTATACGATGCGTAAAATGGACGAGGAGTCGGGACAGATGGCAGTCGTATGGAAGGATGACAGGATGCCGTTCATCATACTGGAGAAGTTCGGAAGCCGTGACTCGGCCGCATGCTCTCATGAGCCCTTGGGAATCAATGAACGGGTTCAGGTTTTGGACCAGGCTGGATGCTGGCACTGGCCGTTTCTGGCTTAAGCAGCCCATCTCAAGGGCAAAGTGCCTGCGTTGCGTGACGGAAATCAGGAGCCGCTCGGCCGACGCAATTTCAGGAGCTGTCAAGAGATCCTCAAACGGGGACATGAGTTTTCGCGAACGCTGGATGAACCGATGAGCGTAAGCGAGGACTCGCAACGCCTTGTCGAGTGTGGAAAAACGCTCCAGAATGTCTTCAGGGGGGCCTTCGCAACATGGACCTTGACTGCTCGCTTCTCGAGTTCAGTCGCAGGGGGTTCATAGCCTTGAGTGGGCCACTCGCAGCGAGGCCACTGCAGCCAGGCGGGACCATGCCACCACAGCTGGCTGTCCGCAAGGTCTTGAAGCGCCACCCCCCGGCTAGCGAGATCTGCCGGGTTATGCTCGGAGCGGACGTGTGCCCATTTCTCCACCTCGGTAAGCTGGGTAATCTTGGTCACACGATTTGCCACGAACGTTGTCCATTGGCACGCTGGCTTATGCAACCAGGCGAGAACAATCGTAGAGTCCGTCCAACAGTGCAGGGCGGACGCCTGCCCGGGCATCTTCGGAAGAACGGCGTTGGCCATTTCGGACAATAACAAGGCTCCGCACAACTCGAGCCGCGGGAGTGACACCGTTTTTACCGGGGCCACCCGTGTCTTTGCCGTGAGCAAGTTCACCATTACCGCGGACCCAGCCTCAACTCGGACGTAGAGGGCTGCGCCGTACGCCTTCTGCGAGGCGTCGCAGAACCCATGATGCTCAATTTTCCAATGTGGTCGGAAAGCGACCCATCGGGGAATGTGGATCTGATCAAGAGCGGAGTAATTTTCCAGGAAGTCAACCCATCTTTGGCAAAAATCTCGAGGGAGGGCCTCGTCCCATCCTAGATTTTGGAGCCAAATGTCCTGCATGAACATCTTTGCCCGGACTATGAAGGGGGCGAGCCAACCCGCGGGATCAAATAGTTTGGCGATTTGGGATAGGACTTGACGCTTTGTGAACGTTGAAGACAAGGTCAATTCGGGCGGAATGAAGAAAAACTCATCAGACGTCGCCTTCCACCGCACTCCGAGAGTTTTAGCCGTGCTCTCTGCGTCGATTTCAAGGAAGTCCGCGCGAAGGAGATGGTCACTCTGGATGTTGGCCAAAATCGCCTTGCTATTGGATGTCCATTTTCTAAGGGGGAATCCTGCTGAATCCAGGGCTTCCTGGAGCTCGCGGATAGCCGCTTGCGCTTCGGTTTTGGAGTCTGCCCCCGCGAGTACGTCGTCGACGTACATGAACTGTCGGATAATCCGACTCGCCTGCGGATACCTCGACTCTTCGTCGTCGGCGAGCTGTTGCAGGACACGGATCGCTAGGAACGGGGCACAATTGACCCCGAAGGTGACTGTTTTCAACTCGTAGTCGCGGATTTCCCCATCGGAATTGCGGAATAGAATGCGCTGCAAAGGAGTATGCTGGGGGTCTACCCAAATTTGCCGATACATCTTCTCGATGTCGGCGTTGAAAACGAACCTAAAGTACCGCCACTTCAGGATTTGAATCGTGAGGTCGGATTGTAAGACCGGGCCCGCGTAAAGTATGTCATTCAGACTGGTCCCGTTTGCGGAAGGGCTAGAGGCGTTGAAAACCACCCGCACTTTAGTGGTTGTGCTCTCGGGCTTAAGAACGGCGTGATGTGGAAGGTAGTACGTGGCGGAACTGCTCGTCAAAGGGACCTCGGCCATGTGACCTAAGTCGAGGTATTCTTGGATTACAGAGTCATACCGGGCCTTCAGGGGAGGATCTCTTTTTAGGCGCTGCTCGTTACGCAGAAATTGAGCCAGAGCAAAGGATCGTGAAGATGCGAGCTCGGAACCATTATGCTCGGGATCGCGCAAGGGGAGCATCACAACGTATTTGCCACGATTGTCCCTTCTTGTAGTCTGGACAAAATTGTGTTCGCAGACGGAATCAGACTCGGGGACTATCTGTGTGGGCACTTCCTCCACCTCCCAGAATTTGGCAAGGAGATGATCTAACGAGTCGTCGAGTCCGCAGGTAACTCGAGTGGAGAAGGCGGACAAATTGCGGGGGGCCGCTGGAGATATGGGGCCTGTCAACACCCATCCAAAAATGGTTTCCTGGCCGAGAAGTGAACCGCAAATGTTAGCCCTGGCGTTGCCGAGGAGGATGGACGGAAGAATATCGGCTCCTATCAAGACATCGATTTGGGAGCTCTCGAAGAACTTGGGATCTGCAAGGGGGATGTCAGGAATTCCCTTAAGAAGATCTCGAGGGACTGGATACGAAGGCAGATTCCCGGCCAGCTGCGGAAGAACGTAAGCTGAAGTTTCTAAATGCAGCCCGGGTCTGGAAGGCGATCGAATAGAAAAATGACAGAGTTTCGTGGACTGAGCGGCAACGGTTTGATTAAGACCAGAGACTTGGGCCTGGATAGTCTTGAATGGAAGTTTGACGAGGTTGAAAAGTCTCTCCGTAATAAAGGTTGCCTCGGAACCAGAGTCGATTAGGGCACGCGCCTGGAAATTGCACCCTAAATGGCAAATGTTAATGAGGGCTGTGCCTAGTAAGACGGCTCTTGAGCCGGAAGCGAAGCACACTTGCACATCAGAATGATCCTCTGTGGGGCTCGTGCCTCTCGTAGTAGGCGCGGGTCGAGACCTGGATGGCGCAGACGGACTTGGAGCGGCCGCGAATGGATTACCGCGGTGCAGGAGGGTGTGATGACGGCTGTGGCACGTGAAGCAGCTATGGGCACTAGTGCAATCCCGTTGCAAGTGCCCTCGTGCAAAACAGTTCAAACAAAGCTGCTTTTTCTTAATGTAGTCGGAGCGACCATTTACATCCATCTCAAGGAAGCGCGGACATAAGCGAACAGGATGATTCTCTCTGGAGCAGAGATCGCACCCTCTTGGGGCTGGAGTCACTCTGGCCTCGTAAGAATTAAGCCTACGCGCTGGGGCGCTCGCAGGTGTCGACCTTGGCGGAACCTGACCCGAACTGCTAGGCCTTATGTCATCGATAGCCTCCAGAGTGCGATGACGCTCTGTCAGGAACGAGTCTAACTCATTCCATGTTGGAATCTCAGCCTTGTTGTGAATGGATTGCTCCCACATTGAAAGCGTGATTTTGGGAAGCTTTAAGGAAACCATGTAAACCAGGAGACAATCCCAAGTCTCGACTTGAATAGAGGACATCTCTAAGGCTGTCAGGCAACTTTGGATTGTCCCTTGCAGCTCCTTCAGAGCGGCTCCGGACTCTTGGGGTACTGCCTGGATGTTGAAGAGGATTTTTAGCTGGCTATTGACTAATAACCGCCGATTTTCGAAGCGGTCGGTGAGGCTTCGCCACGCGGAGATACACCCTTCGTTGGTCAGCGGGGCTTTGGAAACAATGGCGTGCGCATCGCCACTTGTTTTGGATAATAGGTGGAACAACTTCTCCACCGGTGTAAGACGAGAGTTGTGTATGTATATCGCGGTAAAAAGATCTCTGAAGGTGGGCCACCGCAGGTAATCACCAGCGAAAACTTCGGTGTCGACTGGTGGCAAACGACAGCCCGTAGACGGCGGTGTTGGAACATTGACAGCAGCCTGAATGGGCTGGGAGGCGGCCTTGTCTATTATGTCCTGTAGTTGGACCAAACATCTCGAATATACGGAGTAGCAGTAACTGTACTTGGATTCAAGCACTGTCGAGGTGGTAGAACTGTCGGTGGACGCGGAAAGAAGATCGGAGCAACTTTCATAGCTCTTCTCCACCTTTTCCCACAAGGCCCGGATTTGGTCCCGATGGACTTGGCACATGCCAGGGGAAAGTCGTTCTGGTTCAGCGGCGCTCGGAGTATGAATATCCGCTTGAAATTGGCTAACCCGGTCTGTTGTGGCAATAAACTTTTTGAGGGCGATGTCTATCGCAGTTTGAGCCATCTTGGACACCGACCGAGAATGCCTTGACGGGGGACCGGAGATAGTCTCGACGGACTCGTCGCTTTTTGCCCTTGGAATGGCTATGGCCGCCTTTGGTGTTAATTGAGACGGCCGCGGAGACGCGGATTGGGACCTGTCCAAACGGATAGATGGGATCGACCTCGGTTTCTTGTCGTCTCCCGTGGGCATTCTTGGACTCGAACTTTGCGGATCAGCTCTTGTCGACTGACCTGAGCAAGGGGCGTCTCGTTCAGAACGTGAGGATATTCACCGTTAAGCTCTCGGCGCGATCTGAGTCGCCAACGAGTTGGTCGTCGCTGCCAATGAACGCACGCAAAAGAAAAGAAAGCCCCAGAGAACGGTCACACTGTTAATTTGTGCGGAGTAGAAAGCACAGTGCCATAAACAACGGGAAGAATCGGAAGAAAATATTTGGAAATCGATGAAACTGTATTGATTGTTTATATATTTGTATATCTTGTTACTCCCTTTGTTGACTTCTGTTTTTTTTTATTCTAATTTTTCCCTTAGTTAGTGTTGCCAAATAATTTTATTGTATTAAGGTTTTTATTTATTATTTTTTTTTGGATTTGGAAAATATCTTTGATTGCAAAAAAAATCCGGAAAACCGCAATAAAAAATAAATTAATTAATCCATTAAATAAATTAATTACTTTGCCGGAAATAATTAAATAATATTTATAATTAAATAGTAATTATAATTATGAATTAATAATTTGTATATTTAAATAATAATTATAATTATAAATACTTATTTTTTTCGGAGCCGGAATGGTGGAATTAAAAAACCTTGGCTTTGGTTCGGGAGAAGCGTTCACTGGGTTACGCCGGTCGGCAGAGCAGTGCATGCGTGAGGGCGCGGTAGAGAGAGAGAAAAAAAAACAGCAACAATAACAACACGGCCGCTGCGGTGGTTAATGCGGCAATTTGGCGAAAAAACAATCACGGTCGCACCCGTGTGGATTTGAATTTATTTTATTTTATGTTCCTGAATGTGGAGGCAGAAAATATATTTATGTAGATATGGGCATGCATGCGTTTATGGATATGTGTATGTTCCTGTAAGTGGAGGCAGAAAATAATTCTATGTAGATATGGGCACGCATGCGTTTTGTGTAAGTGTGTATCGGTACAGTAGAGCGTCGAAGAGTGGACTGTATTTGAAATGACGGAACAGATGAAAAGAATCAGCAACAATAATAACACATCCCGTTGGGGCGATTAATTGCGGCAATTTGGAGAAAAACAATCACGGTCGCACCCGTGTGGATTTGAATTTATTTTATTTTATGTTCCTGTATGTGGAGGCAGAAAATATATTTATGTAGATATGGGCATGCATGCGTTTATGGATATGTGTATGTTCCTGTATGTGGAGGCAGAAAATAGTTCTATGTAGGTATGGGCAGGCATGCGTTTATGTGTAAGTGTATATCGGTACAGTAGAGCGTCGAAGAGTGGACTGTATTTGAAGTGACGGAACAAATAAAATTATGTGGAGAGAAAAAAAAAACACAAGGCAAAAAAAATATCTCGACAGCGGCGGATTGTACGGCGAACAGGGAAACTCCCGAAATTACTTCACACCGAGTGGCTGATATTAGTTATGCCTTTTTATTTTCCACCACACAATTTCACTTTTTGTCGTATTTTTTTGGAGGCAGAATTGCACTGCACTATGTACACAAGTTGTCACGCGCGTGTATGTGTATGTCTGGATGCACATATGTATGCCTTGACCGTTGGCAAGTTGATGTACAACGGGGAACGAAAGGAAAACGGCAAGGAGTATGGCGACGCACACAAAGCGGAGACGGATAGAAAATTTTTTTGGAATTGCAGGAATGTTAAATCTCTCGACTGCCGTTGTGTCGGGAAAACTCGGACGTGGAGTTGACACGAAAAAAGATCTTACTGCAGTGTGAACGAAATTTAATGTTCGAACCACTGCTAAAGACCGGCAGCGAGAGGGAGTCGGAAAATGCTCGTACTTATCTTTTTTGCGGAAGAAATCACAGGAGCTGCTGGTCGAATGGATATCCTTATCCGGCTCGAAGGACCAAATGTTCGTATGGGCGGACTGTACGGCAAACAGGGAAATTACTTCACACCGAGTGGCTGATATTAGTTATGCCTTTTTATTTTCCACCACACAATTTCACTTATTGTCGTATTTTTTTGGAGGCAGAATTGCACTGCGCTATGTCTGGATGCACATATGCCTTGACCGTTGGCAAGTTGATGTACAACGGGGAACGAAAGGAAAACGGCAAGGAGTATGGCGACGCACACAAAGCGGAGACGGATTGAAAATTTTTGGAATTGACGGAATGTTAAATTTCTCGACTGCCGTTGTGTCGGGAAAACTCGGACGTGGAGTTGACACGAAAAAAAAATCTTACTGCAGTGTGAACGAAATACAATGTTCATGGTAGTTGCTAAAATTGTCTTTTTACCTTGGGATTTTTTGCATCCAGAGACAATCCACCCAAAATCGTTTTTTTGACTGAGGAGGCCTTTAATTTTGACCACTTCATTTTGCAGAATGTGAGTGAAGAGATCTGCCCCAATTATCGGATCTGCACGACCTGGCTTATTAAAGTCTGGGTCAGCCAAATTTTACTTCTCCCACTTTGATTTGTCGACATTAACTGTGTTGACTGGGAGAGCCCTCATTAACTTCAATTTGAATCGTTTTTTGGGAATTAAAAGATTTATCTTATGCTTCGAGATGCACTTTCCCGTGGACGATACTCCACTGATCTCAGTTTGAGACCGAATTTTGGGCAATTTCAGAATCTGAAATCATTGTGCTTTGAGAACCACTGTCGATCAAAAATTATTCGAAACCTCCCTTAGAGGTTTGAATTTGAACGCGTGTCGTTGCTAGCAACACTTGTTCCGACGTCATGCACGTATTCACTTTTTCATTAGAATTTACATAAATGTGTAGCATACTGTAATGATTTTTCTTACAAATTGAACATGGAATGGGCCTTTGACCTTTCTTATTAAATCAATGTTTAAATGTGTCTTTTTTACTTTTTCCATCCTTTCAGGTGGATTTAAAGCCTTACATCTTTGACACTGAAGTATCAAATGTTCCGTAATTTTACACATGGGACAACTGTTAGTAGACAATTCTTTTATATTGTTACTAAATACTTTTGTTTATACAAATGAAATACAACGACGTCGGACAATGCTTGAATTTCTGTAGCTTTTTAACATGGCTCTCATATAGTTGCAGAGTTTCTTTGTTAAATTTTTTTTATTATTATATTATATCAATCTTGTCAGAAATTTGTGCCTTCAATTTTATCACATGAATTGACTCATTAATAAGATTAATCTGATCGGAAAGAAATTTCTTTTTATTTTCATACCGCTTGGTTAATAATTCCCAAGCGGCCTCATAATTTCCCCTGATCCTAACAATAAGTGAGAAACCACACTCCTGGCTTCTCCCTTAAGTCAGATTTTAATGTAATTGAATTTTAAGGTAGGGCTTGAATAAGATAATCTTTAGAATCTCTATAAAATGTTGGTACCTAAATTTTAGGCAGAGTTGGCAAATCATCAATTTTATGATTTGCTACTTCTACCTTTTTCGGCACAATTTCCTCGAGTTTTTTTTTCATGTCTTTTGTATCATCTATCATCATATCTCCTAACAGTGACAGTTTGTAGATTTTAATATTATTTATTATATTATTGCCCCTAGAACATACGATAGGTTGCTAAACCAACACTTAAATTGGTTTAACTCGAAGGGATCATGCGTATGAAGGCCAAATACACAGCGATGCTCACTCATGGAACGCAGAGTAGTTGAATACATAAGTATTGCTTGAATACTGATTTTATTAGGGCAGAAGGTCGGGTTCAAGGGAGCCACCATAGCACCACCATTGTTAGTTAAGAATGCTTACGTTTTAAGATATACAAAAGTACCGAGTCATAATAATTGTCTACCACACAAGCTGTTTATACGCTAGAGTTAGCAAAAATAGAAAAGTTAGCTCAGGCAGAGCTGGCGCTGTCCGTGGGCATCATGTGGCTTAGTGACTCAAGTGGTACGCTTACATAAACTCAAATGGAGCTCGCTTAAATCTCTTTCTATCTTGGGTCATAAAATGTTTATTATTTTCTTCCAGATCTGTAATCTGGCGTTGAGTGTTATCAAGGAAAGTATTACATTGATCTGTTACAAAAGACTAGGTTATTCACTTTCATCGGCCTCTATTCCGTAAAAGGGCAAACTTTCGTAATCGGTCATAAAATTAAATCATCTCGAAGTTTTATTTTCACTACTGTGGCTCGGTTGTGTTTTCCTTTATGTACCTCTTCTACTTTTCCCAACGGCCCAAGGGGTAACAATTTTCAATTTTCAATTTTATTTCTCTGTTGAAGAGTGTTTAAATAGTCATTCTTCCATTTATTCCAAAATTCCCGTTTCATTTTTTTAATCAAATTTCCAAGATTTTCTTCGGAAATTTCTTCAATAGGTCCTAACACCAGGTCATTTCCTGATAGGAAGGCCCCCTTCCTATCAGGAAATGACCTGGTGTTAGGACTTCTAAATCGTCAATGTATGTATTGGCTGTATACAAAGATCTAGAATTTAATACATCTTCAATTTGACATAAGAGAGTTGCCATCTCTTCTTAAGTTAGATTATTATCCCCTGTTATTCTTTTAAGGTGATATTTTACCGATTTAAATCCGGCCTCCCATATACCTCCAAATATACCGCACCCACAAAATTTGTTCCATTATCAGAAGTCAAATCGCTAAAAACTTCTAAATGGGTAGCCTTCGTTGCCATGCAAAGAAACACAGGAATATAACCTTTAAAGGATTTTTGACCTCGATTCTTTGAGCATCTTATCTGATATGGGCCAGCATAGTCTACTTCAGTATATAACAAGAGAGAACGCTATAGTCGAGTGCCTCGACTATTAGATACCCGTTACTCAGCTAAACAACTTAATATAAATATGCCTTATTGTATGTTTTTCGCCGCTCGAATTAGCTCCCAAATTTTAGGTGTTAACCCAGGGAACACCTCCAATTTGGCTAACTTGATTTGATTTGCATAGTTCTTGGGATTTAGTTCGGTATTGACAAATGAAAACCATCGCAATTTCCTTTAATATACTATGTTGAGCACCTTGGCCAGCTGTTCCGAAGTCATCCGATAGATGGCGCTATTGGTACCACGGGCCATGAAAGGCGGAAATGTAGGCGCTAGCCAGGCTGAAGCGTTTAATGGGGGTTTGGGCGTTAGAGTGGGCGTGGCAAACTTTTATTAGGCCAATCAATAGGTATTGACGAAACAAATACATATCAATTAAAATTTTCAAAATAGCATCAAAACTGTGGCCACAGCTTGTGGCTTGTGGGCGTCAGAGGGGGCGTGGCACCAACAAACTTGCGCTGCGTAGGAACTCCTAAAATCTAAATGCAAAATGCCAATCTTCTAGCTTTTATAGTTTCCGAGATCTTAGCGTTCATACGGACAGACAGACGGACAGACGGACAGACAGGACAGACGGACATGGCTAGATCGACTCGGCTAGTGATCCTGAACAAGAATATATATACTTTATAGGGTCGGAAACGCTTCCTTCTACCTGTTACATACTTTTGCACGAATACAATATAAAAACGGGTGGGTAGTAAATCTATGCTTTGGTAAATTTCCCATAATTTTCTCTGCCGTAATTTGTCTATATCTTGCACATTTGACACACTGCCTCAAGTATTGCTTCAAGCTGTTCCTTTATCCGAATATCCAGAATTTTCTTAGAATATAAATTCGCATAAAATTAATTCCGCCGTGTAATGTTTCTCTATGTGAATTTTTGATAATTAGTGAAGTTAAATGACACTTATCTAGAATTATCGGATGTTTTGTATGAAATTCGGCGCTGGAGTTCTGTAATCTACCTCCAACTCTTAATAGTCCGTCTTTATCCAAAAATGGGTTCAATGCTAATATTTTAAGCTTTAAGCTAAATTATCTCCGAACTAAACTGAATTTTTTTTTTTTTTTTTAATTATTAATACGCTTGCTAACTTTATTTCATTTACTGTTAGATATGCGGGAAATGATTTATTTTTTAATTTCATTTCAATAAATCTAAGGGTATATGCAATAACTCTTTCCAGTTTACGCATTCAGGAGTACTTTTTTATTAGTTATAGTATAAAGTATCTGCTTCTGCTTCTATTGGCCGGTATTTTTCCGACTTGGCTAACCATTGAGGTCCGTTCCACCAAATTTCACATTATAATAATTTTTCCGCTGCTACTCCCCTTGATTCTACGCCTGCTGGGTTGTCTTCTGATCGAACATGTCTCCACTCGATCTCCTTAATTTTCCTAATTTCGTCGGTTCGCCGTCGAATAAATTTGGCTTTATTATTCCCACTTTTAATCCATGCAAGTGTGATTGTTGAATCACTCCAACCATATGCTTTCGTTTGACTTTCAATTGCTTTCCTAACTCATCTATAAATTTCGAGAGGAGATGTGCAGCACAAAGTTCTAGTTTATGAATAGTTTTTCTTCGGATTAACTTTGCTTTTGCTAGCTATAATTATGGAAGAGGTTCCCACCTTAGTTATACACAACAGCTGCGTATGCTTTATCGGACGCATCAGAAAATTCATGAATTTGAACTGGCATTTTATCTTGGGATTTCACCAACCTTGGAATTCTTATGCTTTCAAGAAGTGATCAATTTTCTTTAAAGCTTTTCCATTTACTGGCATCTGAATCTGACAAGTTCTGATTCCATTTTTGTACTGTTAACCAAAGCTGTTGCATACATAATTTTTCTATTATCACTGGGGATAACCAGCCTAAAGGGTCCTAAATTTTTGCAAGTGTTGATAACACTACTCGATTATTAATTTTAGTACAGGGTTCACTGTTAAAATTGAATTTAAATTCATCTTTAACAGGTTCCCATTGAAGACCCAGTGTTTTTATGGATTCATTTTCTTGAATCTGTAACATTTTATTTTCTTCTTTGTTTTTCGGTGTCCCTGAGACATTGGAAATCCATTTTCTAAGATTAAGGCTTACCTTATCTAATATTTTCCACTTGTTCTTTGGCTTCCTGTATGGAGGCATGTCGTGGTTGTGGAGGACACGAACACGGGGCACGAGGATGCAGAAACCAAAGATTACTATTCTGCTGGGTGTGCGGTAAAGTTGGCGTCAGGTGCGTAGAATGCTGCAACAAAGCGGGAAATGGGCAGCGATCCCAGTCGCAGAGAGGCGCACAGGGGTCGCAAAGTGCCTTCTCTCCACACTAACTGACAATTTGATCGAGGAAGAAATTGGAAGTGTCGCATACAAGGCTACAATTGACACAAGAGCCACGTCAAGCTTCATTAACGAGGAGCTTGCTGATACACTGGCTGACAAAGGAAGGATCACAAGGACAAGAAGTTAGATAAGCAGACGGCAGATGCAGAATAAGCTCACAGCTCGAGATCACGGTGGAATTTGGAAACAAACAATTGGGGATGAATCTGCTATTACTTTCAGGAGTTGTTGATGAACTAGTGCTGGGATGGAATTTCCTCACGGAAGTCGGGGCGGAAATAAAGTGTGCCGGGCATGAATTGCGAATACCTGCAAGAAAATGGCACAATGGATGTCTGGAAGAAAGGCTGTCGGTGGCTGTAGATTCCCACTTAAGTGATGGAGAGGACATTAAGAAATTCCTCGATAAACAGTTAGCAGATTTCAGCACCATGTCAGGTACATCTACAGTGGCCGAGCACCAAATTACCATGAAAGACGACAAGCCAATTAAACAGAGGTATTATCCTAAGAACCCAAGAGTCCAAGGCGAGATCAACGCAGAAGTGGACGAGCTGTTACAAATGGGCTTCATAGAACATTCAAGAAGTCCATACAGCTCACCCATCGAAATGGTGAAAAAGAAGACGGGCAAGTGGAGGCTATGCGTTGATTTCAGACAAATAAACGCGAAGTCCATAAAAGATGCCTACCCAATGCCGCGGATCAATAATATCCTGAACCAACTCAGAGAGGCAAAATACATAAGCAGTCTAGACTTGAAAGTCGGATATTGGCAAATCCCTCGGCAAAATTTTGGTTCCAATGGAAAGTAATGCTCTTCGGATTACACTACAGAGCCACCATCGTCGGTACGCACACTACGCCAATACCAGGGGGTAGCTTCATGGTACCGACGGTGCAATCCTGACACAAGAGACAGGGGACGGCGAAAGGGTCTTTTCATACTCAAGCCGGACACTAAACGGCGCGGAGAAAAATTACTCCACAACAGAAAAGCAATCAAAAAGCTGAAACCGTACTTGGAGGGCTACCATATTAAAGTGGTTACAGACCACATGGCTTTAAAGTAGTTAAACAGCATAGAAAGCCCTTCTGGAAGGATAGCAAAATGGGCCCTGGAGTTACAGCAGTACGACTTCGAGATAGCGTACAGGAAAGGACAGCTGAACGTAGTGGCAGACGCCCTATCCCGACAACCGTTGCCGGAGACTCTTAGGACCATGAAAGACGCATCGGAAAAACCGACCAATAGCTGCAGCTGGATCAGGAGTATGTGGGAGAAAATAAAAGCCCAACCAAAAAAATATCCAGATTATGTAATGGAAGGCGAGTCTCTCTATAGGCACATTCCTCACAGAGCAGGCAATGAAAATGTCATAGCTTGGAAACTTTGCCTTCGGCATGGTGCCGTACTGGAAGAAAACCATGACTCCCCATCTGCTGGTCATGTTGGGAGTAGAAGAACTATAGCACGCCTGGCAGCCCGGTACTACTGGCTTGGAATGCACAGGGACGCCAGGACCCACGTACGCAGGTGTGAAGTTTGCCTGAAATACAAGCCCAATCAGCTGCAGGGAAAATGCTCACTCAGGTACCAGAAGAATCATGGGCAACAGTATGTGCGGATTTCGTTGGGCCATTGCCAAGATCAAAGCACGGAAATCAGGTGATACTGGTGTTAATCAATCGGTTTTCCAAATGGACGGAAATTGTACCACTACGAACAGCAACAGCAGGGACCCTACAGAGGGCGTTCAGAGTACGCGTAATATCAAGGTTCGGGCCTTCAAAAGATTTCTTAGCGAAATGGGAATAAAGCAGCGATTTACGGCGCCCTACACACCGCAGGAAAACCCAACAGAACGGGCTAACCATAAGGTAAAGACGATGATTGCTCAGTTCGCAGGAATGGATCACAGAACCTGGGACGAAAACTGGCCAGAGATTATGCTAGCAGTAAACTCAATCATATCTGTGTCAACCGGGTACTCCCCAGCGTTTCTCACTCAAGGCTGGGAACCCCGTTTGCCAATCGCATTACACGACAGGGAAACGTTAGGCTCGGGGAGAAGCACAGAGACTCCAGACAGCTAAACTAAAAGAGATCTTCGAAATCGTACGTCTTAACATGGAAAAGACATTCCAGGACCAGGCCAGGCACTACAATCTGAGGAGCAGGCAGTGGACGTCGGAGGTGGGCTGCATAGTGCAAGCAAAGAACACTTCCTATCCAAAGCAACCGAAGGATTCGCAGCGAAACTAGCCCCAAGGTACGATGGTCCTTATCGGGTTGTGGATTTCATCCCCCCAGTGATCTGCAAAATACGCCACACACGCTCGAAGAAAGACCGGACGATTCACATTGGCGAGCTTGAGCAGCAACAAACAGAAACGGCAAACGAGCAGACGGCGGACACAACGGAGGACTAGGACAAGGTTTCACATCGACTGCGAGGCAACAGGATTAGGCGTCAGGCCGAAGCAAGAGTCTTCCATACGCCACGCAGAAAGGACAATACAAGGATAAGGCACAGAATACGAATGGAAAAGAATGCTAGGGACCCGGACTACGAGGCAGTCATATTCAGCGTCGGGCATACGCCCGAGTCATCCGCCTAAACGCCGCGTAAATAGTGTACCTAAGGAAATTAAAGGTTGCGTAAAAACCTCAACGAGGCAGTCGGATTCAGCGTTAGGCATACGCCCGAGTCAACCGCATATACGCCGTGTAAATAGGGTACCTAAGGAAAAGAAAGGTTGCGTAAAAACCCCAACGAGGCAGTCGGATTCATCCTCCTATACGGCGCGTGTAATATTTTTATACAATACGAGCAGCAACTGCAAATCCGTAACGTCGTTAGACTTTATATGGATTATATCAGTCTAAATCTTTGGCTGCCGAAGAAAGGGGGGAGACGGTGCAGCTCTGCTGTCCCGATGCGATGAGAGTGATTCCAAAAAATAGTAATAAATAAGGAAATAAAAACATAACAAATATAAACATAGAAAACCCTGGCACAGGGAACACAGAAAACACGGTCACAGCATACATAACAAACGCGCAAATAAATATCAAAAAATAACACAAGCGGCATCGGTCTTCCCTTATACGACATCGAGGCCCTACGGCCAAGGGCGACTGGAGGGCGAAAGGCTAAAAGAGAGAGTAAGAAGTGAGAAGGGTGCAAGTGGAGAAAGTCCAGATCAGCTGGAAAACCAATCGGAAAAGCGGTAGTGTGACCAAACAACGGAGGAAGGAGATGCTTAGAACGCGAAGCATATAAGGGAAACATCTTGGGCGGGACATTCAAAGGAGATACAAAGAACGCGAGAAGGCTATGGGAAAACATCTTGGGCGGGAAAAGGAATAGAGCATCGGCGCTGTGAAACTCAGGTAGAAGCTGTAAGCGTCGAGAGAACCATTTGGAGGAGCAAGAAAACTCGAAGGCTACAAACATTTACAAGGAAGACAGCCGGAGAGAAGAAAATCAAGTCAATTGGGGAAACATCTTCGGGCGGGAACTACATAGAACGAGAAGGAGTGACGTCGAGGGAAGGAAGATCAACATCAGCGATGCGGAACAGCGGATCTAGAGAGAATTCGAAGATAACTGCCGGAGAAGAGGTGCAAGTCTCATTTCGCTACATCAAGACGTTCGGGACTTAGAGTTGAAGTCTCCGAGCTGAGAAACAGGTAGCTGAGGTCCTTAAGGCATCACGCGGCGCTTTGTTATAATCCTTATCGCGATTGGAGCTTGGCGTATTGCTCGGCGAGTCCTACAGAATTGAATAAAAAGAGTCCTTCGACGAAGAACCGTGGGCTTGGAAGGGAATATGTCCAGAACCAGATGCCGCGCGGAAACAATTGCCTTGTCGTATTCCGGCGTACGCCTGAGCCGGCAGACGTTAATTGTGCAGGCCCTGGTGCGACTAGCCACGAAGTACGCGCGTCCGAATCACGGGTGTTTCGAGAGGCGTATGCGTCGAGAGCACAGTAGTTCACCGCCAGAGTCCTAGAAAGGCAGCTGACCGAATCCCGGGAGACAAAGACCCGCTGCACCAAGTCTCACAAGAGCGCGCGGACAACGGATCCAGAACTCGCGCCGTGAGCAGAGCAAGGACATCAAGGACACAAGATACGACGAGCAGTCAATTCAGGCCCAGCAGCATCCAAGCCATACTCCGACGTCTATGAGGCGAGGGCGGAAGCGTTCGTCTTGAACCGCTTTGAAAGCCCAGTGCCTGTTCACCCTAGGCTGGGAACGGTGACGCATCCCTAGACCCTCATAGCCCCGACGCCAAAGACAACGGAGGCGTTCCGGACCAGCGAGCAGCGAGGCAGCGGAGAGCAACGGTGGAGCAGCCACAATTCTTCAGGGAAGGCGTTGAGCCAACCATCTGTCACCATTAGTCCCAGGCCGAATATCCTAATATTCTGTGCGGTCTCTCTAGACAGTCGGGCGGTCACGTTTATATAAATTTGGTGCGACGAACAACACACATCTTCTGAGCTAGCCGCAGTTACAAACTCTATCCCTTACCAATACTCCATTATTACTTCCTATGCTCACACGTTTTTAACGTCAAATTCTAACTTTTCGTCGGTTTCGTCGACAGATATGTTGTTTTCAAACCTTTTTAAGAACTCCTTTATTTTACTGCTTGTTCTATTCCATAAAATTATATTTTATTATATCTTAGTAAGCAGTCTTCACGATTAGCCTTATTGAGCTCCTTAATGCTTTCCTTTTAATAATTGCTTAATTGTTCGACATTTTGGTCGAACACCTCTGTCAATTTGTTTGGGTCACACTCTACTATCACAAATTTGCAAATTTACTTTTTGGGCTTTCAACAACCCTACAAAACTTCTCAAACAATAATTTGTTGTTAAAATAGTCATGATCGATAACTCCACATTTTAATAACGATTTATGATTTGCAACAAATCTAGTTTAAGGCTATCTACTTTTGAAATACTTTCACTCGTTAATTGACCTGCTTCAATTACTCTAATTTCTTTTGTTAAGCTTGCCTGTGCTACAAAGAGCTTTTTACTGTTTCGGACAACATTTTTTTTTAATAAATAAATATGGTATTTGGTCTTTTTATACCCTTGCAGTGATCTGTCAAAATATCTTGTTGCTATACCATGGGAACATATAACATCGATAGCAAACCATCATCAGACTGTCGGAACTGTGGAACGAAGCCACAGAACCTTTAATGAATTTATACGTACGTACATTTCAACTGATAAGACGGATTGGGATGTATGGTTAAAATTCTTTGCTTATTGTTTTAACACGACACCCTCTATGGCACATGATTATTGTCCATATGAGCTAGTGTTTGGTAGAACTTCGAATTTACCAAAACATTTTAATAGCGTAGATAGAATAGAACCTATTTATAATATAGATGATTATGCTAGATGATTAGATTAGAACAAGCTTTTAAAAGAGCCAGATTAATATTAGAATCAAATAAACGACAACAAAAAGCTCATTACGATAAAAAGTGCCTAGATTTTGAACTAAAGATAGGAGATCAAGTTCTATTAAAGAATGAAACAGGTCACAATATAGAAAACAAATATACAAGACCATATACAGTAATTGGTATAGGAGATAATGATAATATAAGAATTTCAAATAATAAAAATAAAGAACAAAAAGTTCATAAAGATAGGCTAAAAATTTGTATTTCGTAATCACTTCTATAACATTTTTTTGTATGGTCATACATAGAATAAATAACATAAATAAATAAAAAGAAAAAAAGAGGATATATTCATAAATAAATAAGCAATAAATATATAACAGTAATAATATAAATATAAAAAAATATATATATCTATAATTTCATATTAAAACCAAATTCTCGTTTTGAATAATATAAAGTTTTCCAATTTGCTATATTTCTTATATGATACAAAACAATATCTATAATCTTTAAATTTTTCAAATATATAAGTTCTAGAAGATAATTTTAATAACTATAAATAATCTCATTTTATTACATTTCAAAAAAAATCTTTAGAAAATAACCTCATTAATTTACGTTATTTTTTAAAAGGAGGTTGATGTAGTAGGCATGTATCATTATAGCAGGTACTTACTGTACCGATGCCAGAATTGTGCAACCAAAATACTTATACTACTCAGAACCCAACTTATGAGAACTGCTAGTGTCAGCATATTCCCATAGGCTTAGTGCACACACATACTATGCATACCACGCTCTCTCTCTCTTATGTGCACTGGCTGCACATAAGCACCGCTGCCGGCGTCGCCGTCGTTTTTAGCTGCGGTAATGGTCTTGAACATTTTTATTTTGCTTAGACTTAAGCATTCAATAAAGAGAGCTCAACTAAAAAAGATATCTGTTTATTCATTAACGGGATAACTAAAATATATGGTGCGAAGATAACATAACACTTATAACAGTACACGTTTTGAGTGTTTTGGTGGCACGTTATTGTCACTCGTCGCATGCGGTCTTTCAATTCCTTGTAGACCACAAAACCCCTGTAGTTTGGCATGTGATTTCCTCCGCAGTTCCCACATTTCTTCTTTTGGAGGTCTTCCTTGTTGGCAGGGCAATGGCCGGAGTTGTGAAAGTCTCCACTGATCGAAGTGTGCAGTATGTTCTGGTGTGTCCATACTCCTGACAGTTTGTACATTGAACTGGTCCGTTCCTTTTATGTGGTTCCTTAACCTTAATTCTTCGGTGCAATAAGTATTGCAGGTCACAAATAGGGTGCACTTCATTTTTCTTTAAGACTCTGTTGTCTGGCTCCAGCTCTACTTTGAAAAGTAGTTGCAGCTTTTTGTTCCTGTTAATGCTGTTACTAACGATCTTTGCAAAAAAGCCATTTTCTTTAAGGGGATTGATAATTTCATTGGGTGTTAGGTCGGGCTCGATCCCGTTTAGTACAACTTGCAAACCCTTGCTGTTTTTTAGTTGGTACTTGTAATAGTTTTTCTTAGCTTCCTCCATGCATTTAGACACAGCTCGGAAATGTTCTTCGGATTTGGTCTGAAGTTTGGTTTCGTGAATATTCCCTTTGATGATCGGAACAACATGAAAATTTCCGTCCCCGACCAGCGCAACAATTTTGTTGACCAGGGCGTTCGAGCTTTTATCCCTAATGTAAATTGGTGGGGACTTTGGTTTCGGTTGGGTCTCTTTACCCAGTTCTGGTTGAGTTTCAGCTAGGAGGGCAAATCTGTTGTTATTGGATCTCCCGTTGTCTCTTTGGACTCGGTTTATTTTTGGCTTATTACCCACCGCGGTTTTCTGCGGGCTAAGCTTACGCTTAATTTGGATGTAGCGGTCCGTGCCGTTCTGCATGGCCGGGCCAGCTTGTTGAATATTAACTTGCTTTTGTTTTGTCATAATTTTAGTTGACGTTATATTTGGCGCTGCAGTCGTATAGCTTCCGTAGGAAAAATTGTTAAAGGCTGCGAAAATAATCCTTTTTTCCCTATTTGTATATGACAATTTTTCAGTATAAAAGCTATTGGCATGAAACTATGCAATTTATCTAATTTATTTATGTATACCTTGCTCAGGGTAAAAGTTGCTGCCAATCAGACAACTACATACTACATCCGCTATTTAAAAATGAAATTAATTACGTATAGCTAATCTTTTTATACCCTTGCAGAGGGTATTATAATTTTGGTCAGAAGTTTGTAACGCAGTAAAGGAGACGTTTTCGACCCCATAAAGTATATATATTCTTGATCAAGATCAATAGGGGAGTCGATATAGCCATGTCCGTCTGTCCGTCTGTCCGTCTGTCCGTCTGTTTCAATACCGTTTGCGAGCAGTTTAAAAGCTAGCGATCTGAAACTTTCACAATCGTCCTAAAACATGTGTACGCAGATCAAGTTTGAAAATCGCCCCGATCGGACGTCTATATCCTATAGCTCCCATAGGAACAATTGGATATATCTTCCAAGAATTTATGATATTTTGCGCAGTGTAAAAGCTATTGATATGAATCTTTCCAAAGCGTATTGTTTTTATGCATACCTTGTTCAAGGTAAAAGCGCGTGACGATCAGACGTCTATATTCTATAGCTCCCATAGGAACAATAGGGTGAAATCGGTTTAAATTTGTTGTTTTTCAGAATATTTCGCGCAATGTAAAAGCTATTGACATAAATTTTTTCAAATCGTATTTTTTTATGCTTTCCTTCATCAAAGTTAAAGCGGGTGCTGATCAGATGTCTATATCCTATAGCTCCCATAGGAACAATAGGGAGAAATCGGTCCAAATTTGATGTTTTTCAGAATATTTCGCGCAGTGTATAATCTATTGCCATAAATTTGTCCAAGTCTTATTTATTTACGTTTACCTTAATCAGGGTGAAAGCACTTGCCGATCGGACGTCTATATCTATATAAAATTGTTAAAAATTGTAATAGTTTTTTCCTCTTTGTATATGACATTTTTGCAGGATAAAAGCTATTGACATGAAACTATGAAAATCTAATTTATTTATTTATACCTTATTCTTTTCGCTACTTTTTCAATTTTAGCAATTTTGGCAAAGTCTGCCAGGGTATTATTTTAAAAGTTAACTTATCTGCTCTTTCGATGACGTCTGCGAGATTGTGGCTTCGATGTCGTCTGATTGTAGCTTCGATGTAGTGTGAGATTGTTGCTTCGACGTCGTTGTTGTTGAGACTGGGTTGTTGCTGCTTCGATGTCCTTTATTTGGTTGTTACTTTGATGTCGTTGTTGTTGAGACTTGGTTGTTGCTGCTTCGATGTCCTTTATTTGTTTGTTACTTCTGGTTTGGTTTTTATGGTTTTTTATTTAATTATTTTGGTTGTAACCACTTTAGGTTCGAGCTATTGAGTTCGTCCTTTTAAACACTATTCCCATTTAACCGAACACCTTTTTATTTTAACAATTTACCAATGTTCCTAGCCTTGGTAAAGAATTTAGTGCCCGTTTGGCTTGTGAAATTTTATATTCTCGGTCTCTTACCACTGATGGGGGAAAATACGAGTATTATTTTTTATTTTTGCAACCTTTAGCTGATCGTGCGCCCGCCACAAATCAGACACTAAGGTGCTGGTTTCAAAAACTCTGAGTATTTTACCACTGGTGGGGAAAACTAAAGAGTGCCTCGAAGGACCAAAATTTTAGAGCTTTCTAATAAAAAACGTCTACATTTGCTGAGTTATAATATCAAACTGGTTTTATTTCATGAAGTTTCTTAACAGGTAACATTCGTATTCTGTTCATATATATGGCCTACGCAGAGACCTCATCTGTTTTGCCCTTGGCGGGAGAGCTATATTTTGACCCCCGCACAAGTCCTTTGTGCAGGTAGGAAACATTTCAAGTGATTATATTTGGAGGCTCAAGTGGCCTGCACTTACATATTACAAGTGCAAACAACTGTTCCCTCGCATGGTTAAGGTAACAGATCGTAAATTATGGCTCTGGATGGATTTACAATGTGACATGCCCGAGCTCATAAAATCTTGTAATTGGGATTAATATCTTATTTCTAATAACCCACGGAAAGGCTTGTTTGCGCCTAAATTGGGAAAACATTCTTAAGTGCGATAAGGGAGATCACAAATACCCTGATAGCACTTATGTATACTCAAAGACATTCTGTGACCGTTCCGCAGGAGGTCATTTTACATGTTTGTGTATATGTGTATATTTTGTTTTTACAACTGGTTTCTATACATATATTTAGACGTGTTCATGTTTGAAAAAAGGCGTCGGATTTAGGCGTCCATACATAAATGTTATAAAATTACAGCGACATATGCACTTATGTGGTGATGTTGTAGATCGACGATCTCGTATGGCATTTTGATTTCTAATCTCGGAATCAATTCTTTACTGAGCTCATTTAATTCATTATAACTTAGCTTTAATTAATTATTTGAATGTGAAACTATAGTAAGCGGTGTTAAAGATTCATTCCAGTAGAGGTTATCTGACGACCAATTAAACTCAGAAAAGGATTTCTTAAAGTGCACTTCGGATCCAACGGTCAAAGTCTGATATTATCAATTGTAATGGCTAATAATTGATCATCAAATACTGCTGATAACTCTATTGGTGATTAAATTGAATCCATTGATTTTTAGTTCTTAGTCTTTGCCATGAAAATAATTTCGTCGAACTTTTTGTTTTTTTTTTTTTTTTTTTTTTGGACGTTGATGCACTATGATCAGTGCAAACAAGTGGCCCTTACGACACCAAGCAGTGCTTGTTACGCGCGGAGCCTAATAGGCGTAAAAACGAGATCGCGAGAAGTTAAAAAGCACAATGTAGAAGCGGACAGACTAAGATTAGAAATACGTACGATACTAATACTAATTTTGTGCTAAGTAAGATAAAATTAATGCTTTTAAGCTTGGCAAAGAGTCGGTAGTAGAAATATTGTGGTATAGTCTATTATAGTCGTTACACAGTACTCTAAACGGTTCATGCATATCAAAGTTAGATCTAAAAATATTTAATGTAAGAGGAACATAGTTCCTGGTAATTCTATTAGGCACGGAGAAGCTTATGCGACCCAGTAACTCGGGACTCTCCACATCCCCGTGAATAAGTTTATCGATAAAAGTTGTGCCAAGCATCGTTATACGGCTTACTAAGGATGGTAGATTAATAAGGAGAAGTCTACTAGAGTAGGATGGTAAAATAAGGCTTGCATTTCAGTTAAGGCCCCGTAGAGCAAATAATAAAAAGTTCTTTTGCACAGACTCTATCCGCTCTATATGTACACCATACTGAGGACTCCAAACTGCTAAACAGTACTCCAGGATTGGACGGACTAGTGAAATGAACAGAGTCTTTGTAACATAGGGATCTTCGAATTCCTTTGACCACCTTTTAATAAATCCAAGTACTCCCCTGGCTTTATTTACCATAGAAGTAATATGGTCACAAAACTTAAGTTTTGGATCAAGGAGGACGCCAAGCTCATCAACGTGCGTAATTCTAGACAACGCGCAACCACCCAGAGTATACGTTGCGTATTGTGGGTTCACCCGAAAAAATGTCATTACTTTGCACATAGCGCTATTTAAATCCAAAAGATTTTCACAACACCATGTTTGAAAAGTGTTATAACAGTTACTTAAACCGTTGTAAGGTCCAGTTCTCTCAGGACCTGAAACAGTTTTATAATTTTGTTAACACCAAGCGTAAATCTAATTCTTTTCCTTCCTCGCTATCGTTCGAAAACATGACGGCAACCACAGATCAGGCAATAGCCCATTTATTTGCCCAATTTTTTCAAACGACTTGCTCTACTTTAGATTATTCATCACAGCCTTATTCTTACAACATATCCAAGTCAAACCTCATATTCTGTCCCACTTTAAGAGAAAGCTCTCTTCTTTTGGATCTTCTGTTTATTCGCCTGTTTATTCGCCAGGGCCTGATGGTATTCCTGGGTGCGTTGCGCTAAGGCCCTGTGCAAACCTCTTCACAAGTTGTTTACCTTATCTATAGAAACCTCCCAATTCCCAAATATTTGGAAGGAATCATTTGTTATTCCTCTTTTCAAAAAAGGTAACAGGTTAGAAGCCAGTAACTACAGAGGTATTTCTAAGTTGTCAGCTATTCCTAAGCTTTTTGAGAAAATTATTACTTCTCATTTGCTGCACCTTTGCAGATCAATCATTTCTCCGTGTCAACACGGATTTATTAAACGTAGATCCACAATCACAAACCTTCTAGAGCTCACTTCATTTGTGATAAAAGCCTTCAATAGTAGTTTTCAAACAGACGTCATTTACACTGACTTTAGTAAAGCATTTGACTCTGTAAATCACTTACTTCTCATTCAAAAACTTGACCTTTTAGGTTTTCCAGTTGATCTGCTTAAATGGATTTCAAGTTATCTGAATGGCAGGTCACAAAGGGTCCTTTTTAAAAATTCAATTTCTGAAATTCTCCGTGTTACCTCCGGTGTCCCACAAGGGAGCCATCTGGGTCCGTTACTTTTTACATTATTTATTAATGATCTTCCCCCAATTATAAGTCATTCTCGCGTACTTATGTACGCAGATAATGTTAAGATGTGCCTGCAGTATAAGGACATTTCCTGCCATTTAGACTTGCAATCCAATCTAGATAATTTGCAAAACTGGGGCCGAGATAATTTACTAAATTTAAACGGTTCCAAGTGCAAGCTGATGACTTTTTATCGGACCAATCCGATATACGCGACTTACACGTTAAGTGGCAGCTCTTTGGATAGAATAACTCTTGTAAACGATCTTGGCGTTCTCTTGGACCCCAAACTAAAATTTTCTAATCACATTTCGTCCATGGTTAATAAAGCCAGAGGAGTGCTTGGATTTATTAAAAGGTGGTCAAAAGAATTCGATGATCCTTATTTGACTAAAACTTTATTTATTTCGCTAGTCCGTCCGATTCTGGAGTATGGGTCTCCCGTCTGGAGTCCACAATACGGAATACATATTGGTCGTATTGAACCTGTACAAAAAAACTTCCTTCTTTTTGCTTTACGGCGCCTAAACTGGGATGCAAATCTTATCTTACCTTCTTATTCTAGTAGACTTCTTTTGATAAATTTACCATCCCTAGCCAACCGTAGAACGATGCTTGGTACTATCTTTATTCATAACCTTATACATGGTGATATTGACTGCCCCGACTTGTTAAGTCGGCTAAACTTTTCTGTGCCAAGTAGATTAACTAGAAATTATATTCCCCTAACTTTAAATCATTGTAGATCTAACTATGCCTTGCATGAGCCGTTCAGAGTATTATGTTCTGACTATAATAGACTTTTTCCTGTAATATCAAATCTTGACTCTCTGCCGCTCCTAAAACGATTAATACTAGCTTCATTGGCACAAGATTGATCTAATTATTACTTTTTTCCCCGGACCTTTACCTTTATTTTCCTATCTCGCGTCTATCTTATCGCGAATCGTGCCGTACGATACACGGCTGCGCCCCTCGGTCGGTTGGGCGGGTAAGTGGGCCGTGGGACTCCGCGCGAAAAAAAAAAAAAAAAGCATTTAGGTCAGATTGTCAGTCGGAACTGTTAGAAATTTCGTTTTATTGCAGGCATAACTTAACGTCATCTGCGTACATAAGGACACGCGACTTTGTCAAGACTAGAGGGAGATCGTTTATAAATAAAGTAAAAAGAAGTGGGGCCAAGGTGGCTTCCTTGTGGGACCCCTAAGGTAACTCGGATCAAATCAGAGATCGAGTTTTTAAAGAGGACTCGATGAGTCCTACCACTCAGATAACTTGAGATCCATGTTAGAAGATCACATGGAAAATCTAATAAGTCTAGCTTTCATACCACTCAGATAACTTGAGATCCATGTTAGAAGATCACATGGAAAATCTAATAAGTCTAGCTTTCATACAAGAAGCGAGTGATTAACTGAATCAAACGCTTTACTAAAATCACTGTAAACTACGTCAGTCTGCATGTTCTTTCTGAAGCCATTTATTACAAAAGACGCTTCTGTAATTACTTGTATTGCTTTTATTTCCTTTCTTATGAAGGGGAATGACAAATGACTCCTTCCAAATAAGTGGGAAATGAGATATGTTTAAAGACAAGGTACACAATTTGTACAGAGGTCTACACAGAGTTTCAGCACAGTATTTAAGCACGCAGCCTGGAACTCCGTCCGGACCCGGTTAATAGACTGGCTTAACTTTATGGAGATCCAAAAGAAGGGAGCTTTCGCTTAACCTCGGACAAAAAAATCAAGTTCGACTTGGGTATGGCATTTGAATAAGACGGATTTGGACGGCATGAAACAGAATATGTTGTCTGGAAAAACTGGGCAAATAGATCGGCAATTGCCTGATCAGAGTTTGCCGTAGAGTTTTCAAATTATAGCGATGCAGGATAAGAGGCTGATTTACGCTTGGTGTTAACAAAATTATAAAACTGTTTTGGATCTTGTGAAAATTGGACCCTACAACGAGTCAAATAGCTTTTATAACACCGGGCGTTAAGCACGATAAAATTTGACCGAGCCCTTAGGTACCGAGAGAAGGCAGATTGTGAACCGCACATTTTAAATTGATTGAAAAGTCTGGTCTTAATATTTTTTAGGTGTGACAACTCTTTATTAAACAACAGAGGTTTATTTGAAATAGACGGATAGTATAACGGAACACACAGATAAAAGATGGAATTCACTGCTTTTTGTGAGCCGCCTAATAGTTGTTGCCTGGTTCTCATATACAATGCATTCATCGCAGTAGTAGCGTAGGCCACTTCTCTTATCGATGGCATCACGAACCAGGCCAGAGTAGCCAAGACACATTGCGTGATAAATTTTATCACATGTATGGCAGAGAATACTTTGCTGTCCAGCCGAGATAACTTTCTTGAAATTTTTTAATGAACAGAAAGCCATTTTCGCTGACCACTGTGCACTATAGCGGACAAAAAAATCCAAAGCGCTCAAGAAATTTTTAATGAGAGATCAAGCAGAGCGACAGAGCGGGAGCGAAACACCGAATAACTTTGATGTTAGGCACCGCGAAACGAGATAGAAACGAAAAGAGAGAGAGAGCGGGATTATTAACCGATTAACTCCGGTATAAAACACCTCTCAGAGATATTACCGTAACAGCGCTCAACGAAGAAGAGAAAGACTGAAAAGAGGGGCAATAGAAAACAATAACAACAAACCAGCACCGAATTAAATTATGATAAAAACTTTTGGTTTACTAAACACAAGTTAATCACGATGCACTGATTTTCAATAGAGAACATATATTGATAATCTGAGCAAATATACTCTTCGTCATTAAGTAAGTTAAAAAGATCAAATTCACTTGATGACATAGTAATGAATTGATCTCGATGTTGATTCACAGCCATGATTGGAAATTCAATATCAAGGGAAATCATTTTATTCTTGATGATTACCGATATTGGAATCAAGTTATAAATTTCAAATAACTGTGTTGATAATAGCGGCAGTGTTAATTTAAAGATTACATAATCCTTTAGGATTATTGCTCCTGCCCTCATTAACTTAAATAATTAAAGTACATCATCGTTGGTGAAAGGGAGCATTTTTTCTTGAGACATGTGAATTTTTAGTTTACATTTTTAAATGTTGTTAAAGTTGTTTGGAAGAAACGAGCAGTGGGCTAATTTCATTGTGATGAACATTTGTCAGAACATGTGAAATCCCTGTCTGAACTCTTTGAATCATTTGCTGATTCATTATTTTTATCATTTTATCGATGGTAGCTTCATCTCGTTTCATGATAGTTATCGTAGAATCAAATATTGAAGCTTGATTCTAAAATGTAATCTTCATTCGATTTTACTTTTTGAATAGTTGATGACATTCTCTCGGCATACTCTATGCCTAATACGCCAAATAAGCTGTTGGCAATATTTCCAACAATGTACAAGGGAGAACGACGTATTCTTGACATGAGGAGTAAATCATTTTCAGTTTTTATTTCTTCATAAACGTGTTGAAGATGATTGTATACAGCAGCACATGCTTGGACTGGTTGTATATGTGAACACATTTGACCAACCTTAAGTGTCCCCGTGTAAAATGTCTTTACATCTTCAAGATACGGCTTTAAATCATAATAAACTATGATTGTCCAGTCTGCAGTTGCTAGTCGAGTAGATGCATTTTTTTTCGTTCTAAATATCTGTCCTCGAACCAAATCTAGTTATGCTAATCGGACCTGCGGTAACTAATGGTAATAGCAGCAGCAGGATTAATGATTGCATCGATAGCATTGGTAAGAATGGGCTTTTCCGTCTTTTTGGCCCTTGATCTTCTTTTGTCTCTTCTTCATTTATTTCCTTGCACTTTTCTACTGATTTAACACATGGAACGGAAAGCTGTCTTCATAACAAGTTGTTAGTTAGTTGAGGACGGAAGCGTTCGTCTTGAACCTAGCGTCCTGCCACAGGAACTGCATTGGCGGCCTTCCGGAGTATGCCTGAACTGTCAGGTAGAAATTGTGTAGACGTCTGGTGTGACCGGCCGGGACAGATCCAGGGGCAGGAGGCTGTGGCTGCGAAAGGCGTACGCTTTGAAAGCCCAGTGCCTGTTCACCCTAGTCTGGGAACGGTGACGCATCCCTAGACCCTCATAGCCTCGAGGCCAAAGACAACGGAGGCGTTCCGGACCAGCGAGCAACGAAGCAGCGGAGAGCAACGGTGGAGCAGCCATAATTCTTCAGGGAAGGCTTGAGACAACCATCTGTCACCATTAGTCCCAGGCCGAGGGAAAAGTCGGCGAAACATCCTAATATTCTGTGCGTTCTCACTAGACTGTCGGGCGGTCACGTTTATATAAATTTGGTGGGACGAACAACACACATCTTCTGAGCTAGCCGCACGATACTCGTAGCGAGCAGACCGTAAAAATCAGTTCGTTACAAACTCTATCCCTTACCAATACTCCATTATTACATCCTATGCTCACATCGGAAGATTTTATCTTTTCGTCTAGGATGTCTGACGTTTTTAACGTCAAATTCTAACTCTTCGACGGTTTCGTCGACAGATATGTTGTTTTCATATCTTTTGAAGAACTCCTTTATTTTACTGCTTGTTCTATTCCATAAAAATTATATTTTATTAGCTCTTAGTAAGCAGTCTTCACGATTAGCCTTATTGAGCTCCTTAATTATTGCTTAATTGTTCGACATTTTGGTCGAACACCTCTGTCAATTTGTTTGGGTCACTCTCTTCTTTACCTTTACCATTTTGGTTTCAGAACCAACTTTTTGAAAATTTGCAAATTTACTTTTTAGGCTTTCAACAACCCTACAAAACTTCTCAAACAATAATTTTTTGTTAAAATAGTCATGATCGATAACTCCACATTTTAATAACGATTTATGATTTGCAACAAATCTAGTTTAAGGCTATCTACTATCTTATTATTTTCGCTACTTTTTCAATTTTAGCAATTTTGGCAAAGTCTGCCAGGGTATTAAAACTTCGGCTTGCCGAAGTTAGCTTCCGTCTTTATCTTTATCTGCTCCTTCGATGACGTCTGCGAGATTGTGGCTTCTTCGATGTCGTCTGATTTTAACTTCGATGTCGTTGTGAGATTGTTGCTTCGACGTCGTTGTTGTTGAGACTGGGTTGTTGCTGCTTCGATGTCCTTTATTTGGTTGTTACTTCGATGTCGTTGTTGTTGAGACTTGGTTGTTGCTGCTTCGATGTCCTTTATTTGGTTGTTACTTCTGGTTTGGTTTTTATGGTTTTTTATTTAATTATTTTCATTGTAACCACTTTAGGTTCGAGCTATTGAGTTCGTCCTTTTAAACACTGTTCCCGTTTAACCGAACACCTTTTTATTTTAACAATTTACCAATGTTCCTGGCCTTGGTAAAGAATTTAGTGCCCGTTTGGCTTATTAAATTTTTTTAACAAGATTCAATCTTGTGAATTTTTATATTCTCGGTCTCTTACCACTGATGGGGGAAAACACGAGTATTATTTTTTATTTTTGCAACCTTTAGCTGATCGTGCGCCCGCCACAAATCAGACACTAAGGTGCTGGTTTCAAAAACTCTGAGTATTTTACCACCGGTGGGGAAAACTACAGAGTGCCTCGAAGTACCAAAATTTTACTGCGTTCTAATAAAAAACGTCTACGTTTGCTGTGTTATAATTTTAAACTGGTTTTATTTCATGAAGTTTCCTAACAGGTTACATTGGTGTGATTCGTATTCTGTTCATATATATGGCCTACGCAGAGACCTCATCTGTTTTGGCCTTGGCGGGAGAGCTTATTTTGACCCCCGCACAAGTCCTTTGTGCAGGTAGGAAATATTTCAAGTGATTATATTTGGAGGCTCAAGTGGCCTGCACTTACATATTAGAAGTGTAAACAACTGTTCCCTCTCATGGTTTAGGTAACAGATCGTAAATTATGGCTCTGGATGGATTTACAATGTGACATGCCCGAGCTCATAAAATCTTATAATTGGGATTAATATCTTATTTCTAATAACCCACGGAAAGGTTTACGCCTAAATTGGGAAAACATTCTTAAGTGCGATAAGGGAGATCACAAATACCCTGATAGCACCTATGTATACTCAAGACATTCTGTGACCGTTCCGCAGGAAGTCATTTTACATGTTATGTGTGTATATTTTGTTTTTTTACAAGTGGTTTCTATACTTATATTTAGACGTGTTCATGTTTGAAAAAAGGCGTCGGATTTAGGCGTCCAAATTAACTTTCTCACTTGTGAATTAGTTTTAAAAAAATTTATTTTTATTTTTTATTATCACTTATTCACTATTACAATTTTTCAATAGGTCGAACTTATTTTATTCACTGCTCTTTTACTTTTCACTTGATTTTTTCTTTGGTGCTTGGTTCGGATCTCAAAAACGGACTTTACTCCTTGAGTTCAATGATCAATAATCAAACCTCGGCTTAAGAGATTTATCTCAAAAATTGACAATGACTCAAGAGAGTCGGAAAATAGGATGATGCAATTTGCCAATTAAATTTGAAATCTAAATTTGTCTGGAAATTGGTGTTTACATTAGCGGACTTTAGGGATCACTTTGGAAATCTTTTGTTTGCATTAGCGGACTCAGGGCTCGTTTGATGCGGACTGCGAGAAATTGATCTGGGTGGGAGTAATTTAGAGGCGTGTTGACAGAAATAGGTGACCACGGATTTTTCTCGGGTCTTGTCAGAGTTAATTGAAAATTGGCTCTCGGCTCAAAGTTGTTTATATATCGGGTAAGAGCCACTAAGTAATGTGACATATAACTTTGGCTCTCGGTTCAAAGTTGTTTATAAATTGGGTAAGAGCCCCTAAGTAATGTGTCATATAATTCCCCCCATTCTAAATTGAATCGTCCCGAGTCATTGGAACTGATGGGTATATTGAATGTATTTGGTTGGTTAATTCAACAATGATAATTTCTTTTAGGGTAATTTCATTGACGGGGATATTATTTATTTCATTATCGGAAATTTTACTTTCAGGTTCGATTTCTATATGAATTTGCTATGGTTTGAATTAATTAAATATATAACTGTGAATATGATTAATATTAACGTAACTGGGATTTGAGTTTGTTTAATTTGAATAAAAGGATTTAGTATGTTAATATTATCAAATTAGAGTTCCGAATCATTGGATATAATATATTCGGATACTAAAAGGTCTGTATATTTTCGAGCGGTGATGTATTCCAATATCTTATTGTCTACATTGGTGTAAGATATATTATTAATTTTAGAAGTGCCATTAAAGGTTATTAAATATGATCCATTTAAATAAGTGTCATTAACTATATTTTGTCCATTTACAAAAATGGCTCCATCTTGGATTACATCTATATTTTTATTTTTTTCTCGGATTTTGTTGTTTGGGGGAAGACAACAAAAATTCCACCCTTAGGTTATGTAATAATAACGCTTTTAATATTATAAGTTTATGTACATGTCGTGTTTATTTTGCCAGTCGAATCTGCACTGCTGCAGCCGAAAGCCTGGCTTCATATTTTAATTTGGGTTTTACAATGTAGTCGCTGAATACGTAGCGCGACAGCTTGGCGAGATAAGGCAGATAAAGAGGAGAGCGCAAGAGCGCTACAGGTTCAGCCATACACCTATGCGCTCTGGACTAGTCGCTGGCGGGCTGCTCCGAACATACTCCCCCCGTTGGAGGAAGTAGGGCTCCAACTAAATGGGAATCGATGGGCAAAACGGCTAACTTGGCGACGGCTCTCTTGACTAGACCCGTAGCTGTACGGACCATAGCTACTCTGACGACACCGTCCTCGCCTAGAACGACTCCTTGGATGCACCCCAGCTGCCATTTCAAGGGTGGAAGGTTGTCCTCCTGCAGCAACACGATGCTTCCGACCTTGATGTTGGATGTTTCGACGCGCCACTTACTCCTTTCTTGGAGCAAGGATAAATACTCGCTGCTCCACCGCTTCCAAAATTGCTGCTGCATCTGTGTCACCCTTTGCCATCTGCTGAGGCGGCCTTCTCGGAGATGCGTGACATCAGGCTCAGGAAACCTTGTGTAGCTGGAGCCTTTCAGGAAATGGGCCGGCGTTAACACGTCAAGACTTTCAGCGTTTTCTGAAAATGGACAGAGTGGACGGGAGTTAAGAATGGCAGAAATCTCATAAGCGAGAGTTCTCAATTCATCGAGGCCCAAGATGGAAGCACCGACGACTCTATAAAAGTGAAATTTGGCCGATTTAACAGCCGCCTCCCACAAACCACCGAAATGTGGGGCATGAGGTATGAGGTATGAACTTCCAATCAATCCCATCAGCTAAGCAGGAGGAAGCTATCGCAGCCGTGTGGGGTTTGCTCAGAAATAGATTCTTCAGCTCGGTTAGCTCGCTCTTAGCGCCGACAAAATTCGTCGCATTGTCACTCCAAATAGTGCGCGGAGTGCCTCTCAGGCTGGTGAATCTTCTCAACGCTGCGATGAAAGAATCCGTTGTGAGATCCTGGACGACTTCCAAATGCGTGGTCTTTGTAGAGAAGCAGACAAAGACGGCGATGTAGCACTTGTGAGGCGCCTTGTTGCGGGCCTCTGCCTTGTGATAAAATGGTCCACAATAATCCACTCCCGTGGTATGAAATGCTGGGTTGGGCTGAACTCGATTGGCTGGCAGGCTGCCCATAAAGTGCTCCCAAGTGACAGGCTTCATCCGAAAACATCTGACACATTTATTGATGACGGTAGCCACGAACTTTCGTCCTCCAATTGGCCAATACCTTTGCCTTAATGTGGCAAAATATGAAAATATACGATGATTGCCTTTGTAACTGGATGATCCTTGGGTAACAATATCGGATGCTGAGTATCGTAGTCAAGATTTGCATTCTGAAGTCTTCCACCAACGCGAAGTAATCCATCGGAGCCGATTATTGGTCTCAGCGAAATCAGCTTGCTCTTCTGTGGACACGGCCTGCCCTGGCTAAGACATCCATACTCCTTGGCTAAGTGAACCTGTTGGATGCTCCTCAGAAGAAGTACGGTCCCCAAATTGAGCTCCTCAAGGGTAACACGGTTCCTTGAAGGTGAAGATTTTGCTTTGCAATTCGAAATGAACCGATAAATGTACGCAAATACACGCTGCAACTTATGAAAAGAGTTAAGGAATTTGCAGTTGATCGAAATGTCAGTGCAAACGGTTCCAACTAGCGCTGCGGGACGACGTTCTGGAAGATCCTTAACTGCATTTGGAAGAGAGGGCCATTTTGACGAGCTTTTCAGCAGGAATGGAGGCCCGTTAGACCACAGGGAGTGGTCCAGCAATTCTCTCGGGGTACAGCCTCGCGATACGACATCCGCCGGATTTAAGCTTGTTGGAACATGGTGCCAAGTCATGCCTTTTGTCATCTCCTGAATTTTCGCGATTCTGTCGGATACAAATACGTTGAAATCCCTCGGAGGCTGCCGAATCCACGCCAGTACGATAGACGAGTCGGACCAGCAATGAAAGTCGCATTCGAAATCGATGGTTTCCTTGACGCTTACGATAAGCTCCGCCAATAAAAACGCTGCCGACAACTCCAATCTTGGAATTGTCAAAGCCTTTAAAGGAGCCGCTCTCGACTTGGCGCAGAGCAAATGGACCTTTGCTTCTCCATTGGCCTCAGACCGCAAGTATAAACACGCTCCATAAGCCGCTATGCTAGCATCGCAGAATCCATGCAACTGGATGGAAGACTGAGGTTGCATTACGAATCGTGAAAATTTCAAGTTTTGGACGATCGATAACTGAGAGGTCAACTCCCCCCATGACGAAAGAATAGGCTCTGGTAATGTGTCATCCCAATCCACGTTAGCATTCCATAGGGATTGCAAAAAGATCTTGGCCTTTGTGACAATCGGTGTTATTAAACCGAGCGGATCATAGAATTTGGCTATTGTTGAAAGTGCAATACGCTTGGTGACTCGATGATTTAAAGATAATTGAGAAAAGTTGAACAGAAGTTGGTCAGAAGAAGGATCCCAGGCTAATCCCAGCGCCTTGGTAACAGCTGATCCGTCGTGAAATTGAATTAGCTTCTCCTTATCGCAGTCAGACTCTCCTTCGAGGGCGCGTCCATCATTAGAACACCATTTGCGGATTGGAAAATGGCCTCGCGACAATAGATCCTTCACCCGACGACGAATTTCCCTAACCTCTTCAATTGACTCGCCACCAGAGATTAAATCATCCACGTAGAAGTCTCTACGAACAATTTTTGCTCCAATTGGAAACGAATCCTCCTCATCATAAGAGAGCTGATGCATGGGTCTTATAACCAAAAAGGCAGCTGCCTTGGTACCATAAGTCACCGAGTTCAATTTGTAAACCCTCAACTCATCCGTGGACTTCTCTCGCCAAACAATACACTGCAAAAAGTCATCCGGGTGGGACACACGCACGCAGCGGTACATCTTGCAGATGTCTCCACAGAGGGCAACTTTAACAAATCGGAAGCGAAGTAGAATGTTAAAGATTTTTTGCTGAATTGTTGGCCCTGCAAGAAGCAAGTCGTTCAGAGAGCTGCCAGAAGTAGTTCTAGCAGACCCATCAAAGACGACCCGGAGGTTTGTGCTCGTACTTTCCTGCTTATGTACACAATGGTGGGGCAAGAAGAATTGTGGTACTGTTGGATCCTTTGGTGCGAGAGACATGTGGCCTAAGTTGATGTATTCCTGGAGAAAGGCCGAATACTGAGCTTTGAGAACAGGGTTTCTATCTAGCTTAGCTTCCAAACTCCTAAAACGACGACGAGCTAGGCAATAGGAATCACCTAAACTTTCGAATCCCGAAGTGGATAAGAGGCGAACAGAGTATTGACCATTCCCAAGTCTAGTGCAGTTTTCCTTGAACAGTTGTTCGCATTGCAAGTCCTCAGGCAACGGTGCTGGCTTCGATGGATTACAATCCTCAATTTCCCAAAATCGCTTTACTATGGCAGCAAGTGCGTCATCCTCAGAATGATCCGTAGTATCCTTGACAATGAAACAGACTTATGATTTGGAGTAGTAGACAGCCCACCAGAAACGATCCAACCAAGTTTGGTGATTTGGAGTGTTGGCAACATGCTATCCAAATGTATTTGCCACATAGCAATTATTTCGAAAAACTGACCAGCGCCAATTAACAAGTCGATTCGTTGTGATTGGTTGAAATAAGGGTCACCGAGCGAAATGTTTTGTGGAATCCTCCATCCTGATGTATTTATGTTGAAATTCGGCTGATAATCAGTGATACTGTGAGTCACAACAGCTGTGAATGACGCACGATAGCCTGCATCCCGTGATTGCGCAAAAATATCCACTGATTTATCAGAGTTCATAGAGGACTCACCGATACCAGAAATTAGTGTATGCGAATGCCTATATTTCAAGTTTAACTGGCTAGCTAGGCGCGTAGTTATAAAGTTCAATTGAGAAGCGGAATCTAAGATTGTTCGACAGGGCATAAATGAACCAACCCTATTTTTTAGATAGACAATAGCAGTAGGCAGCAACACGTAATTTATTGGCACAGTATTTGAAGCATTTGGTGGAGGGTGCGATACCTGACGATCAAGTTGTGATCATGACACCAGTGCTGATGAAGTAAATGGTAATGGCTGAAAGCTCGAGATTGGGTCTGATGATGGAGGTGGTGCGGATGAGTCAGGGGTCATATGCAATAGTGAGTGGTGCTTCATGCGACAATATCTGCAATGAGTTGATTTACATTGCTGCAAACTATGCCCCTTGCGCAAACAGTTTAAACAAAGGTGCATTTTCTTGGCTTCTCTAAATCGAAGATGCGGGCTCAAATTTAAAAATCGAGAGCACTTCGGCAAATAATGATCTCTCGCATCGCAAAATAGGTATATTGGATGATTTAAGTTAGTAGAAGACGCAATGAGTGCACTTGGGCTATATTTATGCACATTTTTTCCCACCTGATGGCCTGGTGATTGCGTTACCAAAGCTTGATCCAAATTTTCCATCATCCTGCATCTCCTCTCCAAAAACGACTTCATAGCAGTCCATGAAGATAACTCAGCGATTGGCAAACCCTCTTCCCATTTTTCCCGAGTCCGTTGATCCAGCTTGTGAACGACGATATGAATCAGTAATCCATCCAAAATTTGCTGTCTAGTGGCCAGCGTATGGATTGCCCGAAGATGTGCGTTCATAGAATCGCTGAGCTCACGAAGACTCTTGGCAGATTCCTTCTCGACACCTTTTAAACGAAATATTGCATGAACGTGTGCCTGAAAATGTAAAACTTTATTATCAAATCGATTTATGAGCAGATTCAAAGCCTTTTTATAATTGTCATTTGAAGGTTCGAGCGAGCGTATGGTCTCCAGAGCCACGCCGCCTAGACTAGACCGTAAATATTTCAGCTTTTCAATGTCGCTTAGCTCGTCATCATTTCCAATGACCGCGGTGAACGTTGCGAGAAAGTCTGGCCACTCAGCATAAGATCCCTGAAAACGAGCAACCTCCAGGTTGGGTAAACGAGGCTTCCGTGTCCAAAAAGAAAGATCAGAATGGGGGTTGATGTCTATAGATGTGAAGCCTCTATTGAGCTTCGCCTTCACATCCATAAAAACCTCCGAAAATTCCCATCGCCAATCACTCGAAGTCTCCTTTAAATCCAGCCGTTCCAGCGATGTCTGTGCGGAGTCAAACGACGAATTTAAGGAATTGACCCAGTCCAATCGCGCGAGAAAATCAGCTTCATCCAACTGATCTATAGACTCAGTTGTTAAATACAATTTCGTCGCGTTTGTTTGCCGCAGAATTGATTGCACTTTGGCGCGAAAAAATTCTATTTCATCTATAAACAAAAGATTCAGGCTGGGTGTTACGGACGGGTCAAAGCGCACGCAAAAATGTTAATCGGCTTTGGCTCGTCGGCTAGTGGGGTGGATCTTTGCTTTAACCGTCATTGCCTATTTGACTATTATCAGAACTCAGATTGCGTGCAAAGACAAACCAAACTAAGGCCGGGGAGAGAAAACACTACTACTACTCGGGCTATTGTCAGGCGTAAGGCCCTTTACGTCTGCGATCGAGCCTACCGCTTTTCCACCTCAGCTGTTAAAGAGGCGCCAATCAGCCCACCCTTCCATTGGCCGTTCCCTAACCATTTTCTTTTACCTAGAACGGCCCCTTGCGGTTGCGGCTTCACGGGGGTTTCATGTCCGCCGAGGACAAACACACAAATTTACCACATTATAAACATCTTTTATTAACTAACAAATTAAAAGCTTAAACAAATCAATATTGCTGAAAGCCCTAATCGAGACTAACATGGAGTATAAAGAATAATATAAAAGTAACATGTAGGTATAAATATCATTAGAAAAAAACAAATGGCGAAAATATATAATAAATAGCATAAATATAATAAATATAATAGGTAATTCTTATAAATAGGGATAGGTGCATTAAATAGATTTTAAAAATATATATGTTAAAGACGGCATGCCAATTAGGTTTACATTTACTTTAAATTTAAAAGAAGGACAAATATAAATGTCTTTTCATGGTGTGGTTTTTCAACTTTTAATTACGTTATGTTACGTTGACATGTTACCGTTCCCACTTAGTATGCAACTAAATCAAAATATGAGCGCAAACGCAAAGCGATTTACGATATTGGCGTTGAGTGGGTTTTTTTGCTGTTCAAAGCTACGGTATTGGCACCCAATTTCGCGATTGTCTTTGCCTTCTTATTCTTGTGCCATTACGTAATGCCGGTTATGGGAAAACTTAAATTCGGGAAATTACTCTCACCACATAATAAAATTAAAAAAAGAACTTGAAATTGCAGCCCATCACCCAAGTTTATATTCTTTTTATATTTTTTTAAACGCTTACCAATTTTTCCAGAGGCGTCCTCGAAGAAAGCGCTTTTTTCGAAGTCGGCTGAAAATTCTGCAAAAGGAGAAATGGGTATTTTTTTGGGGGACACATGGGGCTTTCACTCTTTCATTTTCAAATTTCCTTTTTCAAAATTTTTTCCAGGGGGTAAGTGGCCATACAATTTTTTCCTTTAAACTTTGATTTTGTTGTGTTGCGCCAATTCCCGAATGTATAGATGAACGCAAAGCACAGCAAATGCTGATCAGATATTCGTCCCAATCTTTCTGGTCTTCTCGGATATATGACCGTATTGCGGCTATCACTGACCTGTTTACTCGCTCAGAGGCATTTGCCTGCGGAGCATACACAGCGGTCAAACTTTGGGAAATTTTGTACTGATTCAGCAACTTCTGGAATGGCTCGGACTTAAACTGGGAGCCATTATCCGACACAATCGTTTCAGGCACCCCAAAAGTGTGAAACAATTCTTGCTGCAAGTACTTAACAACCACATCAGCACTCATTTTCTTCACGGACTTCAAAAAGACAAACTTTTGTCTTTCTGCAGATGTCACAACTACCTATATATTCTTTAACATCTGTCACCAATCCTGGCCAGAAATAATATCTGCGAATCCGTTCTAAAGTCTTGTGCACTCCTCCATGAGACGCTAGCGGGTCATCATGAGCCTTTTTTAACACATCAGGTACCAATTCGCTTGGAATCCACAACTTCCACGCAAAGGTATCGTGCAACAAATCTCCCGTCGCATGATTAGTTCTGCGATACAAAAGTCCGTTATCAACCCTTAAATCTGGAAATTTCTCACTGTTTGCAATAATCTTTTCCTGCAATTCTAAATATTCACCAGACTTAAAAGCTGAATCCTGGCAATCGACCATCAAACCGTGGTTAGCATCTATTGCTGCTAGTTCTTCCTCATTCACACGCGACAAAGCATCGGGAACCACATTTAGCCTACCACTTCGATGTTCAATTTTAAAGTTAAAACCTTGTAATTTTAGTGACCACCGCGCTAGACGACTGTGCAGATCCGTTTGGGACATGAGCCATTTTAAAGACGCGTGATCCGTGATCCGCGTGAATTCATGGCCTTCTATATATGCCCGAAACCTTTTAATGCAAACTATGGCCGCCAAACATTCTTGTTCAGTCACCGAGTAATCTCTTTGGGCCTTATTCAACTTCTTGGAAACGAATGCGATAGGAAACTCATCGCCTTCGTCGGTTTTCTGAACAAGGACACCACCGACACCAGATTTACTTGCATCACACTGAACAAAGAAAGGTCTAGAGAAATCAGGACTTCGAGGCACGGGCGCTGAGCAAAGCATGTCTTTCAGCGCTTCGAAAGATTCTTTGCCTTCAGGGGTCATCACAAACTTTTTCTTTGGCTTTAGAAGATCTGTGAGTGGAGCTGCAACAGAAGCGAAATTGTTTATAAACTTTCGATACCACCCCACCATACCAAGAAAACTCCGAAGTGCTTTTAAAGATTTTGGCAAAGGAAAATCCTTCATAGCCGAAATCTTTTCGGGGTCTGTGCGAATGACACCTTCTCCAACAATATGGCCCAAGTACTTTACTGATTTCATGCTGTTCAAAGCTACGGTATTGGCACCCAATTTCGCGATTGTCTTTGCCTTCTTATTCTTGTGCCATTACGTAATGCCGGTTATGGGAAAACTTAAATTCGGGAAATTACTCTCACCACATAATAAAATTAAAAAAAGAACTTGAAATTGCAGCCCATCACCCAAGTTTATATTCTTTTTATATTTTTTTAAACGCTTACCAATTTTTCCAGAGGCGTCCTCGAAGAAAGCGCTTTTTTCGAAGTCGGCTGAAAATTCTGCAAAAGGAGAAATGGGTATTTTTTTGGGGGACACATGGGGCTTTCACTCTTTCATTTTCAAATTTCCTTTTTCAAAATTTTTTCCAGGGGGTAAGTGGCCATACAATTTTTTCCTTTAAACTTTGATTTTTTTCTTCTCTATGAAAGAGGGAACACAATGCTGGAGTTTTGGCAGCACACCGAGTCTCAAACACTTTAACCAATTCACCAAAAACCACTTTAAAATAACATAATAAAACAATTTGCTTAGGATTAATAATTAAAAAAAAACTATTCTATTCTGACATCTTTTTTTTTTTCAATCACTCTTATTTATTCGTTCTTTTTCTTTCTTCTTTACGGCAAAGGGAATGTGAGGTTAATTGGCGTTTTCGGCTGGGTTTTTCGCGATGGGTTTTACTTCCCTTTCGGCCACATTTTAAAGGGTTTTTCTCTTCAAACTCCTTTCACACTTTTAACGGGGTCGGGGACTGGGTAATTTTAGACCCTCACGCGAGACGTTTCAGCACTTTTAAACCCTTTTCCTCCCGCGATTCTTTCGTGGTTCCGCGCCGATCGTAAGTCTCGCAGCAACTGTTCACCCTCTCTGAAATAAAATTTCAATGAGAACTTCTGCCTCAGCTGCTCGCAGTTTTAAGTGTTCCCGCCGGTATTGAATATCGTAGATTCTGGTCTTTGATCGCCGAGCCCTTAATAATAGGACTCGGCCGAAATTATTAAATTTGGTTGCCTTTTCCCTTTGAAAATCTCCACTATATAGGCTCGCTCAGCTCAAGACTTGTGGCACTGTTGGCACACTTACTTTGCCGATTCACTTCAAATAGAAAAGAACGCTGATGCCGCTTGCCGCTGGCTGCAAACCCCTTAACAGCCAAAATGACAAACGCTCTCAGCAGAAATCAACTGACATTTCGCCCTGTTGACCTATTACGCTTTCTCTTACCCCTAACCCTAGTTCGGCAACCACCCCACAGATGACGCCAGCTACGATCCGTTCCCACTTGACTACCAGCGCTACAAAAATCCCCCCACAAGATCTGGAATGGGGTTTGACATCCCAAAACAGAACCAAACAAAGCTGGTAGCTGAACCTGCTTATTGTTTTAAATCCTTGGCATGATAACGACCCAAGGAACGACCTTGCAAATCCTCCAGTTCATAGCATGAATTTCCTAGCTTTTTCTGGATTCTAGCCTTGAGATATAACGGACCGAGTTTCGCACTATAGCCTCCTGAAAAATTGCTCTGTCTAAAGTTTTTGCGATAAACCTCTTGACCTTCTTGGTACACTACCTCCCGAGACCGCAAGTTATACTGTCGTTCATTCTTTTCATTTTGTTTTTTCATAACCTCTCGAGCCTTAGAACGCACCAATTCCAACGAATCTTCCTGAGTGAATCTGGCTGCTCTATCCTCAAGCATTCCGAGAGCCCTCAACAGCTTATAGGTCGAGCCAGATGAAACAAAATGCTGGCCAAAAGCCATATAATAGGGTGTTGCGCCAATTCCCGAATGTATAGATGAACGCAAAGCACAGCAAATGCTGATCAGATATTCGTCCCAATCTTTCTGGTCTTCTCGGATATATGACCGTATTGCGGCTATCACTGACCTGTTTACTCGCTCAGAGGCATTTGCCTGCGGAGCATACACAGCGGTCAAACTTTGGGAAATTTTGTACTGATTCAGCAACTTCTGGAATGGCTCGGACTTAAACTGGGAGCCATTATCCGACACAATCGTTTCAGGCACCCCAAAAGTGTGAAACAATTCTTGCTGCAAGTACTTAACAACCACATCAGCACTCATTTTCTTCACGGACTTCAAAAAGACAAACTTTTGTCTTTCTGCAGATGTCACAACTACCTATATATTCTTTAACATCTGTCACCAATCCTGGCCAGAAATAATATCTGCGAATCCGTTCTAAAGTCTTGTGCACTCCTCCATGAGACGCTAGCGGGTCATCATGAGCCTTTTTTAACACATCAGGTACCAATTCGCTTGGAATCCACAACTTCCACGCAAAGGTATCGTGCAACAAATCTCCCGTCGCATGATTAGTTCTGCGATACAAAAGTCCGTTATCAACCCTTAAATCTGGAAATTTCTCACTGTTTGCAATAATCTTTTCCTGCAATTCTAAATATTCACCAGACTTAAAAGCTGAATCCTGGCAATCGACCATCAAACCGTGGTTAGCATCTATTGCTGCTAGTTCTTCCTCATTCACACGCGACAAAGCATCGGGAACCACATTTAGCCTACCACTTCGATGTTCAATTTTAAAGTTAAAACCTTGTAATTTTAGTGACCACCGCGCTAGACGACTGTGCAGATCCGTTTGGGACATGAGCCATTTTAAAGACGCGTGATCCGTGATCCGCGTGAATTCATGGCCTTCTATATATGCCCGAAACCTTTTAATGCAAACTATGGCCGCCAAACATTCTTGTTCAGTCACCGAGTAATCTCTTTGGGCCTTATTCAACTTCTTGGAAACGAATGCGATAGGAAACTCATCGCCTTCGTCGGTTTTCTGAACAAGGACACCACCGACACCAGATTTACTTGCATCACACTGAACAAAGAAAGGTCTAGAGAAATCAGGACTTCGAGGCACGGGCGCTGAGCAAAGCATGTCTTTCAGCGCTTCGAAAGATTCTTTGCCTTCAGGGGTCATCACAAACTTTTTCTTTGGCTTTAGAAGATCTGTGAGTGGAGCTGCAACAGAAGCGAAATTGTTTATAAACTTTCGATACCACCCCACCATACCAAGAAAACTCCGAAGTGCTTTTAAAGATTTTGGCAAAGGAAAATCCTTCATAGCCGAAATCTTTTCGGGGTCTGTGCGAATGACACCTTCTCCAACAATATGGCCCAAGTACTTTACTGATTTCATGCAAAATTTGCTTTAGCCAACGTTAAGCGTTAAACCCGCGGCGCGTATTTGGTCAGCAACCAAACTCAAAACCGTCATATGGCCCTCGAATGTATCTGATACCACCAACAGGTCATCCAAGTACACGAATACTTCATTTCTCAATGATGCTGGAATCACTTTATCCATGAGCCGGGTCATTGTGTGGGACGCATTAGTCAAACCGAAGGGCATTACTTTGTACTGGTAGAGTGGCTTCCCAGGAATAGTAAAAGCAGTCTTTTCGCGAGAACTTGGCTCCAAAGGAATCTGCCAATAAGCATCTTTTAAATCTAAACTTGAAATAAATACTGCTTTGGGAAGTCTACCTAATATACCGTCAATCTGCGAACGTGGATATGCATCTCTCTTAGTGGCTACGTTGACTTTTCTGCTGTCGAGACAGAGTCTCACTTTTCCAGGCTTCTGCACTAACACCACAGGAGACGACCAAGGACTATCCGATTCCTCGATGACTCCGAGTTTAAGCATTCGGTCTATCTCAGCATACAACAATTTCTCAATGGCTGGGGACACCGGGAAATGCCGCTCTTTTACTGGCTTAGCATCTCTATTGAATGTGATATTAGCGTTGTTTTTCCTAACCCTGATACAGCAAATGAGGGAAACTTAGCAATTACTTTTTCCAAAACCGAATTCTGCTCGTCCGATAGCTCGTGTGAATCGGACGCGATTTCGCTAATTTGCATTGCAGACGGTAACAGACCAAACCTGGACCAAAAGTCAATCCCTAAATAGAGGTCTTGGCTCAATGATGGTATTATGTTGAGATCCAAATCCTTGACAACACCCTTGTATTGGACTGGAGTACGAAAACGCCCAACGACTTCTTGTCTTTTGCCATCAGCTGTGCAAGCTGCTGTAGCGACTACTTTGAATGGATGTCTGCTTTGAATTATTTGCTTTTCCAAATTCCCTCCTATCACACTGATTGCTGCCCCTGTATCCAAAAGTCCTATGACTATCCTATCTAAAAGTCGAACCTCAGCATAGGGTCGCTTATCATTTCCTTTAAACCGAATTGTATTTACAGTTTTTATCGATTTCCAATAAGATCGCATGCGTTTTGTATGCCTTGATATGGATCTACATGGAACCTTAGAAGTATTATTGAGAAGCTGCTGCTTAGCACGTTGAGGCCAAAAATTCGGATGAATTCTTTCCTCCTCTGACATATCTGTGTTATTTTCTTTAAGTGTTGACGATGACGATTCTACTGGCTCAGCTCGGTGTTCGTGGCTTTGTTTTTCTGACGATACTCTGTGCCCTGCTTTACGTTTTTTTGGCAACGAACACAGTGAGTTTTCAGAATATTTTTAGCCCCACAACTCCAACAGAAAATTCTTTTCTTTTAGCGACAATCTTGGTGGCGATGGCCCTCTTTATGACAATTCCAGCAAATTAAAGCCAAGGCACCAGCTCATCGAGATCCTCTTCTTCTACCAGCTCAGCCACCTGTCTCCGAAAGGGAACAACCTTCTGATACCCTTGATTTTTCCTAACATCGTCTAGGAAATTCTCCCGACGACGGCAAACTTCTCTCAAATGATCCACAGAATGTACGGTTACATTTAGCAACTCGTGCCTTATTTCTGGTCTCAAATTTCTCTTCAGAATATCGACCACTGTGAACTCCTCTAAAGGCACCGCCAATCCGTCCATCATCTGCATAATTGCGTCGTGAAAGCTGTCGAAAGTGTCCTTTTCGTTTTGCTTGCGATCACGAATAGCTTCTCTAATGTCAATATCAGTACGGGTGTCTCTAAATTGCTTCCTAAAAGCTTGACAAAGCAGATCCCATTTCAATATCGGAGATGTTTTATGGAACCGCCAATAAAAATCTCTGGCTTTGCCTTCAAAAAGCATGCTAGCATTACTGCACAAAATGGTAAAATTCCCTTCAAGCGTCTGACGAGTGAGAGCTTCCACCCTATATATAAAATTGTCGACACTAAGACCATCTTGATTTCCGCTAAAACGAATCTTCCAACCATTCATGATATGCGCAACCTTATCTGGCCTTTGTGCTAAATCAGAGACAAAACTTCGCTGTGACCCTGGTCCAGGACCGTGGCTGCCAACAAAACCTAGATCAGTGTCTAAGTTTATCTCCGGAAGTCTACTGGGCGATGGTTGGCCACTGGGAGGAAGACTACCGCGCTGAGATAGCTGTTCTCTAATTGGTTGTAACTGAGCTGCTATAGCTGATCGAATTAGCTGTCCCATCTCCCTTGATAGTTGGGCCATTAATTCGCTTTGCATTCCTCGGACGGCCTCTGATATGGCATTTGTTATGAAATCAGTTTGCCCTGCGTTTGAATCCAACTGCTGACGAACCGACTGATTTAAGCCAGCTGAAGTTCCTGGACTGTCGAGATTAACTTTACCCTGCGACCTAGTGTTGGGCGTAGCAGGCTTCTCAAAGCAGACAGTTCTACAGGTGGGACAAGTTGGTTTCTTTTTAGAATAAATTGCTATGCACGATTTGTGAAATTCGTGCAAACATTTGGTTCTAAAAACTGTTGCAACTGTTAGTGCTTTTCCACACAGTACGCATTCTGGTGGTGTTGGAGTACTATCATTTGCCTCATCAGCCACTTTTCTCTCTCAATAAAAGGTAATTAATAAAAACAAATAAAATAATCGATAATATACTTGACACACAAAAAAGATATACTACTAATAGAAGACAATTATAAAAAAATATATCAAAATAATGAATTATAAACACAATAAATAGTAAGAAAATTAATCAATAATGTATTCAACACAAAAATTAAATCCTACTAAGAAACCGCAATTACAAAAAAATGAATTACGAATTGAAATATAAAGACAAAAAAATAATAAATAGATTAATCAATCAGAAAACGCAATTACAAAAAAAATATTAAGAATTTAAATATAAAGACAAAAAATAATAATTTAATAAATCAATCAAGAAAACGCAATTACAAAAAAAAATTAGGAATTGAAATATAAAGACAAAAAAATAATTTAATTAATCAATCAGGAAAACGCAGTTACAAAAATATATTAGGAATTTAAATATGAAGACAAAAAAATAATTAAATTAATCATTAATATATTTGACACAACGAAATAACCGACTAAGAAAAGGCAATTATTAAATGAATATTAAAACTATAATTTATTCTTTTTAAAAATCAATCACCAAATCAAATACAATAAATTTGCTACCTTCGTTTGACTTGAGTTCTTATTACAAGAGTTCAACAACCTCAAACGCAAAGCCAGCTGGCTCACTGCTTATCGCTCAGCATGAATATTACACACATGTAAGTGAATGTATGCGTAAGAAACGAACAAAGTCACGGAGAACAAAAATAATGCTCACCAAACAAATACAATTTCTCAGACAAAAATCGTTTGCCTCTAGCGTGACTAATTCCCCTGCGAAAACCAAATTTCAGACGTCGATCAAACAAGTGTAAAGAGAATTGGAAAAAAAAAAACGAAAAAAAAATACATAACTGGGCATGCGTATGGGCTGCGTTTATCTCTAAACAAGCAACAGCAACAACACAAAGCTAAATGCAAATCGTGGTCAGCGAGCGGTCCGCTCAGACTGCGTTCCAAACGATTTCGCCCATATGCCCTTATGCGCTGATCTTATCAGCTAGTCTTATAACGTGGGCACTTAATTTCTTTTCAAAGAATTTTTCTAAGTGCATCCAAAGCGTTTGACTGTGAACTGATTTTTTACAACATACGACGGAATGAATACCCTGTGTTTGACATCAGACGTGGCTAGGCGAGCTGTTAATAATAACTGCAAGCCTATAAATCCTATGCGGCTAAATGTTAAAGTTAAGGTAACTGAATGAAGAGTAACAAAAAAAATTTTTTTGCATATCGTCAGTCGTGGCCGATTCCTAATTACGAGTAATTCTGGCAATCGTTTTCCAAGCGCCTGATTGTGCTTCTACAAAAACAAAAATGAATGCGGACAAGTATAAAAATGCGTCGGAACGAAATTTCTATAACTTTAAAGTGAATTTGTATTTTTAAAAAAATGTGCATGGGTGTAGTAGTGTGTGGGTGGTAGACTGAAAAAAATTTCAGCCACACGTATGGGCGCCAGAATAATTTTAATAATCATACTAACAACTAATTATTTATAAATGGCTCGTCAGCTAGTGGGGTGGATCTTTGCTTTAACCGTCATTGCCTATTTGACTATTATCAGAACTCAGATTGCGTACAAAGACAAACCAAACTAAGGCCGGGGAGAGAAAACACTACTACTACTCGGGCTATTGTCAGGCGTAAGGCCCTTTACGTCTGCGATCGAGCCTACCGCTTTTCCACCTCAGCTGTTAAATAGGCGGCAATCAGCCCCTTGCGGTTGCGGCTTCACGGGGGTTTCATGTCCGCCGAGGACAAACACACAAATTTACCACATTATAAACATCTTGTTGAATATTTATATATTTTTAGTTTAAATTTAAACATATAACAGACGAACAGTGTTGAAGAATACATTTATAATTTAGCCCTTTTTAAAATAATTATAATTTTTGTAAAAAACCGAATTGGCAACGCCGAGAGAAGAGACGACCACTTGCGAAATAAAGTGTCTATGTGAGACGCGCATTTTTAAATTTGGTCTTTCGATCGGATATTAATAATACAACCTCAGGTGAACCCTCAACACATCTTTTATTAACTAACAAATTAAAAGCTTAAACAAATCAATATTGCTGAAAGCCCTAATCGAGACTAATATGGAGTATAAAGAATAATATAAAAGTAACATGTAGGTATAAATATCATTAGAAAAAAACAAATGGCGAAAATATAAAATAAATAGCATAAATATAATAAATATAATAGGTAATTCTTATAAATAGGGATAAGTACCTGAGACAGATAGACATGCTCAAAGAATTCTATGGAGAGGGGATAGAAGACAGGGCCCTCCGGACGTTTATGAAATCCAAGTTATCTTTTTCGGAGCCAAATGCAGTCCGAGTATAGCTCAACAAGTAAGAAATTACAACGCGAATGATTTCCAACAGAAGTATCCCAAGGCCTGTCAAGACATTATAACCAAGCATTATATGGACGATTACTTAGGCGGAGCAGATGACATTGCCAGTGCTGTTCAACTGATCCAAGACATTTCATTTGTACATCAAAAAGGTGGCTTCCAAATGTGTAATTGGATATCAAATTCAACAGAGGTTCTGAATCAAATAAATACTGTCAATGGTCAAAATAAAGCTCAGGCTTCTCAAAAAATCAAAACACTTACAGAAGAACGTGTGCTAGGGCTAATGTGGAATTACGAAACCGACACATTCACCTATAATCTTCAATTTACAAAATCACATCATGAAATAATTAATATGTCCAGGCGACCCACCAAGCGAGAGATTCTAAAGATTACAATGTCGATTTTTGATCCATTGGGTTTTCTCTCAAATATTCTCATAACTAACAAAATACTTTTGCAAGCTATATGGGATAGTGGTATTGGCTGGGACGACCAAATCATTGACGAACATTTTGCGATTTGGAAAACACTCTGCGATTCTTTTCGAAAAATCCGAAACTTTGCAATTCCCAGACTTATGACAACATTGCCAATCACAGAGTGCGACATTCAGTTGCACATATTTACTGACGCATCAAAATTTGCATATGCAGCATGCGCTTACATTCGATTTGAAAAAATGAGACAATCGATTGCATGTTGATAACAGCGAAGTCACGAGTCGCTCCTCTTAAGCCTATGTCGATCCCAAGATTGGAATTACAAGGTGCTTTATTAGGTGCAAGAATGAGCAAAGCACTACTAGAAACATTAAATTTGAAAATAAATAAAATATATTTGTGGACTGACTCTCAAATTATTTTGTACTGGCTAAGGTCTAGCAGTAAGAGATTTAAAACCTTCGTATCCCAGCGGTTAGGTGAAATTCAAGAACTAACCAACGTTCGTGACTGGAGATATGTTCCGTCAAAAATTAATCCCGCTGATGAAGCCACAAGGGTCGCAAGGGTAGATTTGGAAAAGAACAATTCGTGGATAAAAGGCCCAGAATTCTTGTATACCAATATTAAAAAGTGGCCAACAAGTCAAATAACCTTTGAAGATGACGACACAAACGAATACGTAAATGTAATATCTGAAGCGAAACGTACATTTGTTTTACCTGATGTAAGCAGATTCTCCAGTTGGACAAGGTTTTTACGAACAACCGCTTGGCTACTTCGATTTGTGAAAAATCTCAGGAGCAGCAAAGAACTTCGCCTTTATGGCGAACTTACAGCTAATGAGTTAGTTGATGCCGAAAATGTAATTCACAGAAAAATTCAATCGGATTCCTTTCAAGCTGAAAATCCAAGTCTACAAAAAGGAGAGTCAATAGGGAACTCAAGTCGCTTAAAAGCTTTGCCATTATATTTTACAACCGACGGATTACTCAGATTAAAAGGCAGATTGGACAATTTGAATGATGTGGACTATAACATGAACGCAAAGAATCCGATACTTCTTAGTAACGACCATCCAATCACTGCGCTGCTGATCTTTTTTTACCATAAACAAAATTGTCATATTTTTACTGAAACGGTCATTTCTAATCTTAGAATGAAATATTGGATAATTAGATGTAGAAATACGGTGAAGAAAATAATTCGTGAGTGTCAATTTTGTAAGAATAGACGTGCTAAGCTACAGACAGCTCTAATTGGACAGCTTCCTAAATGCAGAATTGAACCAACAGAAAGAGCTTTCCTAAAAGTTGGAAATACCCATCGAGGTTTTGGTAAACAGAAGTCATGTAAAAAGGTATGGTGTAATTTTCACTCGTATGACCACTCGTGCAGTTCATTTAGAAATAGCAGAGGACTTGTCTTGTAATGCATTTATGCATGTGTTTCGTCAGTTTGGTTGCCGTCGTGGCTTTCCAATAGAACTATACTCAGACAATGGGACCAATTTTAAACGAGCAAGTAAGGATCTTAAGATTGTAATTGACAATTGGTCAAATGACGAAATGACACAGTTCTTGGCACAAAAAAATTGCACATGGTCGTTTAATCCCCCATTGTCGCCTCATATGGGAGGAGCCTGGGAGAGATTAATTCAATCTATTAAAAAATATTTATGTTTTTTACTTAAAGAACGGTTCCCAAAAGAGTACACACTTAAAACTTTGTTTTGCGAAATTGAATTCATGATGAACAGTCGTCCACTCTTGTTTGTGTCATCTGATTTATCAGATGAAGAGCCTTTACGCCAAAAAATTTTCGAGAATCTTTCCATTCTGATGTGTCGGATGGAGACCTAAAATTGTTAAATATGTGGAAGGCTTCTCAGAGACTGGCAGATATTTTTTGGGTCAAGTGGAGAAAAGAATACAGGCAATATATCCTGTATAGCCGTAAATGGGTTAAAAAATTTGATAATTTAAAGGAAGGAGATATTGTGCTGGTTATGGATGCAGATTTGCCAAGAAACGTTTGGCCAAAAGGTATTATTGTAAAAACTTATCCTGCCAAAGATAACAGTGTTCGAATTGTAGACGTTAAGATAAAAGGAAACATCTACAAGAGACCCATTGTTAAGTTAATTAAATTAGATGTTAAGAAAACAATGTAAGAGCTTATGTATTGCCAACTTAATTATAATGCAATACTTGGGAGGAGAATGTTGAATATTTATACATTTTTAGTTTAAATTTAAACATATAACAGACGAACAGTGTTGAAGAATACATTTATAATTTAGCCCTTTTTAAAATAAGAATTTTTGTAAAAAACCGAATTGGCAACGTCGAGAGAAGAGGCGACCACTTGCGAAATAAAGTGTCTATGTGAGACGCGCATTTTTAAATTTGGTCTTTCGATCGGATATTAATAATACAACCTCAGGTAAACCCTCAACATGGTCTTTCGATCGGATATTAAGAATACAACCTCAGGTAAACCCTCAACATGGTCCTTCGATGTCAACTGAACAGCAAATGGATTGAAAAATAGTTTTCGCAACCTCAGAACTTCGCATACACGCTCACATAGACGACGACTTGAGTTGTGTGTGTGTATTCGCGAAAGCTTGCAATATATCGTAATATTGTGAAATTCGGAATCTACGACGCAATAAATGATTTCTCTACAACCTCAGTGAGGTGAAAACAAGACGCAGACAGCAATCATGGCACCAACAGGACATAAAAAGAAATCGCAAGGAAATCAACAACAAAAATCTTCAAACACAAAACAAATTAAAGCGGATAGACCTGACGACACACCGCGACCCGATCTTTCGACCACAAAGGATACAATTCTAGAAAATCGCAACCAAACACTGGTGGCATCTACACCGGCGATTATAAACGCAGTGAATGAATCCGTACATCCGCATGGAAACCGCATACACTTCGGAGGAAGTCAATCCTCCCGCAGTTCAGCCAAGGTGCAACGACTTCAGGTACAGCTTGAGTACTCTAAGAAACAACAGGAGCTACGGGATCAACTGGCAAAACAGGAACAAGAGCGAGCACGGCTACAATTTCAACAGGAACAATTGGATCTCGAGCAGCAATTATATTTGGCCCAATTGGGATCCGATGCAGGCAGCCAAATAGATGACAACAATCTGGACAATCTGGAACAATATGACGACGACAACAAAGATTTCCGTACGCGTGAGTGGGTCAATGGAGCTCAATGTAAGCTTAAGTTTCAAAACGATACTATGTCTGAAAACAAATTATCTAACCATAACGATATCGAAACATTCATGGCCAGGCAGACGATCAAACAAGATCTTCCATCGTTTTCAGGGGACCCATTAGAGTGGCCCATATTCTATGCAGAGTTTGAAAATAGTACTAAAATTTGTAATTTCAATGACTATGAAAACTTAAGTAGACTCAGAAAAGCTTTAGAAGGACGTGCCAAAGAATGTGTTCAGGCACTTTTAATTTTACCAGAAAATGTAGACACCATTATTGAAATCCTTAAAGAGCGTTTTGGAGACCCATGTTACATAATAAGATTGCTCCTTGACAAAATCAAACAGTTCCCAGTTATTAGAGACGACAAATACGACAAACTTTTTGCATTCTATGACATAATCACCAATCTGGTTCACACTTTGCTGAATATCGGTGATATAGATAAAATACGAAACCCTTTAATTTTCGATGAGATTTTAGACAAGCTTCCCATGCATCAACGTATTGCCTTCGTAAAATACTATCAAAAGTTAAAAGAAAAAATTGACCCAAAAATAATTATTTTTCATTCGTGGCTAGGTGAGACTATCAAAGCTGCCACCACTTTAGGATTCGGCCACATTATCAGCAAGTCTAGAGACACCACTTTGACGGTTTCGGGTATTCGGAATGGCACAGGCAAAGCTCAGGTGAAAGGTTTTTGCAATTTTTGAAAACTGACTGATCACTACGTGAATACTTGCACTAAATTTAAAGATTTAAATGTTGACAAACGCTGGGAGCATGTAACTCAAAATAACCTGTGTATTTCGTGCCTTGGTAAAAACCATTTACTTAAAGACTGCAAACGTAAAAGGCAATGTAACAGAAATAATTGTAGTTACAGTCATAATAGTCTTCTACATAAAGACAAATCTCAAAACATACAATCATGCAAGTCTGAGGGTAGTGAACAGACAGTCTCAAGTAACACAGAAAAGAATTGCAACGTTAACTGGAATACAAACAAAGTTTTGTTAAAAGTGGTACATGTCACTCTTATGGGACCACAAAGTACGATTGAAACATATGCTCTTCTTGATGAAGCGTCCACCATTTCCTTAGTTGATGAAAAGTTAGCTAACGATTTAGGTCTTGACGGTCCAACAAAGCCTTTGAAAATGCAATGGACTAACAATGAAACATATGAACAAGATAACTCTAAAGTAGTCAGCGTACGCATCAAAGGCAGTGGTTCTAATTCTAAGACACACACGATGAGAAGGGTAAGGACTGTTTCTAGTCTCAATTTGCCGCTGCAAACCTTAAACATAGACGACATGATAGACAACTTTCAGTTTTTAAAGAACTTTATCCATTGCTCTTACGATCGGGCACATCCTAGAATTCTAATAGGACAAGACAACTGCTCTCTTATTGTATCACGCAAGTTGAAGTACGAATCCTTTGACGGTCCGGTTGCTAGCAGCACATGGTTAGGTTGGGTCGTGCATGGTTTAACACAACCTGAAAGACAGTCGAACGAGACAAATCATACACTACATGTAACCAACCATTTTACAGAAACTGACGATTTGGATGAGCTTCATAACCTAGTAAAGTCTTACTGGTCAATTGAAAACGAACTCTCAACTCAAAAAGACTTTCCAATGTCTGTAGACGACAAAAGATGCATAAGTATTGTTGATAATACTTTAAAACGAGTAGGTGACAGGTTTGAGTGCGGACTTTTCTGGAAAAAAGATAACCTACAGCTTCCTGAAAGCTATAATAACGCTATGTCTAGGTTACTATCATGCGAACGTAAAATTGACAAGAATCCCGACTATGGACAAAAATATTCCGAAGTAATGGAATCTTATATTTCAAAAGGGTATTTAAAAAAGCTAAGCTCGACAGAAGCTAACATTAAAACACCACTGACTTACTATCTTCCGCATTTTGGTGTACAAAACATTAACAAACCAGGAAAACTGCGAATAGTGTTTGATGCCGCTTCTAAAAGCCACAACTATTGCTTGAATGATTTTTTACTACCTGGACCTGACATTTATAATTTATTATCTTCCGTTCTTATGAACTTCAGAGAAAAGAAAATAGTTTTCGTAGGAGACATTAAAGAAATGTTTCTGCAAATCCAAGTACCTGAGACAGATAGACATGATCAAAGAATTCTATGGAGAGGGGATAGAAGACAGGGCCCTCCGGACGTTTATGAAATCCAAGTTATCTTTTTCGGAGCCAAATGCAGTCCGAGTATAGCTTAACAAGTAAGAAATTACAACGCGAATGATTTCCAACAGAAGTATCCCAAGGCCTGTCAAGACATTATAACCAAGCATTATATGGACGATTACTTAGGCGGAGCAGATGACATTGCCAGTGCTGTTCAACTGATCCAAGACATTTCATTTGTACATCAAAAAGGTGGCTTCCAAATGTGTAATTGGATATCAAATTCAACAGAGGTTCTGAATCAAATAAATACTGTCAATGGTCAAAATAAAGCTCAGGCTTCTCAAAAAATCAAAACACTTACAGAAGAACGTGTGCTAGGGCTAATGTGGAATTACGAAACCGACACATTCACCTATAATCTTCAATTTACAAAATCACATCATGAAATAATTAATATGTCCAGGCGACCCACCAAGCGAGAGATTCTAAAGATTACAATGTCGATTTTTGATCCATTGGGTTTTCTCTCAAATATTCTCATAACTAACAAAATACTTTTGCAAGCTATATGGGATAGTGGTATTGGCTGGGACGACCAAATCATTGACGAACATTTTGCGATTTGGAAAACACTCTGCGATTCTTTTCGAAAAATCCGAAACTTTGCAATTCCCAGACTTATGACAACATTGCCAATCACAGAGTGCGACATTCAGTTGCACATATTTACTGACGCATCAAAATTTGCATATGCAGCATGCGCTTACATTCGATTTGAAAAAAATGAGACAATCGATTGCATGTTGATAACAGCGAAGTCACGAGTCGCTCCTCTTAAGCCTATGTCGATCCCAAGATTGGAATTACAAGGTGCTTTATTAGGTGCAAGAATGAGCAAAGCACTACTAGAAACATTAAATTTGAAAATAAATAAAATATATTTGTGGACTGACTCTCAAATTATTTTGTACTGGCTAAGGTCTAGCAGTAAGAGATTTAAAACCTTCGTATCCCAGCGGTTAGGTGAAATTCAAGAACTAACCAACGTTCGTGACTGGAGATATGTTCCGTCAAAAATTAATCCCGCTGATGAAGCCACAAGGGTCGCAAAGGTAGATTTGGAAAAGAACAATTCGTGGATAAAAGGCCCAGAATTCTTGTATACCAATATTAAAAAGTGGCCAACAAGTCAAATAACCTTTGAAGATGACGACACAAACGAATACGTAAATGTAATATCTGAAGCGAAACGTACATTTGTTTTACCTGATGTAAGCAGATTCTCCAGTTGGACAAGGTTTTTACGAACAACCGCTTGGCTACTTCGATTTGTGAAAAATCTCAGGAGCAGCAAAGAACTTCGCCTTTATGGCGAACTTACAGCTAATGAGTTAGTTGATGCCGAAAATGTAATTCACAGAAAAATTCAATCGGATTCCTTTCAAGCTGAAAATCCAAGTCTACAAAAAGGACAGTCAATAGGGAACTCAAGTCGCTTAAAAGCTTTGCCATTATATTTTACAACCGACGGATTACTCAGATTAAAAGGCAGATTGGACAATTTGAATGATGTGGACTATAACATGAACGCAAAGAATCCGATACTTCTTAGTAACGACCATCCAATCACTGCGCTGCTGATCTTTTTTACCATAAACAAAATTGTCATATTTTTACTGAAACGGTCATTTCTAATCTTAGAATGAAATATTGGATAATTAGATGTAGAAATACGGTGAAGAAAATAATTCGTGAGTGTCAATTTTGTAAGAATAGACGTGCTAAGCTACAGACAGCTCTAATTGGACAGCTTCCTAAATGCAGAATTGAACCAACAGAAAGAGCTTTCCTAAAAGTTGGAATAGATTACTTCGGTCCCATCGAGGTATTGGTAAACAGAAGTCATGTAAAAAGGTATGGTGTAATTTTCACTCGTATGACCACTCGTGCAGTTCATTTAGAAATAGCAGAGGACTTGTCTTGTAATGCATTTATGCATGTGTTTCGTCAGTTTGGTTGCCGTCGTGGCTTTCCAATAGAACTATACTCAGACAATGGGACCAATTTTAAACGAGCAAGTAAGGATCTTAAGATTGTAATTGACAATTGGTCAAATGACGAAATGACACAGTTCTTGGCACAAAAAAATTGCACATGGTCGTTTAATCCCCCATTGTCGCCTCATATGGGAGGAGCCTGGGAGAGATTAATTCAATCTATTAAAAATATTTATGTTTTTTACTTAAAGAACGGTTCCCAAAAGAGTACACACTTAAAACTTTGTTTTGCGAAATTGAATTCATGATGAACAGTCGTCCACTCTTGTTTGTGTCATCTGATTTATCAGATGAAGAGCCTTTTACGCCAAAAAATTTTCGAGAATCTTTCCATTCTGATGTGTCGGATGGAGACCTAAAATTGTTAAATATGTGGAAGGCTTCTCAGAGACTGGCAGATATTTTTTGGGTCAAGTGGAGAAAAGAATACAGGCAATATATCCTGTATAGCCGTAAATGGGTTAAAAAATTTGATAATTTAAAGGAAGGAGATATTGTGCTGGTTATGGATGCAGATTTGCCAAGAAACGTTTGGCCAAAAGGTATTATTGTAAAAACTTATCCTGCCAAAGATAACAGTGTTCGAATTGTAGACGTTAAGATAAAAGGAAACATCTACAAGAGACCCATTGTTAAGTTAATTAAATTAGATGTTAAGAAAACAATGTAAGAGCTTATGTATTGCCAATTTAATTATAATGCAATACTTGGGAGGAGAATGTTGAATATTTATACATTTTTAGTTTAAATTTAAACATATAACAGACGAACAGTTTTGAAGAATACATTTATAATTTATCCCTTTTTAAAATAATTATAATTTTTGTGAAAAACCGAATTGGCAACGCCGAGAGAAGAGACGACCACTTGCGAAATAAAGTGTCTATGTGAGACGCGCATTTTTAAATTTGGTCTTTCGATCGGATATTAATAATACAACCTCAGGTGAACCCTCAACACATCTTTTATTAACTAACAAATTAAAAGCTTAAACAAATCAATATTGCTGAAAGCCCTAATCGAGACTAATATGGAGTATAAAGAATAATATAAAAGTAACATGTAGGTATAAATATCATTAGAAAAAAACAAATGGCGAAAATATAAAATAAATAGCATAAATATAATAAATATAATAGGTAATTCTTATAAATAGGGATAAGTGCAATAAATAGATTTCAAAAATATATATGTTAAAGACGGCATGCCAATTAGGTTTACATTTACTTTAAATTTAAAAGAAGGACAAATATAAATGACTTTTCATGGTGTGGTTTTTCAACTTTTAATTACGTTATGTTACGTTGACATGTTACCGTTCCCACTTGCATACTAAATCAAAATATGAGCGCAAACGCAAAGCGATTTACGATATTGGCATTGAGTGGGTTTTTTTGCTGTTCAAAGCTACGGTATTGGCACCCAATTTCGCGATTGTCTTTGCCTTCTTATTCTTGTGTCATTACGTAATGCCGGTTATGGGAAAACTTAAATTCGGGAAATTACTCTCACCACATAATAAAATTAAAAAAAGAACTTGAAATTGCAGCCCATCACCCAAGTTTATATTCTTTTTATATTTTTTTAAACGCTTACCAATTTTTCAAGAGGCGTCCTCGAAGAAAGCGCTTTTTTCGAAGTCGGCTGAAAATTCTGCAAAAGGAGAAATGGGTATTTTTTTGGGGGACACATGGGGCTTTCACTCTTTCATTTTCAAATTTCCTTTTTCAAAATTTTTTCCAGGGGGTAAGTGGCCATACAATTTTTTCCTTTAAACTTTGATTTTTTTCTTCTCTATGAAAGAGGGAACACAATGCCGGAGTTTTGGCAGCACACCGAGTCTCAAACACTTTAACCAATTCACCAAAAACCACTTTAAAATAACATAATAAAACAATTTGCTTAGGATTAATAATTAAAAAAAAACTATTCTATTCTGACATCTTTTTTTTTTGTTCAATCACTCTTATTTATTCGTTCTTTTTTCTTTCTTCTTTACGGCAAAGGGAATGTGAGGTTAATTGGCGTTTTCGGCTGGGTTTTTCGCGATGGGTTTTACTTCCCTTTCGGCCACATTTTAAAGGGTTTTTCTCTTCAAACTCCTTTCACACTTTTAACGGGGTCGGGGACTGGGTAATTTTAGACCCTCACGCGAGACGTTTCAGCACTTTTAAACCCTTTTCCTCCCGCGATTCTTTCGTGGTTCCGCGCCGATCGTAAGTCTCGCAGCAACTGTTCGCCCTCTCTTGCAATGAGAACTTCTGCCTCAGCTGCTCGCAGTTTTAAGTGTTCCCGCCGGTATTGAATATCGTAGATTCTGGTCTTTGATCGCCGAGCCCTTAATAATAGGACTCGGCCGAAATTATTAAATTTGGTTGCCTTTTCCCTTTGAAAATCTCCACTATATAGGCTCGCTCAGCTCAAGACTTGTGGCACTGTTGGCACACTTACTTTGCCGATTCACTTCTTGATCGGTGGAAGGTTCAAATAGAAAAGAACGCTGATGCCGCTTGCCGCTGGCGGCAAACCCCTTAACAGCCAAAGTGACAAACGCTCTCAGCAGAAATCAACTGACTTTTCGCCCTGTTGACCTATTACGCTTTCTCTTACCCCTAACCCTAGTTCGGCAACCACCCCACAGATGACGCCAGCTACGATCCGTTCCCACTTGACTACCAGCGCTACAATTTTGAGGCCGAACCGCGTTTTCTGAAGCAGCCATTTCTTAGTCGCTCACAAAAAAAATAAAAGAAAAATGTCCGAACCGGTTAAGAGGGGTGAATAACCTTTTAACCTTTGCCTCGAAAAATGCGCGACACCAAGCGTCGTCGAAAACGCAACGTAACTTTGTTGTTGTTGTTCCGCCTTATAACAGCAGACTTGAAATTATGTATATGTATGCACTGCACTATGCACTTTTAGAATAGTTAAATGTTATTCTCCTTTTGTTTATAATTTGCAGCTGTTTTGATTTTTTCACAGCGCGAAATGTACAAAATAATTAACAGCCTTCCGTCTTTTCACAGCGCGAAATGTAAAACTTAAACGGCCAGCTGTGTGCACTTGTATGTAAGTCCGTGTGTTTGTGACCGAATGCCCGCAAACGACAGCGAAACCAAAAAATATTGTTTAAACGATATTAAACAATAATAAAACCGAGTTGCAGACGGCAAATAAAACAGCGATCACGTCGGGGTCACCAAAATGTTTGGGGAAAGACGACAAAAATGCCACCCTTAGGATATTTTTTTTTTTTTTTTTTTTTTCGCGCGGAGTCCCACGGCCCACTTACCCGCCCAACCGACCGAGGGGCGCAGCCGTGTATCGTACGGCACGATTCGCGATAAGATAGACGCGAGATAGGAAAATAAAGGTAAAGGTCCGGGGAAAAAAGTAATAGTTAGATCAATCTTGTGCCAATGAAGCAAGTATTAATCGTTTTAGGAGCGGCAGAGAGTCAAGATTTGATATTACAGGAAAAAGTCTATTATAGTCAAAACATAATACTCTGAAAGGCTCATGCAAGGCATAGTTAGATCTACAATGATTTAAAGTTAAGGGAATATAATTTCTGGTTAATCTACTTGGCACAGAAAAGTTTAGCCGACTTAACAAGTCGGGGCAGTCAATATCACCATGTATAAGGTTATTAATAAAGATAGTACCAAGCATCGTTCTACGGTTGGCTAGGGATGGTAAATTAATCAAAAGAAGTCTACTAGAATAAGAAGGTAAGATAAGATTTGCATCCCAGTTTAGGCGCCGTAAAGCAAAAAGAAGGAAGTTTTTTTGTACAGATTCAATACGACCAATATGTATTCCGTATTGTGGACTCCAGACGGGAGACCCATACTCCAGAATCGGACGGACTAGCGAAATATATAACGTTTTAGTCAAATAAGGATCATCGAATTCTTTTGACCACCTTTTAATAAATCCAAGCACTCCTCTGGCTTTATTAACCATGGACGAAATGTGATTAGAAAATTTTAGTTTGGGGTCCAAGAGAACGCCAAGATCGTTTACAAGAGTTATTCTATCCAAAGAGCTGCCACTTAACGTGTAGGTCGCGTATATCGGATTGGCCCGATAAAAAGTCATCAGCTTGCACTTGGAACCGTTTAAATTTAGTAAATTATCTCGGCCCCAGTTTTGCAAATTATCTAGATCGGATTGCAAGTCTAAATGGCAGGAAATGTCCTTATACTGCAGGCACAACTTAACATCATCTGCGTACATAAGTACGCGAGAATGACTTATAATTGAGGGAAGATCATTAATAAATAATGTAAAAAGTAACGGACCCAGATGGCTCCCTTGTGGGACACCGGAGGTAACACGGAGAATTTCAGAAATTGAATTTTTAAAAAGGACCCTTTGTGACCTGCCATTCAGATAACTTGAAATCCATTTAAGCAGATCAACTGGAAAACCTAAAAGGTCAAGTTTTTGAATGAGAAGTAAGTGATTTACAGAGTCAAATGCTTTACTAAAGTCAGTGTAAATGACGTCTGTTTGAAAACTACTATTGAAGCCATTTATCACTAATGAGGTGAGCTCTAGAAGGTTTGTGATTGTGGATCTCCGTTTGATAAATCCGTGTTGACACGGAGAAATGATTGATCTGCAAAGGTGCTGCAAATGAGGAGTAATAATTTTTTCAAAAAGCTTAGGAATAGCTGACAACTTAGAAATACCTCTGTAGTTACTGGCTTCTAACTTGTTACCTTTTTTGAAAAGAGGAATAACAAATGATTCCTTCCAAATATTTGGGAATTGGGAGGTTTCTATAGATAAGGTAAACAACTTGTAAAGAGGTTTGCACAGGGCCTTAGCGCAATACCTAAGCACGCACCCAGGAATACCATCGGGCCCTGGCGAATAAACAGGTTTAATACGAAGAAGATCCAAAAGAAGAGAGCTTTCTGTTAATGTGGGACAGAATATGAGGTTTGACTTGGATATGTTGTAAGAATAAGGCTGTGATGAATAATCTAAAGTAGAGTAAGTCGTTTGAAAAAATTGGGCAAATAGATCGGCTATTGCCTGATCTGTGGTTGCCGTCATGTTTTCGAACGATAGCGAGGAAGGAAAGGAATTAGATTTACGCTTGGTGTTAACAAAATTATAAAACTGTTTCGGGTCCTGAGAGAACTGGACCTTACAACGGTTTAAGTAACTGTTATAACACTGAGCATTAAGCACGGTAAATCTTGACCGAGCACTTAAATATCTAGTAAAAACAGATTGAGAACCGGTATTTTTATATTTCCTAAAAAGTCTGGACTTTACATTTCTTAAGTGTGTCAACTCTTTGCTAAACCAAGGTGATTTATTGGAAGTTGACGGATAGTACCACGGAACACAGGAATTAAAAAATGAGTTTATTGCAGTGTAAAAAACATTAACTGCATCGGACATATTAATGCATAGGTAAAGATCAGACCAATTAAAGCCAGAAATAAAATTATTTAGCCTCAGAAAGTCTGCCTTGCGAAAACAATGTATTCGTTTGGATTTTTCTGATTTTTATACCCTTGCAGAGGGTATTATAATTTTGGTCAAAAGTGTGCAACGCAGTGAAGGAGACATCTCCGACCCTATAAAGTATATATATTCTTGATCAGGATCACCTCCTGAGTTGGTATAAGCATGTCCGTCTGTCCGTCTGTCCGTCTGTCTGTCCGTCTGTCTGTCCGTCTGTCTGTTTCTACGCGAACTAGTCTCTCAGTTTTAAAGATATCGAATTGAAACTTTGCACACACCCTTCTTTCCTTTGCACGCAGTATATAAGTCGGAACGGCCGGGATCGGCCGACTATATCCTATAGCTGCCATATAACTGAACGATAGGAAATGCCATAACTCTGCTGTTTGTAAAGTTAGGAAGTTGAGATTTTCTATGGCTTTTTTATTTGGCCAATCAATTCGACCTACCAAATTTCATAAGGATCGGCCGACTATATCCTATAGCTCCCATATAACGATAGGAAATAGCATAACTTTGGTGTTTTTAGAGTTAGGAAGTTGGGATTTTCTATGGGTTTTATATTTGGCCAATCAATCCGACCTACCAAATTTTATAGGGATCGGCCGACTATATCCTATAGCTGCCATATAACTGAACGATTGAAATTTCCATAACTTTGGTGTTTTTAAAGTTAGGAAGTTGGGATTTTTATTAGTATTAAGAATGCATCATATGAATAATTTTGGAGAATATTATTTACAGAATATTCTGCAAGGGTATATCAACTTCGGCGCCGCCCGAAGTTAGCTTTCCTTTCTTGTTCTTCTATAACTCTACCCGTATCAAATGAAAGTTCGAATGTTGGGTGATATGGATCTTCAGGTTGCGTGAGTGGTGCTACTCTGGACAGAAACACACCTTCAGGATTTGATACAAAACACAAATCAAGTAGGCGACCTAATGAATTTCGAACATGGTTTACTTGAGATAGAGATATGTCAAGCAGGCCATCAATAAAATCATGCTGTACTATAGGTAGTAAGACATTCGATCCATCCTCAATGGACCAAGTAACTCCAGGTATATTAAAATCACCTAGAACTATCAACTGATCCCTATCGGAAAGCTTATTTGCAACGGACTTAATGATGGATAGGTGATTTAAATAATCAGGAAGTTCAGACAACGGCGGAATATATGAGCAAGTTATGTATATAAAGTTACCTTTAAGCGATAACTTTACACAAATAAATTCAATAGTATTGAATTCATCAAAAAATAACTGCTCAGACGGGAGGTTTGAATCAACTCCAATTAAGACTCCACCTCCCCGTCTAGAGGGACGGTCATACCTATATATTGTGTACTTACCTGGAAAAACTTTGAAGCTAAAGATCTCCGGCTTTAACCAGGTTTCTGTGAACACAATAATTTACATGAGAAAAGAATTGCAACGTTAACTGGAATACAAACAAAGTTTGGTTAAAAGTGGTACATGTCACTCTTATGGGACCACAAAGTACGATTGAAACATATGCTCTTCTTGATGAAGCGTCCACCATTTCCTTAGTTGATGAAAAGTTAGCTAACGATTTAGGTCTTGACGGTCCAACAAAGCCTTTGAAAATGCAATGGACTAACAATGAAACATATGAACAAGATAACTCTAAAGTAGTCAGCGTACGCATCAAAGGCAGTGGTTCTAATTCTAAGACACACACGATGAGAAGGGTGAGGACTGTTTCTAGTCTCAATTTGCCGCTGCAAACCTTAAACATAGACGACATGATAGACAACTTTCAGTTTTTAAAGAACTTTATCCATTGCTCTTACGATCGGGCACATCCTAGAATTCTAATAGGACAAGACAACTGCTCTCTTATTGTATCACGCAAGTTGAAGTACGAATCCTTTGACGGTCCGGTTGCTAGCAGCACATGGTTAGGTTGGGTCGTGCATGGTTTAACACAACCTGAAAGACAGTCGAACGAGACAAATCATACACTACATGTAACCAACCATTTTACAGAAACTGACGATTTGGATGAGCTTCATAACCTAGTAAAGTCTTACTGGTCAATTGAAAACGAACTCTCAACTCAAAAAAGACTTTCCAATGTCTGTAGACGACAAAAGATGCATAAGTATTGTTGATAATACTTTAAAACGAGTAGGTGACAGGTTTGAGTGCGGACTTTTCTGGAAAAAGATAACCTACAGCTTCCTGAAAGCTATAATAACGCTATGTCTAGGTTACTATCATGCGAACGTAAAATTGACAAGAATCCCGACTATGGACAAAAATATTCCGAAGTAATGGAATCTTATATTTCAAAAGGGTATTTAAAAAAGCTAAGCTCGACAGAAGCTAACATTAAAACACCACTGACTTACTATCTTCCGCATTTTGGTGTACAAAACATTAACAAACCAGGAAAACTGCGAATAGTGTTTGATGCCGCTTCTAAAAGCCACAACTATTGCTTGAATGATTTTTTACTACCTGGACCTGACATTTATAATTTATTATCTTCCGTTCTTATGAACTTCAGAGAAAAGAAAATAGTTTTCGTAGGAGACATTAAAGAAATGTTTCTGCAAATCCAAGTACCTGAGACAGATAGACATGCTCAAAGAATTCTATGGAGAGGGGATAGAAGACAGGGCCCTCCGGACGTTTATGAAATCCAAGTTATCTTTTTCGGAGCCAAATGCAGTCCGAGTATAGCTCAACAAGTAAGAAATTACAACGCGAATGATTTCCAACAGAAGTATCCCAAGGCCTGTCAAGACATTATAACCAAGCATTATATGGACGATTACTTAGGCGGAGCAGATGACATTGCCAGTGCTGTTCAACTGATCCAAGACATTTCATTTGTACATCAAAAAGGTGGCTTCCAAATGTGTAATTGGATATCAAATTCAACAGAGGTTCTGAATCAAATAAATACTGTCAATGGTCAAAATAAAGCTCAGGCTTCTCAAAAAATCAAAACACTTACAGAAGAACGTGTGCTAGGGCTAATGTGGAATTACGAAACCGACACATTCACCTATAATCTTCAATTTACAAAATCACATCATGAAATAATTAATATGTCCAGGCGACCCACCAAGCGAGAGATTCTAAAGATTACAATGTCGATTTTTGATCCATTGGGTTTTCTCTCAAATATTCTCATAACTAACAAAATACTTTTGCAAGCTATATGGGATAGTGGTATTGGCTGGGACGACCAAATCATTGACGAACATTTTGCGATTTGGAAAACACTCTGCGATTCTTTTCGAAAAATCCGAAACTTTGCAATTCCCAGACTTATGACAACATTGCCAATCACAGAGTGCGACATTCAGTTGCACATATTTACTGACGCATCAAAATTTGCATATGCAGCATGCGCTTACATTCGATTTGAAAAAAATGAGACAATCGATTGCATGTTGATAACAGCGAAGTCACGAGTCGCTCCTCTTAAGCCTATGTCGATCCCAAGATTGGAATTACAAGGTGCTTTATTAGGTGCAAGAATGAGCAAAGCACTACTAGAAACATTAAATTTGAAAATAAATAAAATATATTTGTGGACTGACTCTCAAATTATTTTGTACTGGCTAAGGTCTAGCAGTAAGAGATTTAAAACCTTCGTATCCCAGCGGTTAGGTGAAATTCAAGAACTAACCAACGTTCGTGACTGGAGATATGTTCCGTCAAAAATTAATCCCGCTGATGAAGCCACAAGGGTCGCAAAGGTAGATTTGGAAAAGAACAATTCGTGGATAAAAGGCCCAGAATTCTTGTATACCAATATTAAAAAGTGGCCAACAAGTCAAATAACCTTTGAAGATGACGACACAAACGAATACGTAAATGTAATATCTGAAGCGAAACGTACATTTGTTTTACCTGATGTAAGCAGATTCTCCAGTTGGACAAGGTTTTTACGAACAACCGCTTGGCTACTTCGATTTGTGAAAAATCTCAGGAGCAGCAAAGAACTCCGCCTTTATGGCGAACTTACAGCTAATGAGTTAGTTGATGCCGAAAATGTAATTCACAGAAAAATTCAATCGGATTCCTTTCAAGCTGAAAATCCAAGTCTACAAAAAGGAGAGTCAATAGGGAACTCAAGTCGCTTAAAAGCTTTGCCATTATATTTTACAACCGACGGATTACTCAGATTAAAAGGCAGATTGGACAATTTGAATGATGTGGACTATAACATGAACGCAAAGAATCCGATACTTCTTAGTAACGACCATCCAATCACTGCGCTGCTGATCTTTTTTTACCATAAACAAAATTGTCATATTTTTACTGAAACGGTCATTTCTAATCTTAGAATGAAATATTGGATAATTAGATGTAGAAATACGGTGAAGAAAATAATTCGTGAGTGTCAATTTTGTAAGAATAGACGTGCTAAGCTACAGACAGCTCTAATTGGACAGCTTCCTAAATGCAGAATTGAACCAACAGAAAGAGCTTTCCTAAAAGTTGGAAATACCCATCGAGGTATTGGTAAACAGAAGTCATGTAAAAAGGTATGGTGTAATTTTCACTCGTATGACCACTCGTGCAGTTCATTTAGAAATAGCAGAGGACTTGTCTTGTAATGCATTTATGCATGTGTTTCGTCAGTTTGGTTGCCGTCGTGGCTTTCCAATAGAACTATACTCAGACAATGGGACCAATTTTAAACGAGCAAGTAAGGATCTTAAGATTGTAATTGACAATTGGTCAAATGACGAAATGACACAGTTCTTGGCACAAAAAATTGCACATGGTCGTTTAATCCCCCATTGTCGCCTCATATGGGAGGAGCCTGGGAGAGATTAATTCAATCTATTAAAAAATATTTATGTTTTTTACTTAAAGAACGGTTCCCAAAAGAGTACACACTTAAAACTTTGTTTTGCGAAATTGAATTCATGATGAACAGTCGTCCACTCTTGTTTGTGTCATCTGATTTATCAGATGAAGAGCCTTTTACGCCAAAAAATTTTCGAGAATCTTTCCATTCTGATGTGTCGGATGGAGACCTAAAATTGTTAAATATGTGGAAGGCTTCTCAGAGACTGGCAGATATTTTTTGGGTCAAGTGGAGAAAAGAATACAGGCAATATATCCTGTATAGCCGTAAATGGGTTAAAAAATTTGATAATTTAAAGGAAGGAGATATTGTGCTGGTTATGGATGCAGATTTGCCAAGAAACGTTTGGCCAAAAGGTATTATTGTAAAAACTTATCCTGCCAAAGATAACAGTGTTCGAATTGTAGACGTTAAGATAAAAGGAAACATCTACAAGAGACCCATTGTTAAGTTAATTAAATTAGATGTTAAGAAAACAATGTAAGAGCTTATGTATTGCCAACTTAATTATAATGCAATACTTGGGAGGAGAATGTTGAATATTTATACATTTTTAGTTTAAATTTAAACATATAACAGACGAACAGTGTTGAAGAATACATTTATAATTTAGCCCTTTTTAAAATAATTATAATTTTTGTAAAAAACCGAATTGGCAACGCCGAGAGAAGAGACGACCACTTGCGAAATAAAGTGTCTATGTGAGACGCGCATTTTTAAATTTGGTCTTTCGATCGGATATTAATAATACAACCTCAGGTGAACCCTCAACACATCTTTTATTAACTAACAAATTAAAAGCTTAAACAAATCAATATTGCTGAAAGCCCTAATCGAGACTAATATGGAGTATAAAGAATAATATAAAAGTAACATGTAGGTATAAATATCATTAGAAAAAAACAAATGGCGAAAATATAAAATAAATAGCATAAATATAATAAATATAATAGGTAATTCTTATAAATAGGGATAGGTGCAATAAATAGATTTCAAAAATATATATGTTAAAGACGGCATGCCAATTAGGTTTACATTTACTTTAAATTTAAAAGAAGGACAAATATAAATGACTTTTCATGGTGTGGTTTTTCAACTTTTAATTACGTTATGTTACGTTGACATGTTACCGTTCCCACTTGCATACTAAATCAAAATATGAGCGCAAACGCAAAGCGATTTACGATATTGGCATTGAGTGGGTTTTTTTGCTGTTCAAAGCTACGGTATTGGCACCCAATTTCGCGATTGTCTTTGCCTTCTTATTCTTGTGCCATTACGTAATGCCGGTTATGGGAAAACTTAAATTCGGGAAATTACTCTCACCACATAATAAAATTAAAAAAAGAACTTGAAATTGCAGCCCATCACCCAAGTTTATATTCTTTTTATATTTTTTTAAACGCTTACCAATTTTTCCAGAGGCGTCCTCGAAGAAAGCGCTTTTTTCGAAGTCGGCTGAAAATTCTGCAAAAGGAGAAATGGGTATTTTTTTGGGGGACACATGGGGCTTTCACTCTTTCATTTTCAAATTTCCTTTTTCAAAATTTTTTCCAGGGGGTAAGTGGCCATACAATTTTTATACCCGTTACTCGTAGAGTAAAAGGGTATATTGTATTCGTGCAAAAGTATGTAACAGATAGAAGGAAGCGTTTCCGACCCTATAAAGTATATATATTCTTGTTCAGGATCACTAGCCGAGTCGATCTAGCCATGTCCGTCTGTCCGTCTGTCCGTCTGTCTGTCTGTCCGTCTGTCCGTCTGTCCGTCCGTATGAACGCTGAGATCTCGGAAACTATAAAAGCTAGAAGATTGGCATTTTGCATGCAGATTCTAGGAGTTCCTACGCAGCGCAAGTTTGTTTCAAAAAGGTGACACGCCCCCTGTAACGCCCACAATCGCTAATATACGATTTTAAAAATTTAAATATTTCGGAAAAGTAAAAATGCAGTTTTATTGTGTTTATCAATACCTATCGAAATGTAGAAGAAATTTTTCAAATCGGACCATTCGTTAAAAAGTTATGCGTGATCAAAGTTTCTATCTCCATCTCCCTCGCACTCCTTTTACCTGAGTAACGGGTATCTGATAGTCGGGGCACCCGACTATAGCGTTCTCTCTTGTTTCCTTTAAACTTTGATTTTTTTCTTCTCTATGAAAGAGGGAACACAATGCTGGAGTTTTGGCAGCACACCGAGTCTCAAACACTTTAACCAATTCACCAAAAACCACTTTAAAATAACATAATAAAACAATTTGCTTAGGATTAATAATTAAAAAAAAACTATTCTATTCTGACATCTTTTTTTTTTGTTCAATCACTCTTATTTATTCGTTCTTTTTTCTTTCTTCTTTACGGCAAAGGGAATGTGAGGTTAATTGGCGTTTTCGGCTGGGTTTTTCGCGATGGGTTTTACTTCCCTTTCGGCCACATTTTAAAGGGTTTTTCTCTTCAAACTCCTTTCACACTTTTAACGGGGTCGGGGACTGGGTAATTTTAGACCCTCACGCGAGACGTTTCAGCACTTTTAAACCCTTTTCCTCCCGCGATTCTTTCGTGGTTCCGCGCCGATCGTAAGTCTCGCAGCAACTGTTCGCCCTCTCTGAAATAAAATTTCAATGAGAACTTCTGCCTCAGCTGCTCGCAGTTTTAAGTGTTCCCGCCGGTATTGAATATCGTAGATTCTGGTCTTTGATCGCCGAGCCCTTAATAATAGGACTCGGCCGAAATTATTAAATTTGGTTGCCTTTTCCCTTTGAAAATCTCCACTATATAGGCTCGCTCAGCTCAAGACTTGTGGCACTGTTGGCACACTTACTTTGCCGATTCACTTCTTGATCGGTGGAAGGTTCAAATAGAAAAGAACGCTGATGCCGCTTGCCGCTGGCGGCAAACCCCTTAACAGCCAAAGTGACAAACGCTCTCAGCAGAAATCAACTGACTTTTCGCCCTGTTGACCTATTACGCTTTCTCTTACCCCTAACCCTAGTTCGGCAACCACCCCACAGATGACGCCAGCTACGATCCGTTCCCACTTGACTACCAGCGCTACAATTTTGAGGCCGAACCGCGTTTTCTGAAGCAGCCATTTCTTAGTCGCTCACAAAAAAAAATAAAAGAAAAATGTCCGAACCGGTTAAGAGGGGTGAATAACCTTTTAACCTTTGCCTCGAAAAATGCGCGACACCAAGCGTCGTCGAAAACGCAACGTAACTTTGTTGTTGTTGTTCCGCCTTATAACAGCAGACTTGAAATTATGTATATGTATGCACTGCACTATGCACTTTTAGAATAGTTAAATGTTATTCTCCTTTTGTTTATAATTTGCAGCTGTTTTGATTTTTTCACAGCGCGAAATGTACAAAATAATTAACAGCCTTCCGTCTTTTCACAGCGCGAAATGTAAAACTTAAACGGCCAGCTGTGTGCACTTGTATGTAAGTCCGTGTGTTTGTGACCGAATGCCCGCAAACGACAGCGAAACCAAAAAATATTGTTTAAACGATATTAAACAATAATAAAACCGAGTTGCAGACGGCAAATAAAACAGCGATCACGTCGGGGTCACCAAAATGTTTGGGGAAAGACAACAAAAATGCCACCCTTAGGTTATGTAATAATAACGCTTTTAATATTATAGGTTTATGTACGTGTCGTGTTTATTTTGCCAGTCGAATCTGCACTGCTGCAGCCGAAAGCCTGGCTTCATATTTTAATTTGGGTTTTACAATGTAGTCGCTGAATACGTAGCGCGACAGCTTGGCGAGATAAGGCAGATAAAGAGGAGAGCGCAAGAGCGCTACAGGTTCAGCCATACACCTATGCGCACTAGACTAGTCGCTGGCGGGCTGCTCCGAACATTTGTTACAAATAAATTTTTCCCCATTTAGTAATCCGGTAAAACAAGAACCTTCAGGGTTAAGTGTGCAATAATTATTGAATATTTCTGTCTTAAAATTAGACATTACATAGTACTTATTTCTACATTTTGCGACGTGATTGTCTATTAATAATTTTCCGAGATCCATTTCACGATCTTGAATTGTAAATTTCACAACGATCGGTAATAATAGGGTATTTTATGTAAATTATAATAAGATCTTGGTGCAAAGCGATTTTAAATTCAGATATATCTAATAGGTCTGTTATAATTACAGGTCTACTTTCGTGTTTATAAATTTCTTGTATATCATCATTATTTGGAATTTTGGTATTAAATACATCAATTTTTGCGAGTGTAATTGTGTCCATTAAATTCATTAGATCGTAAGTAAGCAAGCGCAGACGAAATTTCCTGAGAGGAACTTCTTGATCCTTAAAAACTGTTTTGGATTCTTCAGATAAAGATTTTATTTCTTTAAATATTTTAGAATTAATAATGAATTGATCGTTATTATTTTGTATTAAATCATCGATTTTATTTTGGACTGTTTTGAAATCATCATGATCTGGTGTTCCTGCTATCCATTTCCAAATGGTGCCTAATTCATTAATTTTTCTTTTCGATCTACTGGGAATTATTTGAGAGATAAGTATTTTGATAATTTTTAAATCGTGGGATATTTCCCAAAGAAAATTCTTGCTGTTATGATTCTTTAGAAATTCTGCTTCAAGATTAATTATATATCTTTAAAAACGTATATTAGTTATATGAAATAAGTCTGCGTATGATTCATAAATTAGAACATCTTTGGTATCCTTGTAAAGAAGGAAATCGTGGTTCGTGTAATCCATTATTTCGGATTTGGTTGTACCTACCAGCAATAATAAGTAAGTACATTATTGAAAACATTATCTGGAATTTGAAAAAAAATTATTTTATATTATCTTTATGAATCGTACGGTTTCTGTTATTTATAATAACTTTATTAGGGAGAGTTTCCTTAACTACTTGTTTTTTATATCTAGAAATAAGCTTGTTTCTTTCCCCATGTTGCTTTTCGTAAATTACCTCTCCTACATGATAATTCTTATTTTGTCTATCTTTATTGTGAAAATGCAACGATTTCTCTTGAGCTTGTTGCAGTAATTTAGGAGTTTCCTTATGTTCGATTTTATTAAATAATATATCAAAAGGTCTTTGGTTGGTTATTGAGTGAATTGTTAAATTATATTTTTGTGCTGTTCTAATTATGATTTCAGAATAATCAATTAAATTAAGTTCATCTTTAATGCAGCGAGCAATTTCTGTTAAGGTAGAGTGTGCCCTTTCTATTTGTCCGTTCGACGTACTATGTCGTGGATCTGCAAAGTATAATGATCCCATTTCTTTGTGCAAAGGATTTAAATTGGGATGAAGAAAAACTTGGTTCGTTATCTATCATCAAAATGTTGGCTAATGGAAATTGTTGTAAAATTTCTGAAACTTTATTTTCTATATTTAGTTTATTAGGAATTTCTTTTACGACTAAGTATTTGGAATAAGAATCTATACAAGTAATGAATATAAGATTTTGGGCGTAATATATGTCAAGATGCAAACTTTCACCTTCTCTTTCTGGGATAAGTGCTTGACCGATAGGAATTTGTATTGGGTGTCTGTTGTATTTGTTTTGATTACAGATAGTGCAACTCTTTATAAGCTCCTTAAGTTTTTTGTATAAATTAGGCCAATAATAAAGTCTAGATATCTGTTTATAATTTTCATCAAGCCATCTGTGAGCTCTACAATGAGTTTCTGTGATTATGGTAGATCTGTCCTCAGCGTTTTCGACATCCTGGAAAAATATCTTAGTGTATAAAAATTTATTTATAAAATTGTCATTAAGTGGTTTTTGTATTTTATAAAAATCTTCTAGAGTACAGTAAACTCCTATTGTTATATTGGGTGGAATGAATTCTTTTAAGATGGATACTTAATTTTCTGGAGTGTCATACTCTATTATATGTCTAGTATTTCCGAATACATTAATCGACTCATGTATTGTATAACTCCCCGTTGCTATTAGCAATTGTTGCTTAAACTGGTTTAAGGGTTTTCGGGTTTCTTGTATAACATTCTCAAAACTACTCTCTGCTGAATGCTGAGTATTTTGATCTGAGACCGATTCATTACTTTCCGTTAGGTTATTTATTTGGATCCTTGATAAGGCGTCCGCAACAAAATGTGTTGCTCCAGGCTTATAAATAATTTTGGGTGAATAGCTTTCAATAAAGGAATACCATCTTTTCATTTCGATATTTGTATTTTTTTGAGAAATGGAGAATGAAATAGGTTGATGATCGGTATAGATATCGATGTCGTTAACCCCATATAAGTAATTTCGAAGATTTTTAAAAGCCCATACTAAGGCTAGAAGTTCTTTTTTATTTGTTGCGTATAATTGTTCAGTTTTGGTTCGAGTTTTTGAAATAAATGTAATTGGTTTTCCTTCGTGAGAAAGAACAGCACCAATAGCTAAGTCAAACGCATCAGTTGTTAGGGTAAATTTGTTATTATAATCTGGTTGTACTAGTTCTACCTATGCAATTAAATTTTCTTTAAGCTCGTTAAAAGCTCTTACAGCTTAATCATCAAGCTGTATTAAAGTTTTACGTGATGTTTTTTTTGATACCTTGCCATTTTGGCCTTCTAAATATTTTGTTAAAGGTTTAGCTATCTTTGCGTAATTTTGCACAAATTTTCTGTAATATCCTGTAAGGCCTAGGAAGCTTCTAAGCTCTCGAATATTTTTAGCGATCGGATATTTTACAATTGTAGAAATTTTTTCGGGATCGGTTTTGATCACATTGTGAGAAACCACGTAACCTAGAAAGTTTGTTTCCAATTTAAAGAACTTTGATTTTTCAATCGAAATTTTCATGTTTGCGTTTAGCAAAATTTTAATTATGACAATTAAATCTTTGTAATGTTGTTCAACTGTTTTTGAAAATATAATAATGTCATCCATATATACATGACATGTTTTACCCACTTGTTCTCTTAAAATATCATCCATCGCTCGCTGGAATATTCTAGGAGCGTTTTTCAAACCGAAAGGCATTCTTAGGAATTCGTATTTCCCATTGTTTATTGAAAATGAGGTTTTCTGTATGTCTGGTTCACTCATGAGAATCTGATGAAATCCAGATTCCAAGTCAATTGTTGAGAAATATTTGGCTTTTCCAAGATTTGATAAAATCACTGAAGGGTCCTGCATTGGATATCTATCTGGTATAGTATTTTCGTTAAGTTTTTTATAATCTATTACTAGTCTGAGCTTTGGAGTTCCATCTTCATTGAAACCCTTTTTTGGTACTACCAGTACAGGTGAATTATAAGGACTTCTACTTGACCTTATAATTTCTTCTTTTAGCATTCGACTTATTTCAGAATTTACAAAATATGAAGCTGATAGAGCGTAAGGGTATTGTTAACTGTAAATGTCCCTATCATTTACGGTGTTTATTTCACCGCGTATGTCTGTCCTAAAAGGAATCTGCATATTTATTTTCGAATGTTATTCATCGATAATATTTAATATTTCGTTCTCCAAATCTTTTCTTTGATTTGCAGATGATATTTGTATGTTGTTTAATTTTTTATTGTCGGATAATTGAGGATTTTTATTTATACCTTATTTATTATTTATTTTCGCTACATTTTCAATTTTAGCAATTTTGGCATTGTCTGCCAGGGTATTAAAACTTCGGCTTGCCGAAGTTAGCTTCCGTCTTCGTTATACTTATAAAATATTTTAAAAGTTAACTTATCTGCTCCTTCGATGACGTCTGCGAGATTGTGACTTCGATGACGTCTGATTGTAGCTTCAATGTCGTTGTGAGATTGTTGCTTCGACGTCGTTGTTGTTGAGACTGGGTTGTTGCTGCTTCGATGTCCTTTATTTGGTTGTTACTTCGATGTCGTTGTTGTTGAGACTTGGTTGTTGCTGCTTCGATGTCCTTTATTTGTTTGTTACTTCTGGTTTGGTTTTTATGGTTTTTTATTTAATTATTTTGATTGTAACCACTTTAGGTTCGAGATATTGAGTTCGTCCTTTTAAACACTATTCCCGTTTAACCGAACACCTTTTTATTTTAACAATTTACCAATGTTCCTGGCCTTGGTAAAGTATTTAGTGCCCGTTTGGCTTATTAAATTTTTTTTAACAAGATTCAATCTTGTGAATTTTTATATTCTCGGTCTCTTACCACTGATGGGGGAAAACACGAGTATTATTTTTTATTTTTGCAACCTTTAGCTGATCGTGCGCCCGCCACAAATCAGACAATAAGGTGCTGGTTTCAAAAACTCTGAGTATTTTACCACTGGTGGGGAAAACTACAGAGTGCCTCGAAGTACCAAAATTTTAGAGTGTTCTAATAAAAAACGTCTACATTTGCTGTGTTATAATTTTAAACTTGTTTTATTAACATTGGTGTGATTCGTATTCTGTTCATATATATGGCCTACGCAGAGACCTCATCTGTTTTGCCCTTGGCGGGAGAGCTATATTTTGACCCCCGCACTAGTCCTTTGTGCAGGTAGGAAACATTTCAAGTGATTATATTTGGAGGCTCAAGTGGCCTGCACTTACATATTACAAGTGCAAACAACTGTTCCCTCGCATAGTTTAGGTAACACATCGTAAATTATGGCTCTGGATGGATTTACAATGTGACATGCCTAATAACCCACGGAAAGGCTTGATTACGCCTAAATTGGGAAAACATTCTTAAGTGCGATAAGGGAGATCACACATACCCTAATAGCACTTATGTATACTCAAAGACATTCTGTGACCGTTCCGCAGGAGGTCATTTTACATGTTATGTGTGTATATTTTGTTTTTTACAACTGGTTTCTATACATATATTTAGACGTGTTCATGTTTGAAAAAAGGCGTCGGATTTAGGCGTCCATACATAAATGTTATAAAATTACAGCGACCTTTGCAATTATGTGGTGATGTTGTAGATCGACGATCTCGTATGGCATTTTGATTTTTAATCTCGGAATCAATTCTTTACTGAGCTCATTTAATTCATTATAACTTAGCTTTAATTAATTATTTGAATGTGAAACTAAAGTAAGCGGTGTTAAAGATTCATTCCAGTAGAGGTTATCTGACGACCAATTACACTCAGAAAAGGATTTCTTAAAGTGCACTTCAGATCCAACAATGAAAGTCTGATATTATCAATTGTAATGGCTGATAATTGATCATCAAATACTGCTGATAACTCTATTGGTGATTAAATTGAATCCATTGATTTTCAGTTCTTAGTCTTTGCAATGAAAATAATTTCGTCGAACTTTTTGTTTTTTTTTTTCGGACGTTGATGCACTATGATCAGCGCAAACAAGTGGCCCTTACGACACCAAGCAGTGCTTGTTACGCGCAGAGCCTAATAGGCGTTAAAACGAGATCGCGAGAAGTTAAAAAGCACAATGTAGAAGCGGACAGACTAAGATTAGAAATACGTACGAGACTAATACTAATTTTTTGCAAAGTAAGATAAAATTAATGCTTTTAAGCTTGGCAAAGAGTCGGTAGTAGAAATAATATGGTATAGTCTATTATAGTCGTTACACAGTACTCTAAACGGTTCATATGTACACCATACTGAGGACTCCAAACTGCTGAACAGTACTCCAGGATTGGACGGACTAGTGAAATGAACAGAGTCTTTGTAACATAGGGATCATCGAATTCCTTTGACCACCTTTTAATAAATCCAAGTACTCCCCTGGCTTTATTTACCATAGAAGTAATATGGTCACAAAACTTAAGTTTTGGGTCAAGGAGGACGCCAAGGTCATCAACGTGCGTAATTCTAGACAACGCGCAACCACCCAGCGTATACGTTGCTTATTGTGGGTTCACCCGAAAAAATGTCATTACTTTGCACTTAGCGCTATTAATATCCAAAAGATTTTCACAACACCATGTTTGAAAAGCATTTAGGTCAGATTGTAAGTCGGAACTTCTAGAAATTTCGTTTTATTGCAGGCATAACTTAACGTCATCTGCGTACATAAGGACACGCGACTTTGTCAAGACTAGAGGGAGATCGTTTATAAATAAAGTAAAAAAAAGTGGGGCAAGGTTGCTTCCTTGTGGAACCCCTAAAGTAACTCGGATCAAATCAGAGATCGAGTTTTTAAAGAGAACTCGTTGAGTCCTACCACTCGGATAACTTGAGATCCATGTTAGAAGATCACATGGAAACCCTAATAAGTCTAGCTTTCATACAAGAAGCGAGTGATTTACTGAATCAAACGCTTTACTAAAATCAGTGTAAACTACGTCAGTCTGCATGTTCTTTCTGAAGCCATTTATTACAAAAGACGTTAGCTCAAAGAGGTTTGTCGTCGTAGATCTTCGCCTTATAAATCCATGTTGACATGGAGATATAATCGATCTACAAAGATGTTGCAAATGGGGTGTAATAGTGTTTTCGAAAAGCTTTGGGATGGCGAATAATTTGGATATGCCTCTGTAATTACTTGTATTGCATTTATTTCCTTTCTTATGAAGGGGAATGACAAATGACTCCTTCCAAATAAGTGGGAAATGAGATGTGTTTAAAGACAAGGTAAACAATTTGTACAGAGGTCTACACAGAGTTTCAGCACAGTATTTAAGCACGCAGCCTGGAACTCCGTCCGGACCCGGTTAATAGACTGGCTTAACTTTATGGAGATCCAAAAGAAGGGAGCTTTCGCTTAACCTCGGACAAAAAATCAAGTTCGACTTGGGTATGGCATTTGAATAAGACGGATTTGGACGGGATGAAACAGAATATGTTGTCTGGAAAAACTGGGCAAATAGATCGGCAATTGCCTGATCAGAGTTTGCCGTTGAGTTTTCAAATTATAGCGATGCAGGATAACAGGCTGATTTACGCTTTGTGTTAACAAAATTATAAAACTGTTTTGGATCTTGTGAAAATTGGACCCTACAACGAGTCAAATAACTTTTATAACACAGGGCGTTTAGCACGATAAAATTTAACCGAGCCCTTAGGTACCGAGAGAATTCAGATTGTGAACCGCACATTTTAAATTGATTGAAAAGTCTGGACTTAATATTTTTTAGGTGTGACAACTCTTTATTAAACCACGGAGGTTTATTTGAAATTGACGGATAGTATTACGGAACACACAGATAAAAGAAGGAATTCAATGCATTATAAAAGATATTAACTGCCTTAGCCACGTTAGTGCATGAATAAAATTCGGACCAGTTATAGCCGGATATAAAAGTATTTAAAAGATGAAAGTTTGCCTTACGAAAGCAGCGGATTCGTTTAACCGACTTTTCAGATTTTTTATTCAGCTCTGTTCTTACGTCTACAGTCAGCTCTAGAGTTGGATGATAAGGATCCTCCGGTTGTGTAAGTGGTGACGTTCTTGATAGGCAAACGCCTTCTGAATTTGAAACAAAACACAAGTCCAGTAAACGTCCTAAGGAGTTCTTAACATGGTTCACTTGGGATAGCGCAATGTCAAGCAAGCCGTCAATAAAGTCATGCTGCGCTAAAGGAAGTAAAATGTTAGAGTTTTCGTCAGGGGACCATGTCGCACTAGGTATATTAAAATCACCCAATACTATTAACTGATCTCGATTTGAAAGTTTTTTGGAAGTTGACTGAATACAGGAAAGGTGATTTGCGTAAATAGGAAACTTAGATGATGGTGGGATATATGAACAAGTAATATATACAAAACTACCGGGAAACGATAATTTTATACCTAGGAATTCGATTCAAGCGCCACGAGCAGGTCCGTATTTTTACGGCAGTTTCGGATTAATTCCGTAACACTGCTTTTTGTGAGCCGCCTAATAGTTGTTGCCTGGTTCTCATATACAATGCATTCATCGCAGTAGTAGCGTAGGCCACTTCTGTTATCGATGGCATCACGAACCAGGCCAGAGTAGCCAAGACACATTGCGTGATAAATTTTATCACATGTATGGCAAGGAATACTTTGCTGTCCAGCCGAGATAACTTTCTTGAAATTTTTTAATGAACAGAAAGCCATTTTCGCTGACCACTGTGCACTATAGCGGACAAAAAAATCGAAAGCGCTCAAGAACTTTTTAATGAAACACCGAATAACTTTGATGTTAGGCACCACGAAACGAGATAGAAACGAAAAAAAAGATAGAGCGGGATTATTAACCGATTAACTCCGGTATAAAACACCTCTCAGAGATATTACCGTAACAGCGCTCAACGACGAAGAGAAAGACTGAAAAGAGGGGCAATAGAAAACAATAACAACAAACCAGCACCGAATTAAATTATGATAAAAAATTTTGGTTGACTAAACACAAGTTAATCACGATGCACTGATTTTCAATAGAGAACATATATTGATAATCTGAGCAAATATACTCTTCGTCATTAAGTAAGTTAAAAAGATCAAATTCACTTGATGACATAGTAATGAATTGATCTCAATGTTGATTCACAGCCATGATTGGAAATTCAATATGAAGGGAAATCATTTTATTGTTGATGATTACCGATATTGAAATCAAGTTATATATTTCAAATAACTGTGTTGATAATAACGGCAGTGTTAATTTAAAGATTACATAATCCTTTAGGATTATTGCTCCTGCCCTCATTAACTTAAATAATTAAAGTACATCATCGTTGGTGAAAAAGAACATTTTTTCTTGAGACATGTGAATTTTTAGTTTACATATTTAAATGTTGTTGAAGTTGTTTGGAAGAAACGAGCAGTGGGCTAATTTCATTGTGATGAACATTTGTCAGAACAAGTGAAATCCCTGTCTGAACTCTTTGAAACATTTGCTGAATCATTATTTTTATCATTTTATCGATGGTAGCTTCATCTCGTTTCATGATGGTTATCGTAGAATCAAATATTGAAGCTTGATTCATAACTAATTCTAAAATGTAATCTTCATTCGATTTTACTTTTTGAATAGTTGATGACATTACATGACAATACGCCAAATAAGCTGTTGGCAATATTTCCAACAATGTACAAGGGAGAACGACGTATTCTCTTGACATGAGGAGTAAATCATTTTCAGTTTTTATTTCTTCATAAACGTGTTGAAGATGATTGTATACAGCAGCACATGCTTGGACTGGTTGTATATGTGAACACATTTGACCAACCTTAAGTGTCCCCGTGTAAAATGAATTTACATCTTCAAGATACGGCTTTAAATCATAATAAACTATGATTGTCCAGTTCTAAATATCTGTCCTCGAACCAAATCTAGTTATGCTAATCGGACCTGCGGTAACTAATGGTAATAGCAGCAGCAGGATTAATGATGGCATCGATAGCATTGGTAAGAATGGGTTTTTCCGTCTTTTTTTGCCCTTGATCTTCTTTTGTCTCTTCTTCATTTATTTCCTTGCACTTTTCTACTGATTTAGCACATGGAACGGAATGCTGTCTTCAGTGACAAGTTGTTAGTTAGTTGAGGGCGGAAGCGTTCGTCTTGAACCTAGCGTCCTGCCACAGGAGCTGTATTGGCGGCCTTCCGGAGTATGCCTGAACCGTCAGGTAGAAATTGTGTAGGCGTCTGGTGTGACCGGCCGGGACAGATCCAGGGGCAGGAGGCTGTGTCGGCGAAAGGCGTACGCTTTGAAAGCCAAGTGCCTGTTCACCCTAGTCTGGGAATGGTGACGCATCCCTAGACGCTCATAGCCCCGAGGCCAAAGACAACGGAGGCGTTCCGGACCAGAGAGCAATGAGGCAGCGGAGAGCAATGGTGGAGCAGCCACAATTCTGCAGGGAAGGCTTGAGACAACCATCTGTCACCATTAGTCCCAGGCCGAGGGACAAGTCGGCGAAACATCCTAATATTCTGTGCGATCTCACTAGACATTCGGGCGTCCACGTTTATATAAATTTGGTGGGAAGAACAACACACATCTTCTAAGCTAGCCGCATGATACTCGTAGCGAGCATACCGTAAAAATCAGTTCGTTACAAACTCTATCCCTTACCAATACTCCATTATTACTTCCTATGCTCACATCGGAAGATTTTATTTTTTCGTCTAGGATGTCTAACACTTTTTATACCCTTGCAGAGGGTATTTTGGTCAGAAGTTTGTAACGCAGTGAAGGAGACGTTTCCGACCCCATAAAGTATATATATTCTTGATCAGGATCAATAGGGGAGTCGATATAGCCATGTCCGTCTGTCCGTCTGTTCGTCTGTTTCAATACCGTTTGCGAGCTCAGTTTAAAAGCTAGCGATCTGAAACTTTCACAATCGCTAAAACATGTGTACGCAGATCAAGTTTGAAAATCGCCCCGATCGGACGTCTATATCCTATAGCTCCCATAGGAACAATTGGATATATCTTGCAAGAATTTATGATATTTTGCGCAGTGTAAAAGCTATTGATATGAATCTTTCCAAAGCGTATTGTTTTTATGCATACCTTGTTCAAGGTAAAAGCGCGTGCCGATCGGACGTCTATATTCTATAGCTCCCATAGGAACAATAGGGTGAAATCGGTTTAAATTTGTTGTTTTTCAGAATATTTCCCGCAATGTAAAAGCTATTGACATAAAGTTTTTCAAATCGTATTTTTTTATGCTTTCCTTCATCAAAGTTTAAGCGGGTGCTGATCAGATGTCTATATCCTATAGCTCCCATAGGAACAATAGGGTGAAATCGGTCCCAATTTGATGTTTTTTAGAATATTTCGCGCAGTGTATAAACTATTGCCATAAATTTGTCCAAGTCTTATTTATTTACGTTTACCTTAATCAGGGTGAAAGCACTTGCCGATCGGACGTCTATATCTATATAAAATATAGGAACAATAGGGTGATATCGGTTCAAATTTGATGTTTTTCAGAATATTTCGCGCAATGTAAAAGCTATTGACATCAATTTTTTCAAATCGTATTTTTTTATGCTTTCCTTCATCAAAGTAAAAGCGGGTGCTGATCTGATGTCTATATCAATAGGAACAAAAGGGTGAAATCGGTCTAAATTTGATGTTTATTAGAATATTTCGCGCAGTGTATAAGCTATTGACATAAATTTTTCCAAGTCTTATTTATTTACGCATACCTTGATCAGGGTAAAAGCGCTTGCCGATTGGACGTCTATATCGTATAGCTTCCGTAGGAAAAATTGTTAAAGGCTGCGAAAATAATCCTTTTTTCCCTATTTGTATATGACAATTTTGCAGTATAAAAGCCATTGGCATGAAACTATGCAATTTATCTAATTTATTTATGTATACCTTGCTCAGGGTAAAAGTTGCTGCCAATCAGACAACTACATACTACATCCGCTATTTAAAAATGAAATTAATTACGTATAGCTAATCTTTTAATACCCTTGCAGAGGGTATTATAATTTTGGTCAGAAGTTTGTAACGCAGTGAAGGAGACGTTTCCGACCCCATAAAGTATATATATTCTTGATCAGGATCAATAGGGGAGTCGATATAGCCATGTCCGTCTGTCCGTCTGTTTCAATACCGTTTGCGAGCTCAGTTTAAAAGCTAGCGATCTGAAACTTTCACAATCGTCCTAAAACATGTGTACGCAGATCAAGTTTGAAAATCGCCCCGATCGGACGTCTATATCCTATAGCTCCCATAGGAACAATTGGATATATCTTGCAAGAATTTATGATATTTCACGCAGTGTAAAAGCTATTGACATTAATCTTTCCAAATCGTATTTTTATACCCGTTACTCGTAGAGTAAAAGGGTATATTGTATTCGTGCAAAAGTATGTAACAGGTAGAAGGAAGCGTTTCCGACCCTATAAAGTATATATATTCTTGATCAGGGTCACTAGCCGAGTCGATATAGCCATGTCCGTCTGTCCGTCTTTCCGTCTGTCCGTCTGTCCGTCTGTCTGTCTGTCCGTATGAACGCTGAGATCTCGGAAACTATAAAGGCTAGAAGATTGGCATTTTGCATGCAGATTCTAGAAGTTCCTACGCAGCGCAAGTTTGTTTCAAAAAGGTGCCACGCCCCCTTTAACGCCCACAATCGCTAATATACGATTTTAAAAATTTTAATATTTCGGAAAAGTAAAAATGCAGTTTTATTGTGTTTATCAATACCTATCGAAATGTAGAAGAAATTTTTCAAATCGGACCATTCGTTAAAAAGTTATTCGTGATCAAAGTTTCTATCTCCATCTCCCTCGCACTCCTTTTACCTGAGTAACGGGTGTCTGATAGTCGGGGCACCCGACTATAGCGTTCTCTCTTGTTTATGCATACCTTGATCAGGGTAAAAGCGCGTGACGATCGGACGTCTACATCCTATAGCTCCCATAGGAACAATAGGGTAAAATCGGTCCAAATTTGATGTTTTTCGGAATATTTCGCGATGTGTAAAAGCTATTGCTATACATTTTTTCAAAACGTATTTTTTTATGCATTCCTTCATCAAGGTAAAAGCGCGTGCTGATCGGACGTCTATATCCTATAGCTCCCATAGGAACAATACGGTGAAATCGGTCAAAATGTCATGTTTTTTAGAATATTTCGCGCAGTGTATAAGCTATTGACATAAATTTTTCCAAGTCTGATTTATTTACGCATACCTTGATCAGGGTAAAAGCTCTTGCCGATTGGACGTCTATATCGTATAATTACAGAAAACTTATTTTTTATACCCTTGCAGAGGGGATTATAATTTTGGTCAGAAGTTTGTAACGCAGTGAAGGAGACGTTTCCGACCCCATAAAGTATATATATTCTTGATCAGGATCAATAGGGGAGTCGATATAGCCATGTCCGTCTGTCCGTCTGTCCGTCTGTTTCAATACCGTTTGCGAGCTCAGTTTAAAAGCTAGCGATCTGAAACTTTCACAATCGTCCTAAAACATGTGTACGCAGATCAAGTTTGAAAATCGCCCCGATCGGACGTCTATATCCTATAGCTCCAATAGGAACAATTGGATATATCTTGCAAGAATTTATGATATTTCGCGCAGTGTAAAAGCTATTGACATTAATCTTTCTAAATCGTATTTTTTTATGCATACCTTGATCAGGGAAAAAGCGCGTGGCGATCGGACGTCTATATCCTATAGCTCCCATAGGAACAATAGGGTAAAATCGGTTAAAATGTAAAGATTTTTAGGATATTTCGCGCAGTGTAATAGCTATTGACATAAATCTTTCCAAATCTTATTTTTTTATGCGTACCTTGATCAGGGTAAAAGCGCGTGACGATCGGACGTCTATATCCTATAGCTCCCATAGGAACAATAGGGTAAAATCGGTTCAAATTTGATGTTTTTCAGAATATTTCGCGATGTGTAAAAGCTATTGCTATACATTTTTTCGAATCGTATTTTTTTATGCATTCCTTCATCAAGGTAAAAGCGCGTGCTGATCGGACGTCTATATCCTATAGCTCCCATAGGAACAATACGGTGAAATCGGTCAAAATTTCATGTTTTTTAGAATATTTCGCGCAGTGTATAAGCTATTGACATACATTTTTCCAAGTCTTATTTATTTACGCATACCTTGATCAGGGTAAAAGCGCTTACCGATTGGACGTCTATATCGTATAGCTTCCGTAGGAAAAATTGGTAAAGGCTGCGAAAATTTTCCTTTTTTCCCTATTTGTATATGACAATTTTTCAGTATAAAAGCTTTTGGCATGAAACTATGCAATTTATCTAATTTATTTATGTATACCTTGCTCAGGGTAAAAGTTGCTGCCAATCCGACAACTACATACTACATCCGCTATTTAAAAATGAAATTAATTACGTATAGCTAATCTTTTTATACCCTTGCAGAGGGTATTATAATTTTGGTCAGAAGTTTGTAACGCAGTGAAGGAGACGTTTCCGACCCCATAAAGTATATATATTCTTGATCAGGATCAATAGGGGAGTCGATATAGCCATGTCCGTCTGTCCGTCTGTCCGTCTGTTTCAATACCGTTTGCGAGCTCAGTTTAAAAGCTAGCGATCTGAAACTTTCACAATCGTCCTAAAACATGTGCACGCAGATCAAGTTTGAAAATCGCCCCGATCGGACGTCTATATCCTATAGCTCCCATAGGAACAATTGGATATATCTTGCAAGAATTTATGATATTTCGCGCAGTGTAAAATCTATTGACATTAATCTTTCCAAATCGTATTTTTTATGCATACCTTGATCAGGGAAAAAGCGCGTGGCGATCGGACGTCTATATCCTATAGCTCCCATAGGAACAATAGGGTAAAATCGGTTAAAATGTAAAGATTTTTAGGATATTTCGCGCAGTGTAATAGTTATTGACATAAATCTTTCCAAATCTTATTTTTTTCTGCGTACCTTGATCAGGGTAAAAGCGCGTGACGATCGGACGTCTATATCCTATAGCTCCCATAGGAACAATAGGGTAAAATCGGTCCAAATTTGATGTTTTTCAGAACATTTCGCGATGTGTAAAAGCTATTGCTATACATTTTTTCAAATCGTATTTTTTTATGCATTCCTTCATCAAGGTAAAAGCGCGTGCTGATCGGACTTCTATATCCTATAGCTTCTATAGGAACAATACGGTGAAATCGGTCAAAATTTCATGTTTTTTAGAATATTTCGCGCAGTGTTTAAGCTATTGTCATACATTTTTCCAAGTCTTATTTATTTACGCATACCTTGATCAGGGTAAAAGCGCTTGCCGATTGGACGTCTATATCGTACAGCTTCCGTAGGAAAAATTGTTAAAGGCTGCGAAAATATCCCTTTTTTCCCTATTTGTATATGACAATTTTGCAGTATAAAAGCCATTGGCATGAAACTATGCAATTTATTTAATTTATTTATGTATACCTTGCTCAGGGTAAAAGTTGCTGCTAATCAGACAAGTACATACTACAGCCGCTATTTAAAAATGAAATTAATTACGTATAGCTAATCTTTTTATACCCTTGCAGAGGGTATTATAATTTTGGTCAGAAGTTTGTAACGCAGTGAAGGAGACGTTTCCGACCCTATAAAGTATATATATTCTTGATCAGGATCAATAGGGGAGTCGATATAGCCATGTCCGTCTGTCCGTCTATCCGTCTGTTTCAATACCGTTTGCGAGCTCAGTTTAAAAGCTAGCGATCTGAAACTTTTACAATCGTCCTAAAACATGTGTACGCAGATCAAGTTTGAAAATCGCCCCGATCGGACGTCTATATCCTATAGCTCCCATAGGAACAATTGGATATATCTTGCAAGAATTTATGATATTTCGCGCAGTGTAAAATCTATTGACATTAATCTTTCCAAATCGTATTTTTTATGCATACCTTGATCAGGGTAAAAACGCGTGGCGATCGGACGTCTATATCCTATAGCTCCCATAGGAACAATAGGGTAAAATCGGTTAAAATTTAATGATTTTTAGGATATTTCGCGCAGTGTAAAAGCTATTGACATAAATCTTTCCAAATCTTATTTTTTTATGCGTACCTTGATCAGGGTAAAAGCGCGTGACGATCAGACGTCTATATCCTATAGCTCCCTTAGGAACAATAGGGTAAAATCGGTCAAAATTTGATGTTTTTCAGAATATTTCGCGATGTGTAAAAGCTATTGCTATACATTTTTTCAAATCGTATTTTTTTATGCATTCCTTCATCAAGGTAAAAGCGCGTGCTGATCGGACTTCTATATCCTATAGCTCCCATAGGAACAATACGGTGAAATCGGTCAAAATTTCATGTTTTTTAGAATATTTCGCGCAGTGTTTAAGCTATTGTCATACATTTTTCCAAGTCTTATTTATTTACGCATACCTTGATCAGGGTAAAAGCGCTTGCCGATTGGACGTCTATATCGTACAGCTTCCGTAGGAAAAATTGTTAAAGGCTGCGAAAATATCCCTTTTTTCCCTATTTGTATATGACATTTTTGCAGTATAAAAGCTATTGGCATGAAACTATGCAATTTATTTAATTTATTTATGTATACCTTGCTCAGGGTAAAAGTTGCTGCTAATCAGACAAGTACATACTACAGCCGCTATTTAAAAATGAAATTAATTACGTATAGCTAATCTTTTTATACCCTTGCAGAGGGTATTATAATTTTGGTCAGAAGTTTGTAACGCAGTGAAGGAGACGTTTCCGACCCTATAAAGTATATATATTCTTGATCAGGATCAATAGGGGAGTCGATATAGCCATGTCCGTCTGTCCGTCTGTCCGTCAGTTTACACTAAACAATTTTATCAATTTCGGCTAAGTCTGCAAGGTATTAAAACTTCGGCTTGCCGAAGTTAGCTTCCGTCCTCGTTTAATATCAAATTCTAACTCTTCGACGGTTTCGTCGACATTTTTTCAAATCGTATTTTTTTATGCAGTCCTTTATCAAGGTAAAAGCGCGTGCTGATCGGACGTCTATATCCTATAGCTCCCATAGGAACAATACGGTGAAATCGGTCAAAATTTCATGTTTTTTAGAATATTTCGCGCAGTGTATAAGCTATTGACATAAATTTGTCCAAGTCTTATTTATTTACGCATACCATGATCAGGGTAAAAGCGCTTGCCGATTGGACGTCTATATCGTATAGCTTCCGTAGGAAAAATTGTTAAAGGCTGCAGTATAAAAGCTATTGGCATGAAACTATGCAGTTTATCTAATTTATTTATGTATACCTTGCTCAGGGTAAAAGTTGCTGCCAATCAGACAACTACATACTACATCCGCTATTTAAAAATGAAATTAATTACGTATAGCTAATCTTTTTATACCCTTGCAGAGGGTATTATAATTTTGGTCAGAAGTTTGTAACGCAGTGAAGGAGACGTTTCCGACCCCATAAAGTATATATATTCTTGATCAGGATCAATAGGGGAGTCGATATAGCCATGTCCGTCTGTCCGTCTATCCGTCTGTTTCAATACCGTTTGCGAGCTCAGTTTAAAAGCTAGCGATCTGAAACTTTTACAATCGTCCTAAAACATGTGTACGCAGATCAAGTTTGAAAATCGCCCCGATCGGACGTCTATATCCTATAGCTCCCATAGGAACAATTGGATATATCTTGCAAGAATTTATGATATTTCGCGCAGTGTAAAATCTATTGACATTAATCTTTCCAAATCGTATTTTTTATGCATACCTTGATCAGGGTAAAAGCGCGTGGCGATCGGACGTCTATATCCTATAGCTCCCATAGGAACAATAGGGTAAAATCGGTTAAAATTTAATGGTTTTTAGGATATTTCGCGCAGTGTAAAAGCTATTGACATAAATCTTTCCAAATCTTATTTTTTTATGCGTACCTTGATCAGGATAAAAGCGCGTGACGATCGGACGTCTATATCCTATAGCTCCCATAGGAACAATACGGTGAAATCGGTCAAAATTTCATGTTTTTTAGAATATTTCGCGCAGTGTATAAGCTATTGTCATACATTTTTCCAAGTCTTATTTATTAACGCATACCTTGAGCAGGGTAAAAGCGCTTGCCGATTGGACGTCTATATCGTATAGCTTCCGTAGGAAAAATTGTTAAAGGCTGCGAAAATATCCCTTTTTTCCCTATTTGTATATGACAATTTTGCAGTATAAAAGCTATTGGCATGAAACTATGCAATTTTTTTAATTTATTTATGTATACCTTGCTCAGGGTAAAAGTTTCTGCCAATCAGACAAGTACATACTACAGCCGCTATTTAAAAATGAAATTAATTACGTATAGCTAATCTTTTTATACCCTTGCAGAGGGTATTATTATTTTGGTCAGAAGTTTGTAACGCAGTGAAGGAGACGTTTCCGACCCTATAAAGTATATATATTCTTGATCAGGATCAATAGGGGAGTCGATATAGCCATGTCCGTCTGTCCGTCTGTCCGTCAGTTTACACTAAACAATTTTATCAATTTCGGCTAAGTCTGCAAGGTATTAAAACTTCGGCTTGCCGAAGTTAGCTTCCGTCCTCGTTTAATATCAAATTCTAACTCTTCGACGGTTTCGTCGACAGATGAAGAAGAACTCCTTTATTTTACTGCTTGTTCTATTCCATAAAAATTATATTTTATTAGCTCTTAGTAAGCAGTCTTCACGATTAGCCTTATTGAGCTTCCTAATGGTTTCCTTTAAATAGTTGCTTAATTGTTCGACATTTTGGTCGAACACCTCTGTCAATTTGTTTGGGTCACTCTCTACTACCTTTACCATTTTGGTTTCAGAACCAACTTTTTGCAAATTTGCAAATTTACTTTTTAGGCTTTCAACAACCCTACAAAACTTCTCAAACAATAATTTGTTGTTAAAATAGTCATGATCGATAACTCCAAATTTTAATAACGATTTATGATTTGCAACAAATCTAGTTTGAAATACTTTCACTCGTTAATTTACCTGCTTTAACTACTCTAATTTCTTTTGTTAAGCTTGCCTGTGCTTCAAGGAGCTTTTTAATGTTTCGGACAACATTTTTTTTGTAATAAATAAATATGGTATTTGGTCTTTTTATACCCTTGCAGAGGGTAATATAATTTAGGTCAGAAGTTTGTAAACCATTGAAGGAGACGTTTCGGACCCTATAAAGTATATATATTTTTGATCAAGATCAATAGGCTAGTCAATACCGTTTGCTCAGTTAAAAAGCTAGCGATCAAAATTTTTCACAGTCGTCCGAAAACATGTGTACGTAGATCAAGTTTGAAAATCGCCCCAATCGGACGCCATATCCTATAGCTTTCATGGGAACAACCGGATATATCTTGCGAGAATTGATGATATTTCGCGCAGTGTAAAAGCTATTGATATGAATCTTTCCAAATCGTATTGCTTTTATGCATACCTTGCTCAGGGTAAAAGCGCGTGCCGATCGGACGTCTATATCCTATAGCTCCCATAGGAACAATAGGGAGATATCGGTTCAAATTTGATGTTTTTCAGAATATTTCGCGCAATGTAAAAGCTATTGACATACATTTTTTCAAATCGTATTTTTTTATGCTTTCCTTCATCAAAGTAAAATCGGGTGCTGATCAGATGTGTATATCCATAGGCACAATAGGGTGAAATCGGTCCAAATTTGATGTTTTTTAGAATATTTCGCGCAGTGTATAATCTATTGCCATAAATTTGTCCAAGTCTTATTTATTTACGTTTACCTTTATGAGGGTAAAAACACTTGCCGATCGGACGAATATATCTATATAAAATTGTTAAAATTTTTAAAAATTGTAATAGTTTTTTCCTCTTTGTATATGACATTTTTGCAGGAAAAAAGCTATTGATATGAAACTATGAAAATCTTATTTATTTATTTATACCTTATTCTTTTCGCTACTTTTTCAGTTTTAGCAATTTTGGCAAAGTCTGCCAGGGTATTAAAACTTCGGCTTGCCGAAGTTAGCTTCCGTCTTCGTTATACTTATAAAATATTTTAAAAGTTTACTTTATCTGCTCGATGTCCTTTATTTGGTTGTTACTTCGATGTCGTTGTTGTTGAGACTTGGTTGTTGCTGCTTCGATGTCCTTTATTTGTTTGTTACTTCTGGTTTGGTTTTTATGGTTTTTTATTGAATTATTTTGATTGTAACCACTTTAGGTTCGAGCTATTAAATTTTTTTTTAACAAGATTCAATCTTGTGAATTTTTATATTATCGGTCTCTTACCACTGATGGGGGAAAACACGAGTATTATTTTTTATTTTTGCAACCTTTAGCTGATCGTGCGCCCGCCACAAATCAGACACTAAGGTGCTGGTTTTAAAAACTCTGAGTATTTTACCACTGGTGGGGAAAACTACAGAGTGCCTCGAAGTACCAAAATTTTAGAGTGTTCTAATAAAAAACGTCTACATTTGCTGTGTTATAATTTTAAACTTGTTTTATTTCATGAAGTTTCCTAACAGGTAACATTGGTGTGATTCGTATTCTGTTCATATATATGGCCTACGCAGGGACCTCATCTGTTTTGCCCTTGGCGGGAGAGCTATATTTTGACCCCCGCACAAGTCCTTTGTGCATGGTTTAGGTAACAGATCGTAAATTATGGCTCTGGATGGATTTACAATGTGACATGCCCGAGCTCATAAAATCTTATAATTGGGATTAATATCTTATTTCTAATAACCCACGTAAAGGTTTACTAAATTGGGAAAACATTCTTAAGTGCGATAAGTGAGATCACAAATACCCTGATAGCACTTATGTATACTCAAAGACATTCTGTGACCGTTCCGCAGGAGGTCATTTTACATGTTATGTGTGTATATTTTGTTTACAAGTGGTTTCTATACTTATATTTAGACGTGTTCATGTTTGAAAAAAGGCGTCGGATTTAGGCGTCCAAATTAACTTTCTCACTTGTGAATTAGTTTTAAAAAAAATTATTTTTATTTTTTATTATCACTTATTCACTATTACAATTTTTCAATAGGTCGAACTTATTTTATTCACTGCTCTTTTACTTTTCACTTGATTTTTTCTTTGGTGCTTGGTTCGGATCTCAAAAACGGACTGGACTCCTTGAGTTCAATGATCAATAATGTAGCATGTAACCTGCAACAGGGTTGACGGTTATTGCAACACGAGCTGATGGTGTGTGTATTCAAGGAAAGTTGCACGTGCTGGTTCCGGCTGTATGATCGGTAGATGGTGGGGTTCTAAAGAGTCCTTGTGCTACTTGCTCGCAAATACTTTTAAATCTTAAAAAAAATCACGTGCTGAACTTGACATCGATCGGGGTAAAAGTACACGGGTTAACAAGAAAAATCGGGGAAAGGTATCTCTTCTTAATATCCCATGGGAGATGACATTCCAGGGTTTTCCAGTTTATTTATGCTGGGCTGGTGTTATAGCCACAGCAGATGCCCACCCAACCATGATCACCGAACTCCAAAATTTAAGTTAATTGGTGATCCCATTTAAAACCGGCAAAGCTAACTCATACTCTTCTCACAGCAGAACGCATGACTCCCTTTTTTTTTTTTTTTATAGTTTTATTGAACACGCCACACAAGGATGGACCTTGTTTTCGTGTATTGACAAATTATTTCTAATGATCCCAAAAAAGCGGGTAACGGGTGCTCTACAAATCAGGTGTTAATCAAGATGTGTTATTACAGAAGGCGACCGTGTCTGTCACGGCCAAGAATCCATAAGTCTGCCGGGTGTCGTCTGCGGAGACGCCGTCGACCCAGTGGTGTTGCAAGATGTCTTGCCAGACAGTTTGCATGTGTGAGCAAACGTTCCCGGTATCGACTTGAGGATTTGCAAATCGTCTCTGTTACCGTCGGCACTCCCGTGTCCTGAAACATAACTCGGTTTTCTACATAATGGTGCCACTTCACCCCTAGCATCCTCCTGAGAGCCTTTGTAATGCATGTTTGCACGCTTTTTAGTGACGAATCGCAGGCCGTGCCCCAGCAAGTGATTCCCCAGTTTAAGGTTGGGAGGACAATGGCCTTAAAAAGCCGCACCTTAGCTTCAGGGATAGGCCGCTGCCTGGACGAAGGAGCCAGTCCATTTTGTCAAGTTTTGTTCTTGCTGATCCACAAACTCGATCAATTTGTCCCTTCCAACAAAGGCGACGGTCTAAGGTAACTCCGAGGTACGTCACTTTATCTTCGTGCTTGAGCCTATTCCCATCAATGTAAAGGCTACGCGAACGGCCAGGGCGGAGAGCAAAAGTGGCATGTTGCGTTTTGTCAACATTAAGCGCAATGTTCCATCGAGAGGCCCAGCACTCAAATTCGTCTAAGAATGTCTGGACACGTCGGGACGCAGAAGTAGTGGTGCTACCAGCTGCAAGAAATGCAGTGTCATCTGCATATGTGGCCAGGAGTGTACCACGAGCAACTGGGTTTGGAAGATCCGAAGTGTAAATTGTATACAGGACCGGGCCAAGGACGCTTCCCTGCGGGACACCAGCACGAATTGGGCGAAGTCCAGAACGGTGTCCTCGAATGTCTACAGCAAACTCCCTTTTATCTAAAAACGATACAACGAGATTCCAGAGCCTTTCAGGCAAAAGCGGCATTAGCTTGTAGAACAGTCCTTCGTGCCAAACCCTGTCAAAGGCCTGTCGAACATCGAGAAAAAACGGCTGAGCAGTATTTGTGGTCTTCGAAAGCCCCCAGGACATGGTTAATTACTCTGTGCACTTGCTCGATAGCACTATGGCGACTACGGAAACCAAGCTGGTGGTTCGGAAGTGCGTCTTCAAAGGCGTTAATAGCTAGAAGTCTACCAAGCATGATCCGCTCAAAAATCTCGGAGAAAGTGGACAGCAAACTAATCGGCCTATAAGATTCCGGGCAACATGGGTCTTTTCCTTTTTTTGCCACCATTGTAACTAATGCTCGTTTCCAAGGTGATGGGAAATAACCAAGGTCCAGGCAAGCATTAAAGAGGAGACAGAGCTGTGCAATGACAGAGCTAGGCAGAGCCTTTGCTACTTTTCCATCAATCGCGTCCATGCCAGGAGCTTTAGTAGTAACCAGTCGCTTTATATGACCACGTACTTCATCTTCGTCTACTGGACGGACAGTAACAGGAGGACCAAATGAAAGTCCTAGCCTAGAGATTGTTGTCTGGACTTCATCGCTTGTTGCAAATTCAAATGGAGTAAAGCGATTTTCAAGATCATCAGCAAATACTTCAGCAATCTCGGAATCACTGTGGGCCCAAGTCCCATCACCACGTTTAAGGGAAAACCTCTGAAGCGGCTGTCTTTTAAGGTTGCGGGTGCATTTCCAGAGCGCAAATCCGTGATTCTGGTTAGGATCAATTGCACTGAGCTTGTCTATAAAAAATTCTGACTTGGCCGAACGGAGGACTTTCCTTAGCTCTGATACAGTAGCCTTCCACCTTGCCATATCGATGGTATGCCTCGTCCTCATCCAGACACGGCGAAGTGCATGACCTTTTCTGCCCAAGGCAGCAATTTCTGGCTTTGAATAAGCCCAAGATGGAGGAGGAATAGGTATGCTTCTAGGAGGAGGGGCAGCTTGATGGATCTGTTCAACTAAGACCTCAGCAAAGGAATCTACGTCGTCCACAGAAAGAAGAGAAGGTTGCTCCTGAGTCAGAGCAGTAAGTTGCGCACTGAATCTTTTAAGATCCGAGCCCCGGGGAAGAAGCCTGGATTTGGTAACGATCGTATAGGCAGCCACGCAAAAATATATCAGGAGCGGAATATGATCAGAGGAAAGTCCCGGACACTCTGAGATTGTAAGGTGGTTGCACGGGATGCCTTTGTACACAGCAAAATCAATGGCCGTCGGGAGGTGGTCATTGATCCAAGGAAAATGAGTGGGTCCGCCAGTAGCCAAAATCTGCATATTTGAGTCAGCAATAACTGACATCAGGGTGTTTCCCCGAGGGCATGATCGCCTGCACCCCCAGAAACTGTGGTCCAAGAAAGGCGGTGACCAGGTGGACAGTAGACAGCACCAAATGAAATTCTGCCAAACCCAGTGACCAAACTTATGGCAACTGCTTGCAGGTGAGGCTCCGATATTGTGGCACTTAGGTGATAATCTAAACAGGATTTGATGATGACAGCAGCACCACCACGATGTCGATCATCAGGGTGGTTGGCAGAGTGAACAGCATATCCATTAATGTGGAAGAATGAACGGCTGGTAAAATGTGTCTCTGAGATCAATAAAATGTCAATGTTGCGTTCCTGGAGGAGATGCTCAATCTCGAGTGATTTGCCAACTAAGTTGTTGGCGTTCCAAATAACGATATTTATACCGTAATTAGTCATCGCATTGCGTTGACCCTGATAGATTGGCGTGCTTAGAAATCACGCTCTGTAACATTTGTAGTGTGGTCGTCATTACTGACATCATTTGATCAAAGCGTAACAACAATTTATCAATTGCAGCCGCTTGGGCTATCGCAGCAGCCTCTTGTTGCTTCCTTAATCCATTAATAAATTCCAGAAGCCTGTCCTGAGAAGGTTGTTCAATCGAGGAGGTCTTTTCACTTGGATGTGAATTTACCGTTGGCGAAGTCTGACTTAAGGATGCAGGAAGACGCGTAGAAAACCAAGCATTTTGAGCCGGGGGCATGGCAGGCTTAAAAGTACGTTTTTCAGTGGGTCTACGCCCTACAGAACCAGTGGGCTTACGTCTTTCAATAGCCTCTAAATAGGCAGGACATCGACGGGAAGTCGCACTATGATTAGAACCACAGTTAATGCACTTGAGTTGTTCCTCATTTATGGCCAAGCACCGCTCCTTGTCTTTTGTTTCATGGTCACCAGCGCATCTGGCACACTTTGGCAAGAGTGAACAAAAATTTTTAGAATGTCCAAATTCTTGACATCTGAAACACCTTAAAGGACCTTTTCTCTGAAGCTGCGGTTCTACTTTAACCACCTGGTAGACAATTGTCTGGATATCATACACATTTTTGTTGTTTCTAGCTGGTTCCAGCTCCACAAAGAATATATCCCGGTTCGCCTTCCCATTTTCACCAAGGGGGTTAAATACATTCCGAGGGTTGTGTCCCAGAGCTTTCAGTTTTACAGTGATTTCGGCTATTTCAGTGGAAGCGTGAAGTCCCTTGATGACGACTCGAAAAGCTCGTTCATTTTTAAACTGAAAAGTGCTGACAGGAATTCCATTATCCTTGAAAAGCTTCTGGACTACACTGTAAACATTGCCGTCATCCACAGTAATCCTACAGGAAGATTTACCAGTTGTCTTGAGGCGAAAACCATTGGTCACAGAAGATAGTAATGAAATTAGTTGCCTAAAATCAGGGATTCCCCTCAAAAGGAAGAGTGGCGGACGGGGATCACGTTTCTTGGTTTTAGCTTGAGAAGAGGCATTCCGTGGGGACACCGAATGCAAGTTAGCTTCAACAGGCTCAGACAATCCATGACCAAGTTTAGAGGTGCTGATTGACTCATTATTATGAGTGGAAGTCATTGTATCATCATCATCGTCAGACAAAATAGCAAAGCTATTGTTGTTTCCTAAGTAGGTAGAGCCTTCTTGACTTGGAGAATGTGATTGTATGGTCATGCCAGAGGATGGAGCTTGAGGACGTTTATGGTCGCCAACAGGGTTTGGCAGCGATGATTTGTTGATATTACTACCTCCGAGTATGTCAAGATTTCGTCTTTTCCTTAGGTTATTTACCTGAGTAAAGCGTTCATCATCGGCAGCATTTTTACTAATCCACTTAGGGGTAAAAATGGTCATAGTCGGGACAGATGAGGTGTCTGAATAATTGGAATCATCAAATTCATCAGAAGTATCAGAGAGGCACCTATTGGCATCAAAGGCAGTCGCCTTGGCATTTCTAGAGGCATTCATAACAGCTACTTTAGCAGCTTCATCTGTATTGACTGGTGGTCGCGTAACTTGGTCCTTAGCAAAGACCGAGTGCTTAGTCACATGAGAGTCATAATTGGTTTCCCGACAAACTTTCGTCGAGATGGCTTGAAATTGGAAGACATCTTTTTGGGAACTGCACCAGCATCTGACATTGTACTTGCGTAATGAACTAAAAAAACAAAGAAAAAGAAAGTTAACCGCAGCAGCCGGCCTGCCAACCGAAGGCAAGGCCGGCAAATGTTTTGTTAAGAAAGTCAAAAGAAAAATCGTAAAGACTCAGAAAAACAGAATTTTGTATAAAACTTTTTTTTTTTTTTTTTGTTTAAATACGGGAGCTCTGAAATAAACACAACCGATTAGTCTGACACATAAGTCGAGACTGCATGACTCCCAAATACGAAAGGCTTAGAAGTTCATTTCTAATTTATAAGCAAAATATTTAATCATTTTAATTTAATTTATAAACTCCTAGTGCTCAAAACATATGATGTGGATCTTTATAAAAGCTGCGTAGGAAAATGTTATTTAATAATATTTAAAAATATAATATAATATAATATAAAATGTAGATGTAGATTGATATATAATAGCTTTTGTGTTTAATTATGGGATTATATAAACTCCATTTTAATTTCAGTGTTTGTCTTGCTTGTGTTATAAATTCACTGTACGAATTAAATAGTTAATAAACAATAAAAAATAAATTTAAATGAAATCAATTCAAAATATATCTCCAAATAATAATTTAAATTTAATGTATGCAAAATAAATTTTAATTGTAATTTAGTATGTTCATGTAAACTGAATCATTTAATGATTTTGTAATTTTGTTATTTTTATTTTTATTTTATTTTTATTTTTTTTTGTTGGTATTTATCAAAATAGTTAAATTTATTTGTTTCTATATTTTTATAAATGTTGAAAGTTTAGTTAACATAATTTTTCCCAGTGTAGTCGTGGTAATGTGAGCGGTTAGTATTTAGACTGATCCAAGACTGTAAAACTATGTGAGCCCTTGGTAATTACACTGATCAAAGACTGTAAAACTGTGTGAGAGCTTGCAGTTAGGAATATTGTTTACGTTTTCTATTAAAATTCATTTTATTACATTTTATTTTGATTTCTCACTGTTTCCTTTCTGCAAACAAATACACATTTCAAAGTCCGATTTATTTACACTCACATCACGAAACACTTTCTTTATTTTCACTTAAATTCACCAAATAACTAAATAATTAAAAAAATGTAAAATAATTAGTATTAAGTTCACTTACATTTTTTTTTTTTTCCACGTCCAAAAGATCTTTTGCCGGTGGGTGTGTACTCTGTTGGTGTAAATGTTTTGATGTATTTTTAGAATTTGATGATAAGGAATTTAAAGGGTTTTATTTCATGTTGCTACTTTACTTTTTCCACATTTCCTTGCCTGCAATTCTGGTTCTATTTTTGTGGGATATAAGTTGTTTTTGATTTCACTTTTACATGATTATTTTAACAGAGCACAATGAAGCAAAAAAAAATCCATGATCCTTTTCCTTTTAAACGCAGATATTATTTTAATTTAATTTGGCGGTTGCCTATATATAGTACATGGGGCCCAAACCCAACTGATCTTGGCCAACTAAAGGCATGGTAAAACTTTAAACACAAAGGCACTTATAACTGCTGGGCGGGAACTGCAGGTAATCCCATGGAGCAACTTGAAAGCGATTCCGGGTCAGAGGGTACTTCTTAGGCGGTCATCTCTGTGGTCGACGCCGGTTTCAGTAACGCCACTGACGCAGATGTATTGGTGCCTTTTCTTCCTACAGCCGTTGTCAATATTACAGTGCCGACTGCAGATGAGCAACCAATATAAGGTCGTAATTTTATGGCGGCTTATAAGGTTTTTATTTAATGGTGAAACTGGGTGCCTAAAAATAAGGGGCGGCGTATTTAGGAACACGTGCTATTTTTTTGTTTCTAAGAATATTAAATACCTTTAACTGGCACCCAAAATCCAAGCAAAATTCAAGACAATTACACGTATAGGTGCTCGATATTATATTTCACTGAGCTCAATATTATTTACTGAAACACTGTACTTATTGACAATGAAATAAATTTGAATGAATTTTTACTTCGCGCTGTTGGTCTTTCTAGTTAGGCAGCCACGAGGTAAAAGAACGACCAAAGAGGAATCTGATCAGAGCTAAGTGGAAATTTTTTTAATAGCTCGTGGGCGTGGGTAATGGAAATAACTATTGGAAGTATGGTATAAATCAGATGATAATGATCTGGCTTACTTTATTTTGAGCGTTACAAAAAAGCTTATCCTGAAACAGGGTATACTTTTAGGATAGGCCAAGCGCATTACAATTCCCCCCCACTTAAATCACGGTTGGGGTGCATGCAACACAAACGAGATTCGCGCTTGGTATTAGGATCATTGTTTGATGTCCTTTGCGTGAAATTTTCCTACAATGCGTCCTTGAAGGTCTTCCAACTCATAATAATAGTTCCCAAACTTTTTCCGAACTCTTGCTTTGACAAAGCTTGGAGCTAATTTTGTGCTAAATCCTTTTGCAAAGTTGCTTTGTTGAAAGTTGCGCCTATAGACCTCTTGGCCAACACGAAACGACACTTCCCTCGTACGCAAGTTGTAGGCCTTTTCGTTCCGGGCGTGCTGAGATTGCATAGCTTCTTTAGCCTTTGTCCGCAAAATATCAAACGAATCTTCTCTGTTAAACTGTATGCTGCGATCGTCCAACATATTCAAAGTTCGCAAAAGCTTATAGCTGCTTCCATTTTTGACCATATGTTTGCCAAATGCAAGTCTATAAGGGCTTGTATTTATAGCTTGGTGAAAACTAGAGCGAAGTGCACAGCTAATGCTACTCAATTTTTCCGTCCCAATTTCGCTGGCTGGGATCAACGTAGGCTTTAATGGCTGAGAGCACTGATCTATTGACTCTTTCCGATGCATTCGCCTTGGGAGAGTAGAACGCTGTATAGCTATGAGAGATGTTGTATTTATCTAACAAGGAATTAAATGTATGCGACTTAAATTGAACTCCGTTGTCAGAAACGATGGTTTCTGGGTTCCAAAACAGTGAAATAAGTCTTCTTCCAAATAGCTTCTAATAGACTCAGCAGTAAATTTACGCACAGCCTTTAAAAAGGGAAATTTAGACAGTTGATCTAGTACTACAAATATGCCTATATTCCCAGACTTACTACGTGGATAGGGTCCCAAAAAATCAACAAACAATTTTTGAAAGAAACGCTGAGGATGACCTGTGTGCCCCATAGGTGGTTTCATGGTCTGATTGGGATGCTTAGTGGCACGGCAGGTGTCACATGAATTGATATAGTCTTTAACATCAGTAACCATGTTAGGCCAGTAGTACTGCCGTCTGAGTAATTCCAGGGTCTTATTTATTCCACCGTGAGAATACAATGGATCATTATGGGCCACTTTCAGGGCCGGTAACACTAGAGATCGTGGCACCCAAAGCTTCCAGCAGTAGTCGTCGGTAACTTTAGTTCCAGCGGCGTGTTCTGCTTTCCGAAAAATGTACTCGTCTTCAATCTTTAGATCTGGCAAAGTATAATGATTCTGTCGTATTTTGTTTTTGAGCTCCTCGTAACCTGCAGACTTAAGTTCCTGAGATGCTAAATCGACTATCAGACTGTTTAGAAAGAGGGCCGACAGGTCTTCGGTATATGTATGCGACAAAGCATCCGGTACTATATTTTGGATGCCCTTTCGGTGCTGAATGTTGAACTGAAAACCTTGTAACTTTAGGGACCAGCGAGCGAGGCGCGAACTAAGATCAACTTGAGTCATCAGCCACTTTAGTGATGCATGATCTGTAATGATTGTGAAGTCCTGACCTTCAATATATGCCCTAAATTTCTTCACTGCTAAAACAGCCGCGTAGCATTCTTTTTCCGTGACGGTATACTGCCTCTGACACTTGTTCAGCTTTTTTGACATAAAAGCGATTGGTAATTCGTCTCCCTTGTTATTAGTCTGCATCAACACCGCTCCCACACCTGTATGGCTGGCATCGCAGTGAATAGAGAATGGCAAAGCAAAATTTGGGATATGTAACACGGGAGCAGAACACATCTGAGCTTTTAAATATTCGAATGCCTTCTGAGCTGCTTCTGTCCATTCAAACTTTCGCTTGGCTTTAAGGGTATCTGACAAGGGAGAAGAAATGGCAGCATAATTCTTAATGAACTTGTGGTACCACCCGGTCATACCAAGAAACCTACGAACCTGTTTTATTGATCGGGGTATCGGAAAATCTTTTACTGCCGCTATTTTGTCGGGATCAGTACAAATTGTACCATTTCCAATCACATGCCCTAGATATTTAACGTCTCGTCGGCAAAACTTACTTTTCTCGACATTGATGGTTAGATTTGCACGAGTGAGGTGGAAAGCGACTATGGATAAGACTTCGAGATGGCGTTCAAACGAGTCGGATATGATTAACAAGTCATCCAGATATATAAATACTTCATTACGCAACTGCGCTGGCACTATCTTGTCCATCAAACGCGACATGGTACAGGGGGCATTGGTTAAGCCAAATGGCATAACCACAAACTCATAAAGAGGACGACCAGGAACCGTAAAGGCAGTTTTATCGCGAGAATTTTTATCTAGTGGGATTTGCCAAAAAGCATCTTTCAGATCAAGACTTGTAATGTATTCTGCTTTTGGTAATCTACTTAGAATGCCATCGGATATGCATTGGATATGCATCTTTTAAAGTAACCTCGTTTAATTTCCTACTGTCAATGCATAATCTAACCTTTCCTGGTTTTTTCACTAAGACGACAGGACACGACCATGAGCTATTGGATTCTTGAATCACTCCAAGTGCAATCATTCGATCCAGCAAATCATACATTAGCTTCTCGGTCGCCGGCGACACGGCATAGTGACGCTGTTTGATAGCCTTAGCATCGGCTACGTCGATTACATGAGAGATTAACGAAGTTCTACCTAGTCCTTGTTTAGAAAATGAGGGAAATAAATTGACCGTCTCCTGCAAAAGTTTTTGTTGATTAGGAGTCAGTGATCTCATTGTTTGGTCTTCCAGAGATGATATGTTTAGGCTTTGAGTTATCAGATGTAAAGGAAGCAAATCAAAAACTGTCCAAAAGTCTATACCGAGGTAAAGGTCTCCGGCCAGGGAGGGAACCAAATAAAAGGTAATTGTTTTGGTTTCGCCTCTATATGTTACGCCAGTAGATACCTTACCAATGGCCCGACTAATCGGTATTGGTCGCTTTGCAGACCATATGTTTGCGTGCACCTTTCTGCGGTGCCCGAGCTTGGCAGTTTTTTGAAGCATTTGAACCACATTTTCTACAATTGGGCTTATATGTGTCTGCCTGGCCGCAGCCATAGCAAAATATCCTACGCTCTGCCACACACTCTTGGTAACGATGCCCCTTTTCAGCGCAATTCCAACAGGACATTTCTAGGGCTGAAAGGTCAATGTCCTCAACAGTCTCGGATTCCTCGTCAGAGGGAACTTCGGATCCTGGTTGTAAAATGGCATTAACCTGTCTTCGAGGCATAGCTCGCGGTACAACTGTAGTAGGTTTGGACTTTAAAACAGTTTGCACAAAGATTTCTCTAGTTCTAACTAAATGTCGTAAAGATTAAACACTTAAAGCTGGTTCATATAGAATTTCATGCTGAATATCCGCTAAAAGATTTGCTCGCAGTGTTTCAACTAAGGCTGACTCGCTCATCGGCTCTGAAAGTCTATCGGCTAGAGCGGCAATGGCCCTATAAAAGTCATCAAATGATTCATTTGGCCGCTGTTTTCTGAGTTCCATTTCAGTTCGGATATTCCTATCTGTTCTGTCGTCCTTAAACTGTCCGCACAGTGCTTGGATCAAATCTTCCCATCTTACGTCAGGTACACTTTTATGGTAGCGCCAAAACCACTCACTGGCAATACCCTCAAAAAGGTTACTAGCGTATTGGGCAGTTATATCCAAATTTCCGCCTAAGGTTTGCTTCGTTAAGGCTTCGACGCGATAAATAAAATCTTCTATAGACATTCCTGACTTCCCATTAAATCTCAGCTTCCAATTAGCCATTATCTGACTAACGCGATCCGGACTAATATCTGAAGCTGCTGTATTAACCCTTAGATATTGATTAGGTCCATGCTCAGGGGTCTGACCGTTGTTAGGCAAAGGAAATTGTTGCAAAGTTGGTTGCTCTGTTTCAACAACAGACGGAATCCTGCCCGCATTTGTGGTCGGATCAGTATTAATTCGAAGACCATTAGAAATAGCTTGCACTAGCTGTTGAGTTTGAGTGGCCATGCTTCCTGCAAGAACACGGGTCTGTTCTACCATAGCTACTCTCAGCGTTTCAGCTATCGACTGCTGAATAGATTCTGCCATAGTGACAACTACAGTGTCTGGTTGTGAATTACCAGAGGCCTGGGATGAGTTTGCATCATCCAAGTTAGGCATATTGAGCTGGTTTAAAGTACTCGCGCGTTGCTTCTGTGACCTGGTCTGTAGAGATTGGGGAACGGAGGGCTTTCGTGGGTTTGAAGTGGTGGACCTTAAATTTTCAGATGAGGCTGATATGCTGTGATTAAGATTTTCGAGACAAATAGGACACTGCTTTTTTAGTGCCGGCTCTAATGTTAAAGCACGCCCGGTGAAAATTATGGCCGCAAGTGGTTCCTAGTAGTTGCGCGTGATAAACAATTATTTCCCCACAAACGTAACAATGTTTCCCTGTGTCATTTAATTGTGATAAGTTTTCAGAGCTATGCGATCCTATCATTTCTGAGTGGAGTGAAGTACCTAACGTGTAAATAAATAATAATAAATGGTTTATGTTTTATTTCGTTGAAGAAATCAATATAACAAAATAAGTTGGAACGTTATGGGAGCCACGCTATCAGCTAGAAAATCGAGTAAATTTTTTTTTTTTTTTTTGCTTATTTATATTAAGAAAAGATAACTAAGAAAGGAAACAACAATCTCAAAAACGGCAACATGTAAGCCGGGCTCAAAAATATATGAATTTATGATCTTCCACGGTTATAGTTTGCTAATTTAAGAAAAAGATTATGTTAGGGTAATTGGGACAAATTGGGACAAAAATGGGTTTATTTACACCGCAGTGTAAGTAATTTTAGGGACTGACTGTAGCTCTCCTCTCCACAAGTCCAGTACTCCACATACATTACCTCACAGTGGTAAAGTTGCACAAGCTGGTTTCAACTACTAAATGACTACGGCGTTATATCCATTAAAAGCTATAACTTTTCCAGTGGGTCTAAGTCAAAACGCAGCAGCTATAAGAATTTTTTGCAAGGCCAGGAAATCTGCAAAGATAACCTGGATCCATAACATATTTCCAATAGCTAGGACAAAAGGGAATGGTGGCGAAATACCAAGGGAAATTCGATCGGTCTAAAGTAGAGGTCTGGTGTTACGACAAATTATTACTACTATTATTAATTTTTTTTTTTCGGGCCAGGCCAGTGTGGCCCCACGTTGGGCGCCATTAAGATTATTGTAGCATGTAACCTGCAACAGGGTTGACGGTTATTGCAACACGAGCTGATGGTGTGTGTATTCAAGGAAAGTTGCACGTGCTGGTTCCGGCTGTATGATCGGTAGAAGGTGGGGTTCTAAAGAGTCCTTGTGCTACTTGCTCGCAAATACTTTTAAATCTTAAAAAAAATCACGTGCTGAACTTGACATCGATCGGGGTAAAAGTACACGGGTTAACAAGAAAAATCGGGGAAAGGTATCTCTTCTTAATATCCCATGGGAGATGACATTCCAGGGTTTTCCAGTTTATTTATGCTGGGCTGGTGTTATAGCCACAGCAGATGCCCACCCAACCATGATCACCGAACTCCAAAATTTAAGTTAATTGGTGATCCCATTTAAAACCGGCAAAACTAACTCATACTCTGTTCAGTTGTGTCCCCTTGTATTAAGTCAACAAGGGGTCATTGTACGAGAGGTTCCCAGGCAAAGGCAAACACAAAAGGATAAATTCAAAGCGATATAATTATTCTAATTCCAAGATTAACAAAAGTATGATACAGTGCAAATTTCGTTAGACCGGCGGCGTGCGTTCAGCGTTGTTCGACCGTGCAGACTGTTGGTTCTGGTTGCGTTTCGTCTTCTCTGCCCTCGCCCTACACAGGTCCAGATGAGCGAACGATCAGCTGATCGGTTCGCTCTCAAACTATCGGGACAAGCAGTAAACTGAACATGCCGCCCGCTAATGCTAGACCTAGCATGAGACATCCTCGCTTGTCCGGGTTCTCCAGGCTGTGGTCATGATAAGCAAGCTCGGATGCGTATCCTCGGTATCTAATATGGAGAGATGAGAGCAAGATGTGTGCGCAAGTTACAGTCTATAAATCGAGGTGAGTGCGTCTAGGCGCGGATTGGCAGAGGACAGAGCTTTGCTACGGATCGCTTCAGCTGCCCCTGCTTAGTTTTAACTGTCACCACCCGGACCAGTGCGTCCGTCCCTGGGTGCACCTCCATAACACGCCCGAGCAACCATTGCGATGGGGGAACCTGTCGTCCTTGATAATGACAAGGTCGTTAAGCTGAAAGCTTTCGGTCTCCTGACACCACTTTGGCCTTTGCTGAAGATGCGCTAACCAGTCACGACTCCAAGCCTTCCAGAAATGCCGTATCATCGTCTGCTGGATGAGGAACTGCTCTGCGAAGGATCTGGATTGTGGTTGATATTCCGGCGGCGCCAGCATTGAGTCTCCGATGAGGAAGTGCGCTGGGGTGAGCACTTCTAGATCGTCCGGGTCAGCCGTGAGAGGACAAAGCGGCCTTGAGTTGAGACACGCTTCTATGCTTACGAGCACCGTAGACAACTCTTCGTAGGTAAGCCGACGATCTGCAATGACTCTCTTTAGATGGTGTTTAACCGACTTTACATTGGCCTCCCAAAGCCCACCAAAGTTAGGTGACAGAGGAGGATTGAAGTGCCATGTTGTGCGCTGCGATGCAAGCTTGGGGGCGATGAGCTTCTCGTAATCCGCTTGAAGCTGACCGTACACCGTCTTCATTACATTGTCCGCACCAACAAAGTTGGTACCGTTGTCACTGTAAAGGTGCTGAACCATTCCTCGTCGCCCGGTGAACCTGTCCAGAGCCAGCAAAAAATGTTCCGTGGTGAGACCTGTCACCGCCTCCAAATGCACCGCCTTGGTTGCGAGACAAATAAACACAGCGATGTATCCCTTGTAAAAGCTAGTGCCTCGTAGGCGCGCTGCTCTAATCTCTATTGCGCCTGTGTAGTCGACACCAGTGGCAATGAATGGTCGACTAGGAGGGTTGACTCGATGAACGGGCAAGTCTCCCATAAGCTGAGCCGTAGTAGTTGGTCGCGTTCTGAAGCAGCGAACGCATTTCCGTATGACCCTTCGAACTGCTTGCCGTCCTGTCAGGATCCAAAAACGCTGACGCGCGTGTGCCAAAGTCAACTGCGCGCCTCCGTGCAGGGTTAGACAGTGAGAGTGACGTATTACTAATTCGGTGAAATGATGAGAGCTTGGCAGGATTATCGGATGACGACGTTCGTGCGACAAACTAGAATGGCGAAGTCGTCCCCTCACCCGCAAGATGCCTTCCTCTAATATCGGGGACAAATTTAATAATTTGCTCCGCGAGGGCAACCGTTTGGAGTTCCTTACTGCAGACAAGTCGGTTGCGAACGATTCGCGCTGTACGATACGCACGACGGCTAATAAAGCGTAGTCGAGCTCTTCAGTGATTAAGGGGCCAAGGCGCCTGTCTACCTTGCCGGACGCGTTGTCCTTGAAGCGCATGATGTAGGCTGTGACTCGTAAAGCCTGGCTGAGTGTTGAAAATCTCTCAAGAAACGACGGCTGCGGGACTGCATGGTGAACTCGCATTTTTGCCACCTTTGCCTCTAAAGCGGCGTCGTTAATGCCAATTTGACCGAAATCTGTCGATGGCCAACAGTCTTGATTGCGTACGAGCCACTCTGGCCCTCGCCACCACAGCTCGAAGTCCTTTAGCTCGATGGGAGTGAGACCGCGTGTAGCGCAATCCGCTGGATTCTCGGTAGTGCTAACGTGCCTCCACTGAATTGGCGAGGAATGATCCAAAACGAAGGCGACTCTATTCGCAACAAAGGTCTTCCATTTATTGACGTCTCCATGCAACCAGTGCAGCACAATTGTAGCATCCGTCCAATAGAAAGTCTGGACCCGAAAGGAGCTCAGAAACTTAGCCATAGTTAGCCACCTCACCAATTTGATGGCCAAAACCGCTCCACTTAACTCTGTTCGAGGTATAGTTAGGGGCTTGGTGGGAGTAACCTTTGATTTTGCAGCCATCAGAGATGTATAGCACCTTCCGTCCTGATGCTCTACTCTTAGGTACACAGCGGCTGCATAAGACGTGGAAGATCCGTCGCAGAATGCATGCATCTGCACTGAGGATATTGAAGATGGGGTGTAATGGATCCACCGATCTATGCTTATCTCGCCGATCCTCAGTAAGTTGTCTCGAAATACTCGCCATCGCTCTGCGATATTATCAGGAACCGCGTCGTCCCAGTCCAGAACCGTCTGCGTGCCGTCTGCCTGCTTTGTCTTGGCCATGGTAACCTCTTTCAATATAAGTTTTCCCGAGATGATGACCGGCGCAATGAGACCCAGCGGGTCAAACAACCTTGCTATACTGGATAGGATCATCCTCTTTGTGGAGCTGACTGGCATCTCGAAGTTGATCTGGTATTTAAAACAGTCCTTGTTTGGCAGCCAATACATTCCTAAAGCCTTTATGGGATCTGTAGTGTCCCAACTTAACAGGGTCTGAGTGCAATGGTACTCTGACGGAATCGAGAGCAAAAGTCTCGAATCGTTGCTGGCCCACTTTCGCAACTCCATGCGCGCGGATTTTATAGCACCCGATACCTGCAACCGCTTATCCTCTGCCTCCTCTATAGTATGTCCTCCAGAAAGAATGTCGTCTACATATATTTCGTTCATCAGCACCTCCTTGGCCTTAGGAAATGAAAGCTGCTCATCCTTTGCCAGCTGTTGAATAACTCTGATAGCTGTGAACGGTGCTGAAGCCGTCCCAAAGGTCAATGTCGATAACGCAAAAACATTGATGGCTCCATCCGCCGCCCGCCATAAAATCCGCTGATATTGGGCGTCTTCTGGGTGAACATCTATGCAGCGATACATCTTCTGTATATCCGCCGTGAAAACAAAACGATATTTCCGCCAGTTGAGTATAACCGATGACATGTCGTTCTGCAAAGTGGGTCCGATACAGAGTATATCGTTCAATGATCTCCCGTTACTAGTTCTTGAGGAGGCATCGAATACGATTCTTTGTTTGGTCGAATGGAGTTCCTCCTTGAAGACCGCATGGTGCGGAAGCACGCATGAAGCTACATGCATATTCGAAGATGTGCGCTTCATTAGACTGCTCTCACTGCCCACAGCAGGCGCTATTTGCTCAAGCGAAAAGTACTCCTCGATTTCCTCCACATATTTGTTCCACCGCCCCGGGTTGTTCGACAGACGCCTTTCCAATTGAATAAACCGATTCAGCGCCATTTGATGAGATCTCCCCAATACCATTGTTGGATCCAAATATGTTTTAAAGGGCAATCGTACTACGTAGCGGCCATCCGATCGACGTGCATGTGTTTCCTGGAAAAATGTTTCGCACCATGTATCCTCCTCCGTTTCCGTAGAACGATCAGGAACCGACTCGACTTCACAGAATCGTTTGAGCAATGACTCCGTGTCCAAAGTTACTCGATGACAGCGTAGTTCGGAAGATTTTGCAACTCCTTCTGCTCGCCCCGATAGTATCCATCCCAAACGGGTATTTTGAGCTATGGGTTCGTCGGGCAATCCAATCTTCGTGTCTGGCAACATGATTTGTGCCAACAGGTCCACTCCCAAGATGAGATCCACTCGTTTCGATCTGTAATAATTTGGATCAGCCAACGGGAGCCCTTGGATGTGATCCCATCGCTTCGGCGAAAAGCTGAGACTGGGGAGGCTGGATGTTACGGAATTGAGCACATATGCGGAATCAACATCTAAAGAAAAATTGGAATTAATAATACTGTTGATTTCAAGGTTGACCGTATACTTGCAACGACGACCGCCCCCTTGTCCTACCCCAAAAATGGATGCTCTGACGGCAGATCGTTTCAAATGAAGGGACTGAACAACGTGTTCAGATACTATGGTTGCCTCAGATCCTTGATCGACGAGAGCGTTTATTACTGCTTGCAGGCCGTTGGTCGGGTTTCGTACTATAATACGAGCCGTAGCGAGAAGTAGATTTTTCGAGGAAAGGTTGGATGACGTCGCCGAATGACATCTGTAAGATGCGTGCGGATTTTGATCCGACCTGGACACGTTGTGTGCAGACACTGTTTCCCTGGATGCCGGCGTCACAAACTGCGGTGTCGGCGGCCGGGCAGGATGCGATTGAGCGTGGTTCGAAGGCTGGTTCTGAGCCGGAACCGGGAAATGTAGCAACGTATGATGGCGCTGACCACAAACCTGACAACACTGCTTGCTGGTGCAGCGAGACAGGGCATGCGACTTGCTCAAGCAATTGACGCATAATTTAGCCCTACTGACTATGTCCTTGCGCTTGTAACAGTCCAGCGCCAAGAAAGGTGGACAGCGACGTAGGATGTGGTCGCCGCCACAGTGATAACAAGGGTTATTCGAACGCCTTGGTTGCTCCTGTGCATTATGCACTCGCACGCGTTTGATCGGGTCTGTTGAACCTGGGCCAGCATTGGAGTCGTACGACGAGCTTCGATTCTCAATCGCATCCATTATGACTAGTCGATCGTTCAGAAATGATTCCAAGTCCCTATAGGATGGAACCGTTGAAGAGCTACCTTGGTGGTGCTCCCAAGCGTTGTGGGTCTCCTTGGGCAGCTTCGATGCTATGTAATGCGCCAACCAGTGCTGCGATTCCCCGTCCAAGGCTTGAACGCGGCGGAAGGCAGCTAGGCAAACATTGACCGTGCTTAGCATCGACCGCAGAGAGTCGGTGCTGTCCTTTTGCAATCTGGGCAGCGCATAGATTGCGTTCATATGGTGTGAGAAAACGAGACGAGGATTGTTGTACCTTTTGATCATCATTCCCCAAGCCACTGCATAATTTACATCCGTGAGCTGCATCTGACGAATGTCATTATCACGACTTATGGGCAACGACTCCTTAAGAAAGTGCAATCTTTGGACATTGCTCAAATTGTTGTTGTTATGAATTAGGCTTGTGAAGGCGTCGTAGTAGCCTGGCCAGTCCACACACGCACCGGAAAATTTAGGCACCGACATTTGCGGCATGTTTACTCGCAACTCCGGGTCGGCGTTTCCGGCGGCTGCTGTCGGCGTAGTATTTTCTAGTCCAAGTCTGTCGAAGTCTTCGGCGAGAGCGCAATAAGCGTCCATATAACGCTCCTCGAATTCTGATTGGAAATTCTTCGTGGCGTAACTTGAATCACTAAATCCATCCAAATTAACGATCACCGAGTGCGTCTCCCGAAAAGCGTTCCGTAATTCCTCCACTTGGTCCAGCCTTTTTTTGAGATAAATTTTAGTTTTCCTCGCCTGCGAATCTTTCCTAAAATTCTGTAACACAGACCTGAGAGCTTGGTGACGATCTGATTGCAGATTCACCAACTTGTCCAAATCAGCCGACTCAGGTTTCATGTTGGCAGGTGTAAGACTAAGGCCTGCGCAACTCACCACCCCGAATAATTATGTAATAGATAAATCTGTTATACTTGTCTCGCACACAACTTGGTAACTCACTCAGCTTGCATACCAGAACCACACCACAAAGAGGAAGGGAAGAGATAACGGCGCTTTGCAAAGTCCAGGTTGCCGTTGCTGCGCTTATGTATCGACGTCTTCTTTGCACTGCTTCGTTGAGCCGGCGTGTCGATAGTGCAAATTTATTTAACGGAATTCTAATTAACCTTTTACGAACTGTATTTGCTTTGCAGGGTCCCCTCATGGGCCACCATGTTCAGTTGTGTCCCCTTGTATTAAGTCAACAAGGGGTCATTGTACGAGAGGTTCCCAGGCAAAGGCAAACACAAAAGGATAAATTCAAAGCGATATAATTATTCTAATTCCAAGATTAACAAAAGTATGATACAGTGCAAATTTCGTTAGACCGGTGGCGTGCGTTCAGCGTTGTTCGACCGTGCAGACTGTTGGTTCTGGTTGCGTTTCGTCTTCTCTGCCCTCGCCCTACACAGGTCCAGATGAGCGAACGATCAGCTGATCGGTTCGCTCTCAAACTATCGGGACAAGCAGTAAACTGAACATACTCTTCTCACAGCAGAACGCATGACTCCCAAATACGAAAGGCTTAGAAGTTCATTTCTAATTTATAAGCAAAATATTTAATCATTTTAATTTAATTTATAAACTCCTAGTGCTCAAAACATATGATGTGGATCTTTATAAAAGCTGCGTAGGAAAATGTTATTTAATAATATTTAAAAATATAATATAATATAATATAAAATGTAGATGTAAATTGATATATAATAGCTTTTGTGTTTAATTATGGGATTATATAAACTCCATTTTAATTTCAGTGTTTGTCTTGCTTGTGTTATAAATTCACTGTACGAATTAAATAGTTAATAAACAATAAAAAATAAATTTAAATGAAATCAATTCAAAATATATTTCCAAATAATAATTTAAATTTAATGTATGCAAAATAAATTTTAATTGTAATTTAGTATGTTCATGTAAACTGAATCATTTAATGATTTTGTAATTTTGTTATTTTTATTTTTATTTTATTTTTATTTATTTTTTTGTTGGTATTTATCAAAATAGTTAAATTTATTTGTTTCTATATTTTTATAAATGTTGAAAGTTTAGTTAACATAATTTTTCCCAGTGTAGTCGTGGTAATGTGAGCGGTTAGTATTTAGACTGATCCAAGACTGTAAAACTATGTGAGCCCTTGGTAATTACACTGATCAAAGACTGTAAAACTGTGTGAGAGCTTGCAGTTAGGAATATTGTTTACGTTTTCTATTAAAATTCATTTTATTACATTTTATTTTGATTTCTCACTGTTTCCTTTCTGCAAACAAATACACATTTCAAAGTCCGATTTATTTACACTCACATCACGAAACACTTTCTTTATTTTCACTTAAATTCACCAAATAACTAAATAATTAAAAAAATGTAAAATAATTAGTATTAAGTTCACTTACATTTTTTTTTTTTCTCCACGTCCAAAAGATCTTTTGCCGGTGGGTGTGTACTCTGTTGGTGTAAATGTTTTGATGTATTTTTAGAATTTGATGATAAGGAATTTAAAGGGTTTTATTCTGATAACTCTATTGGTGATTAAATTGAATCCATTGATTTTTAGTTCTTAGTCTTTGCCATGAAAATAATTTCGTCGAACTTTTTGTTTTTTTTTTTCGGACGTTGATGCACTATGATCAGCGCAAACAAGTGGCCCTTACGACACCAAGCAGTGCTTGTTACGCGCGGAGCCTAATAGGCGTAAAAACGAGATCGCGAGAAGTTAAAAAGCACAATGTAGAAGCGGACAGACTAAGATTAGAAATACGTACGAGACTAATACTAATTTTGTGCTAAGTAAGATAAAATTAATGCTCTCAAGCTTTGCAAAGAGTCGGTAGTAGAAATAATATGGTATAGTCTATTATAGTCGTTACACAGTACTCTAAACGGTTCATGCATATCAAAGTTATATCTACAAATATTTAATGTAAGAGGAACATAGTTCCTGGTAATTCTATTAGGCACGGAGAAGCTTATGCGACCCAGTAACTCGGGACTCTCCACATCCCCGTGAATAAGTTTATAGATAAAAGTTGTTTCAAGCATCGTTCTACGGCTTACTAAGGATGGTAGATTAATTAGGGGAAGTCTACTAGAGTAGGATGGTAAAATAAGGCTTGCATTCCAGTTAAGGCCCCGTAGAGCAAATAATAAAAAGTTCTTTTGCACAGACTCTATCCGCTCTATATGTACACCATACTGAGGACTCCAAACTGCTGAACAGTACTCCAGGATTGGACGGACTAGTGAAATGAACAGAGTCTTTGTAACATAGGGATCATCGAATTCCTTTTACCACCTTTTAATAAGTACTCCCCTGGCTTTATTTATTATAGAAGTAATATGGTCACAAAACTTAAGTTTTGGGTCAAGGAGGATGCCAAGTTCATCAACGTGCGTAATTCTAGACAACGCGCAACCACCCAGCGTATACGTTGCGTTTTGTGGTTTCACCCGAAAAAATTACTTTGCACTTAGCGCTATTTAAATCCAAAAGATTTTCACAACACCATGTTTGAAAAGCATTTAGGTCAGATTGTAAGTCGGAACTGCTAGAAATTTCGTTTTATTGCAGGCATAACTTAACGTTATCTGCGTACATAAGGACAAGCGACTTTGTCAATACTAGAGGGAGATCGTTTATAAATAAAGTAAAAAAAAGTGGGGCAAGGTTGCTTCCTTGTGGAACCCCTAAAGTAACTCGGATCAAATCAGAGATCGAGTTTTTAAAGAGGACTCGTTGAGTCCTACCACTCGGATAACTTGAGCTCCATGTTAGAAGATCACATGGAAACCCTAATAAGTCTAGCTTTCATACAAGAAGCGTGTGATTTACTGAATCAAACGCTTTACTAAAATCAGTGTAAACTACGTCAGTCTGCATGTTCTTTCTGAAGCCATTTATTACAAAAGACGTTAGCTCAAAGAGGTTTGTCGTCGTAGATCTTCGCCTTATAAATCCATGTTGACATGGAGATATAATCGATCTACAAAGATGTTGCAAATGGGGTGTAATAGTGTTTTCGAAAAGCTTTGGGATGGCGAATAATTTGGATATGCCTCTGTTATTACTTGTATTGCATTTATTTCCTTTCTTATGAAGGGGAATGACAAATGACTCCTTCCAAATAAGTGGGAAATGAGATGTGTTTAAAGACAAGGTAAACAATTTGTACAGAGGTCTACACAGAGTTTCAGCACAGTATTTAAGCACGCAGCCTGGAACTCCGTCCGGACCCGGTTAATAGACTGGCTTAACTTTATGGAGATCCAAAAGAAGGGAGCTTTCGCTTAACCTCGGACAAAAAATCAAGTTCGACTTGAGTATGGCATTTGAATAAGACGGATTTGGACGGGATGAAACAGAATATGTTGTCTGGAAAAACTGGGCAAATAGATCGGCAATTGCCTGATCAGAGTTTGCCGTTGAGTTTTCAAATTATAGCGATGTAGGATAACAGGCTGATTTACGCTTGGTGTTAACAAAATTATAAAACTGTTGTGGATCTTGTGAAAATTGGACCCTACAACGAGTCAAATAACTTTTATAACACCGGGCGTTAAGCACGATAAAATTTAACCGAGCCCTTAGGTACCGAGAGAAGGCAGATTGTGAACCGCACATTTTAAATTGATTGAAAAGTCTGGACTTAATATTTTTTAGGTGTGACAACTCTTTATTAAACCACGGAGGTTTATTTGAAATTGACGGATAGTATAACGGAACACACAGATAAAAGAAGGAATTCAATGCATTATAAAAGATATTAACTGCCTTAGCCACGTTAGGGCATGAATAAAATTCGGACCAGTCATAGCCGGATATAAAAGTATTTAAAAGATGAAAGTTTGCCTTACGAAAGCAGCGGATACGTTTAACCGACTTTTCAGATTTTTTATTCAGCTCTGTTCTTACGTCTACAGTCAGCTCTAGAGTTGGATGATAAGGATCTTCCGGTTGTGTAAGTGGTGACGTTCTTGATAGGCAAACGCATTTTTCTTAACATGGTTCACTTGGGATAGCACAATGTCAAGCAAGCCGTCAATAAAGTCATGCTGCGCTAAAGGAAGTAAAATGTTAGAGTTTTCGTCAGGGGACCATGTCGCACTAGGTATATTAAAATCACCCAATACTATTAACTGATCTCGATTTGAAAGTTTTTTGGAAGTTGACTGAATACAGGAAAGGTGATTTGCGTAAATAGGAAACTTAGATGATGGTGGGATATATGAACAAGTAATACCGGGAAACGATAATTTTATACCTAGGAATTCGATTCAAGTGCCACGAGCAGGTCCGTATTTTTACGGCTTAATTTTTTTCGGATTAATTCCGTAACACTGCCTTTTGTGAGCCGCCTAATAGTTGTTGCCTGGTTCTCATATACAATGCATTCATCGCAGTAGTAGCGTAGGCCACTTCTCTTATCGATGGCATCACGAACCAGGCCAGAGTAGCCAAGACACATTGCGTGATAAATTTGATCACATGTATGGCAGGGAATACTTTGCTGTCCAGCCGAGATAACTTTCTTGAAATTTTTTAATGAACAGAAAGCCATTTTCGCTGACCACTGTGCACTATAGCGGACAAAAAAATCCAAAGCGCTCAAGAACTTTTTAATGAGAGATCAAGCAGAGCGACAGAGCGGGCGCGAAACACCGAATAACTTTGATGTTAGGCACCACGAAACGAGATAGAAACGAAAAGAGAGAGAGAGCGGGATTATTAACCGATTAACTCCGGTATAAAACACCTCTGAGAGATATTACCGTTGGAGTGCGTGCCGTTCCAACAGCGCTCAACGACGAAGAGAAAGACTGAAAAGAGGGGCAATAGAAAACAATATCAACAAACCAGCACCGAATTAAATTATGATAGAAACTTTTTGTTTACTAAACACATGTTAATCACGATGCACTCGCGAAGCGAACGGAAAGTTGTTAGAAAACACTTAAAGGTGTAGAAACGTTAAAGAGATTTGAGTAAACCCCGGTGGTTTCAATAAGAAAAATTAAAATTCGGAGCGCAAAACAAAAACACCACCGTTCTCTGTTGTCCCATTTGAAACTTTGTTTGGCACAATGACGATGATTATACCCGTTACTCGTAGAGTAAAAGGGTATATTGTATTCGTGCAAAAGTATGTAACAGGTAGAAGGAAGCGTTTCCGTCCCTATAAAGTATATATATTCTTGTTCAGGATCACTAGCCGAGTCGATCTAGCCATGTCCGTCTGTCCGTCTGTCCGTCTGTCCGTCTGTCTGTCCGTCTGTCTGTCTGTCTGTCTGTCCGTATGAACGCTGAGATCTCGGAAACTATAAAAGCTAGAAGATTGGCATTTTGCATGTAGATTTTAGGAGTTCCTACGCAGCGCAAGTTTGTTTCAAAATGGTGCCACGCCCCCTCTGACGCCCACAAGCCACAAGCTGTGGACACAGTTTTGATGCTATTATGAAAATTTTTTTTTATATGTATTTGTTTCGTCAATACCTATCGATTGGCCAAATAAAAGTTTGCCACGCCCACTCTAACGCCCAAAAAACCATTAAACGCTTTAGCCTGGCCAGCGCCTACATTTCCGCCTTTCATGGCGTTTACAATAGCGCCATCTAACGGATGATTTTGGAACAGCTGGCCAAGGTGCTCAACAGAGTCAACGTTAATTCTCGATAAGGATTTTTATTAACGGAAATTGCGATGGCTTTCATTTGTCAATACCGAACTATATCACAAGAATTATGAAAATCAAATCAAGTTAGCCAAATTGGAGGTGTTCCCTGGGTACCGATTTTAACATAAAAATCGGGAGCTAATTCGAGCGGCGAAAAACATACAAGAAGGCATATTTATATTAAGTTGTTTAGCTGAGTAACGGGTATCTAATAGTCAAGGCACTCGACTATAGCGTTCTCTCTTGTTTGTTATTAAATTCTTGAAACTCACAATGATTTTCAATAGAGAATATGGATTGATAGTCTGAGCAAATATACTCTTCGTCATTAAGTAAGTTACAAAGATCAAATTCACTTGATGACATAGTAATGAATTGATCTCGATGTTGATTCACAGCCATTATTGGAAATTCAATATCAAGAGAAATCATTTTATTGTTGATGATTACCGGTATTGGAATCAAGTTATATATTTCAAATAACTGTGTTGATAATAACGGCAGTGTTAATTTAAAGATTACATAATCCTTTAGGATTATTGCTCCTGCCCTCATTAACTTAAATAATTAAAGAACATCATCGTTGGTGAAAGGGAGCATTTGTTCTTGAGATATGTGAATTTTTAGTTTACATATTTAAATTTTGTCGAAGTTGTTTGGAAGAAACGAGCAGTGGGCTAATTTCATTGTGATGAACATTTGTCAGAACATGTGAAATCCCTGTCTGAACTCTTTGAATCATTTGCTGATTCATTATTATACCCGTTCCTCGTAGAGTAAAAGGGTATATTATATTCGTGCAAAAGTATGTAACAGGTAGAAGGAAGCGTTTCCGACCCTATAAAGTATATATATTCTTGTTCAGGATCACTAGCCGAGTCGATCTAGCCATGTCCGTCTGTCCTGTCTGTCCGTCTGTCTGTCCGTATGAACGCTGAGATCTCTGAAACTATAAAAGCTAGAAGATTGGCATTTTGCATGTAGATCTTAGGAGTTCCTACGCAGCGCAAGTTTGTTTCAAAAGCCACAAGCTGTGGCCTCAGTTTTGATGCTATTATAAAAATATTTATTGATATGTATTTGTTTCGTCAATACCTATCGATTGGCCTAATAAAAGTTTGTCACGCCCACTCTAACGCCCAAAAACCCGTTAAACGCTTAAGCCTGGCTACAGCCTACATTTCCGCCTTTCACGGCCCGTGGTACCAATTGCGCCATCTAACGGATGACTTTGGAACAGCTGGCCAAGGTGCTCAACAGAGTCAACGTTAATTCTCGATAAGGATTCCTATTAAAGGAAATTGCGATGGTTTTCATTTGTCAATACCAAACTATATCCCAAGAACTATGCAAATCAAATCAAGTTAGCCAAATTGGAGGTCTGAGTCAAACAATGGCGTATGTGTGTATGTATGTAAGCATTGCACTCAAAAACATAAACATAAACACAGCTGTTGGTGCAGGACAAAAGCTGCCTGTGCTAGAGAAGCGCTCGTGCTGATGCTCGTGCTGTAAAGCTGCCAGCTCTAAGAGATCGCGGAATTCAAATTGATAATTTGAACTGAGTAATGGGTATCTAATAGTCGAGGGACTCGACTATAGCGTTCTCACTTGTTTTTATCATTTTATCGATGGTAGCTTCATCTCGTTTCATGATGGTTATCGTTGAATCAAATATTGAAGCTTGATTCATAACTAATTCTAAAATGTAATCTTCATTCGATTTTACTTTTTGAATAGTTGATGACATTCTCTCGGCATACTCTATGCCTAATACGCCAAATAAGCTGTTGGCAATATTTCCAACAATGTACAAGGGAGAACGACGTATTCTTGACATGAGGAGTAAATCATTTTCAGTTTTTATTTCTTCATAAACGTGTTGAAGATGATTGTATACAGCAGCACATGCTTGGACTGGTTGTATATGTGAACACATTTGACCAACCTTAAGTGTCCCTGTGTAAAATGTCTTTACATCTTCAAGATATGGCTTTAAATCATAATAAACTATGATTGTCCAGTCTGCAGTTGCTAGTCGAGTAGATCCATTTTTTCGTTCTAAATATCTGTCCTCGAACCAAATCTGGTTATGCTAATCGGACCTGCGGTAACTAATGGTAATAGCAGCAGCAAGATTAATAATAGCATCGGTAGCATTGGTAAGAATGGGCTTTGTTAGTTAGTTGAGGGCGGAAGCGTTCGTCTTGAACCTAGCGTCCTGCCACAGGAACTGCATTGGCGGCCTTCCGGAGTATGCCTGAACCGTCAGGTAGAAATTGTGTAGGCGTCTGGTGTGACCGGCCGGGACAGATCCAGGGGCAGGAGGCTGTGGCTGCGAAAGGCGTAAGCTTTGAAAGCCCAGTGCCTGTTCACCCTAGTCTGGGAACGATGACGCATCCCTAGACCCTCATAGCCCCGAGGCCAAAGACAACGGAGGCGTTCCGGACCAGCGAGCAACGAGGCAGCGGAGAGCAACGGTGGAGCAGCCACAATTCATCAGGGAAGGCTTAAGACAACCATCTGTCACCATTAGTCCCAGGCCGACAGACAAGTCCGCGAAACATCCTAATATTCTGTGCGTTCTCACTAGACTGTCGGGCGGTCACGTTTATATAAATTTGGTGGGACGAACAACACACATCTTCTGAGCTAGCCGCACGATACTCGTAGCGAGCAGACCGTAAAAATCAGTTCGTTACAAACTCTATCCCTTACCAATACTCCATTATTACTTCCTATGCTCACATCGGAAGAGTTTATCTTTTCGTCTAGGATGTCTAACACTTTTTTAATGTCAAATTCTATCTCTTCGACGGTTTCGTCGACTGATATCTTGTTTTCATATCTTTTGAAGAACTCCTTTATTTTACTGCTTGTTCTATTCCATAAAAATTATATTTTATTAGCTCTTAGTAAGCAGTCTTCACGATTAGCCTTATTGAGCTCCTTAATGCTTTCCTTTAAATAATTTCTTAATTGTTCGACATTTTGGTCGAACACCTCTGTCAATTTTTTTGGGTCACTCTCTATTACCTTTACCATTTTGGTTTCAGAACCAACTTTTTGCAAATTTGCAAGTTTACTTTTTAGGCTTTCAACAACCCTACAAAACTTCTCAAACAATAATTTGTTGTTAAAATAGTCATGATCGATAACTCCACATTTTAATAACGATTTATGATTTGCAACAAATCTAGTTTGAAATACTTTCACTCGTTAATTTACCTGCTTTAACTACTCTAATTTCTTTTGTTAAGTTTGCCTGTGCTTCAAGGAGCTTTTTAATGTTTCGGACAACATTTTTTTGTAATAAATAAATATGGTATTTGGTCTTTTTATACCCTTGCAGAGGGTAATATAATTTAGGTCAGAAGTTTGTAACCCATTGAAGGAGACGTTTCGGACCCTATAAAGTATATATATTCTTGATCAGGATCAATAGGCTAGTCAATACCGTTTGCTCAGTTAAAAAGCTAGCGATCTAAATTTTTCACAGTCGTCCGAAAACATGTGTACGCAGATCAAGTTTGAAAATCGCCCCAATCGGACGCCATATCCTATAGCTTTCATGGGAACAACCGGATATATCTTGCAAGAATTGATGATATTTCGCGCAGTGTAAAAGGTATTGATATGAATCTTTCCAAATCGTATTGCTTTAATGCATACCTTGCTCAGGGTGAAAGCGCGTGCCGATCGGACGTCTATATCCTATAGCTCCCATAGGAACAATAGGGTGATATCGGTTCAAATTTGATGTTTTTCAGAATATTTCGCGCAATGTAAAAGCTATTGACATAAATTTTTTCAAATCGTGATTTTTTATGCTTTCCTTCAACAAAGTAATAGCGGCTGCTGATCTGATGTCTATATCCATAGGAACAAAGGGGTGAAATCGGTCCAAATTTGATGTTTTTAGAATATTTCGCGCACCCAGCGTATACGTTGCGTTTTGTGGGTTCACCCGAAAAAATTACTTTGCACTTAGCGCTATTTAAATCCAAAAGATTTTCACAACACCATGTTTGAAAAGCATTTAGGTCAGATTGTAAGTCGGAACTGCTAGAAATTTCGTTTTATTGCAGGCATAACTTAACGTCATCTGCGTACATAAGGACACGCGACTTTGTCAAGACTAGAGGGAGATCGTTTATAAATAAAGTAAAAAGAAGTGGGGCAAGGTTGCTTCCTTGTGGGACCCCTAAAGTAACTCGGATCAAATCAGAGATCGAGTTTTTAAAGAGGACTCGTTGAGTCCTACCACTCAGATAACTTGAGATCCATGTTAGAAGATCACATGGAAACCCTAATAAGTCAAGCTTTTATACAAGAAGCGAGTGATTTACTGAATCAAGCTTTACTAAAATCAGTGTAAACTACGTCAGTCTGCATGTTCTTTCTGAAGCCATTTATTACAAAAGACGTTAGCTCCAAGAGGTTTGTCGTCGTAGATCTTCGCCTTATAAATCCATGTTGACATGGAGATATAATCGATCTACAAAGATGTTGCAAATGGGGTGTAATAGTGTTTTCGAAAAGCTTTGGGATGGCGAATAATTTGGATATGCCTCTGTTATTACTTGTATTGCATTTATTTCCTTTCTTATGAAGGGGAATGACAAATGACTCCTTCCAAATAAGTGGGAAATGAGATGTGTTTACAGACAAGGTAAACAATTTGTACAGAGGTCTGCACAGAGTTTCAGCACAGTATTTAAGCAGGCAGCCTGGAACTCCGTCCGGACCCGGTTAATAGACTGGAGATCCAAAAGAAGGGAGCTTTCGCTTAACCTCGGAAAAAAAATCAAGTTCGACATGGGTATGGCATTTGAATAAGACGGATTTGGACGGGATGAAACAGAATATGTTGTATGGAAAAACTGGGCAAATAGATCGGCAATTGCCTGATCAGAGTTTGCCGTAGAGTTTTCAAATTATAGCGATGCAGGATAACAGGCTGATTTACGCTTGGTGTTAACAAAATTATAAATCTGTTTTGGATCTTGTGAAAATTGGACCCTACAACGAGTCAAATAGCTTTTATAACACCGGGCGTAAAGCACGATAAAATTTAACCGAGCCCTTAGGTACCGAGAGAAGGCAGATTGTGAACCGCACATTTTAAATTGATTGAAAAGTCTGGACTTAATATTTTTTAGGTGTGACAACTCTTTATTAAACCACGGAGGTTTATTTGAAATTGACGGATAGTATAACGGAACACACAGATAAAAGAAGGAATTCAATGCAATATAAAAGATATTAACTGCCTTAGCCACGTTAGTGCATGAATAAAATTCGGACCAGTCATAGTCGGATATAAAAGTATTTAAAAGATGAAAGTTTGCCTTACGAAAGCAGCGGGTTGGGTTAACCTACTTTTCGATTTTTTTTTCAGCTCTGTTCTTTCGTCTACAATCAGCTCTAGAGTTGGATGATAAGGATCTTCTGGTTGTGTAAGTGGTGACGTTCTTGAGAGGCAAACGCCATCTGAATTTGAAACAAAACACAAGTCCAGTAAACGTCCTAAGAAGTTCTTAACATGGTTCACTTGGGATAGCAATGTCAAGCAAGCCGTCAATAAAGTCATGCTGCGCTAAAGGAAGTAAAATGTTAGCGTTTTCGTCAGGGGACCATGTCGCACTAGGTATATTAAAATCACCCAATACTATTAACTGATCTCGATTTGACAGTTTTTTGGAAATTGACTGAATACAGGAAAGGTGATTTGCGTAAATAGGAAACTTAGATGATGGTGGGATATATGAACAAGTAATACCGGGAAACGATAATTTTATACCTAGGAATTCGATTCAAGTGCCACGAGCAGGTCCGTATTTTTACGGCAGTTTCGGATTAATTCCGTAACACTGCTTTTTGTGAGCCGCCTAATAGTTGTTGCCTGGTTCTCATATACAATGCATTCATCGCAGTAGTAGCGTAGGCCACTTCTCTTATCGATGGCATCACGAACCAGGCCAGAGTAGCCAAGACACATTGCGTGATAAATTTGATCACATGTATGGCAGGGAATACTTTGCTGTCCAGCCGAGATAACTTTCTTGAAATTTTTTAATGAACAGAAAGCCATTTTCGCTGACCACTGTGCACTATAGCGGACAAAAAAATCCAAAGCGCTCAAGAACTTTTTAATGAGAGATCAAGCAGAGCGACAAAGCGGGCGCGAAACACCGAATAACTTTGATGTTAGGCACCACGAAACGAGATAGAAACGAAAAGAGAGAGAGAGCGGGATTATTAACCGATTAACTCCGGTATAAAACACCTCTGAGAGATATTACCGTTGGAGTGCGTGCCGTTCCAACAGCGCTCAACGACGAAGAGAAAGACTGAAAAGAGGGGCAATAGAAAACAATATCAACAAACCAGCACCGAATTAAATTATGATAGAAACTTTTTGTTTACTAAACACATGTTAATCACGATGCACTCGCGAAGCGAACGGAAAGTTGTTAGAAAACACTTAAAGGTGTAGAAACGTTAAAGAGATTTGAGTAAACCCCGGTGGTTTCAATAAGAAAAATTAAAATTCGGAGCGCAAAACAAAAACACCACCGTTCTCTGTTGTCCCATTTGAAACTTTGTTTGGCACAATGACGATGATTTGTTATTAAATACTTGAAACTCACAATGATTTTCAATAGAGAATATGGATTGATAGTCTGAGCAAATATACTCTTCGTCATTAAGTAAGTTACAAAGATCAAATTCACTTGATGACATAGTAATGAATTGATCTCGATGTTGATTCACAGCCATTATTGGAAATTCAATATCAAGGGAAATCATTTTATTGTTGATGATTACCGGTATTGGAATCAAGTTATATATTTCAAATAACAGTGTTGATAATAACGGCAGTGTTAATTTAAAGATTACATAATCCTTTAGGATTATTGCTCCTGCCCTCATTAACTTAAATAATTAAAGTACATCATCGTTGGTGAAAGGGAGCATTTGTTCTTGAGACATGTGAATTTTTAGTTTACATATTTAAATTTTGTCGAAGTTGTTTGGAAGAAACGAGCAGTGGGCTAATTTCATTGTGATGAACATTTGTCAGAACATGTGAAATCCCTGTCTGAACTCTTTGAATCATTTGCTGATTCATTATTATACCCGTTCCTCGTAGAGTAAAAGGGTATATTATATTCGTGCAAAAGTATGTAACAGGTAGAAGGAAGCGTTTCCGACCCTATAAAGTATATATATTCTTCTTCAGGATCACTAGCCGAGTCGATCTAGCCATGTCCGTCTGTCCTGTCTGTCCGTCTGTCTGTCCGTATGAACGCTGAGATCTCTGAAACTATAAAAGCTAGAAGATTGGCATTTTGCATGTAGATCTTAGGAGTTCCTACGCAGCGCAAGTTGTTTCAATGGTGCCACGCCCCCTCTGACGCCCACAAGCCACAAGCTGTGGCCTCAGTTTTAATGCTATTATAAAAATTTTTATTGATATGTATTTGTTTCGTCAATACCTATCGATTGGCCTAATAAAAGTTTGTCACGCCCACTCTAACGCCTAAAAACCCGTTAAACGCTTAAGCCTGGCTAGCGCCTACATTTCCGCCTTTCATGGCGTGGTACCAATAGTGCCATCTAACGGATGACTTTGGAACAGCTGGCCAAGGTGCTCAACAGAGTCAACGTTAATTCTCGATAAGGATTTCTATTAAAGGAAATTGCGATGGTTTTCATTTGTCAATACCAAACTATATCCCAAGAACTATGCAAATCAAATCAAGTTAGCCAAATTGGAGGTCTGAGTCAAACAATGGCGTATGTGTGTATGTATGTAAGCCGATTAAGCATTGCACTCAAAAACATAAACATAAACACAGCTGTTGGTGCAGGACAAAAGCTGCCTGCGCAAAAGAAGCGCTCGTGATGATGCTCGTGCTGTAAAGCTGCCAGCTCTAAGAGATCGCCGAATTCAAATTGATAATTTGAACTGAGTAACGGGTATCTAATAGTCGAGGCACTCGACTATAGCGTTCTCACTTGTTTTTATCATTTTATCGATGGTAGCTTCATCTCGTTTCATGATGGTTATCGTTGAATCAAATATTGAAGCTTGATTCATAACTAATTCTAAAATGTAATCTTCATTCGATTTTACTTTTTGAATAGTTGATGACATTCTCTCGGCATACTCTATGCCTAATACGCCAAATAAGCTGTTGGCAATATTTCCAACAATGTACAAGGGAGAACGACGTATTCTTGACATGAGGAGTAAAACATTTTCAGTTTTTATTTCTTCATAAACGTGTTGAAGATGATTGTATACAGCAGCACATGCATGGACTGGTTGTATATGTGAACACATTTGACCAACCTTAAGTGTCCCCGTGTAAAATGTACTTACATCTTGAAGATACGGCTTTAAATCATAATAAACTATGATTGTCCAGTCTGCAGTTGCTAGTCGAGTAGATCCATTTTTTTCGTTCTAAATATCTGTCCTCGAACCAAATCTGGTTATGCTAATCGGACCTGCGGTAACTAATGGTAATAGCAGCAGCAAGATTAATGATGGCATCGATAGCATTGGTAAGGCGTTAGCATTGGTAAGGCGTTCCGGACCAGCGAGCAACGAGGCAGCGGAGAGCAACGGTGGAGCAGCCACAATTCTTCAGGGAAGGCTTGAGACAACCATCTGTCACCATTAGTCCCAGGCCGAGGGACAAGTCGGCGAAACATCCTAATATTCTGTGCGTTCTCACTAGACTGTCGGGCGGTCACGTTTATATAAATTTGGTGGGACGAACAACACACATCTTCTGAGCTAGCCGCACGATACTCGTAGCGAGCGTAAAAATCAGTTCGTTACAAACTCTATCCCTTACCAATACTCCATTATTACTTCCTATGCTCACATCGTAAGATTTTATCTTTTCGTCTAGGATTTCTAACACTTTTTTAATCAAATTCTAACTCTTCGACGGTTTCGTCGACAGATATCCTGTTTTCATATCTTTTGAAGAACTCCTTTATTTTACGGCTTGTTCTATTCCATAAAAATTATATTTTATTAGCTCTTAGTAAGCAGTCTTCACGATTAGCCTTATTGAGCTCCTTAATGCTTTCCTTTAAATAATTGCTTAATTGTTCGACATTTTGGTCGAACACCTCTGTCAATTTTTTTGGGTCACTCTCTACCACCTTTACCATTTTGGTTTCAGAACCAACTTTTTGCAAATTTGCAAGTTTACTTTTTAGGCTTTCAACAACCCTACAAAACTTCTCAAACAATAATTTGTTGTTAAAATAGTCATGATCGATAACTCCACATTTTAATAACGATTTATGATTTGCAACAAATCTAGTTTGAAATACTTTCACTAGTTAATTTACCTGCTTTAGTTACTCTTATTTCTTTTGTTAAGCTTGCCTGTGCTTCAAGGAGCTTTTTAATGTTTCGGACAAGATTTTTTTTGTAATAAATAAATATGGTATTTGGTCTTTTTATACCCTTGCAGAGGGTAATATAATTTAGGTCAGAAGTTTGTAACCCATTGAAGGAGACGTTTCGGACCCTATAAAGTATATATATTTTTGATCAGGATCAATAGGCTAGTCAATACCGTTTGCTCAGTTAAAAAGCTAGCGATCTAAATTTTTCACAGTCGTCCGAAAACATGTGTACGTAGATCAAGTTTGAAAATCGCCCCAATCGGACGCCATATCCTATAGCTTTCATGGGAACAACCGGATATATCTTGCAAGAATTGATGATATTTCGCGCAGTGTAAAAGCTATTGATATGAATTTTCCCAAATCGTATTGCTTTTATGCATACCTTGCTCAGGGTAAAAGCGCGTGCCGATCGGACGTCTATATCCTATAGCTCCCATAGGAACAATAGGGTGATATCGGTTCAAATTTGATGTTTTTCAGAATATTTCGCGCAATGTAAAAGCTATTGACATCAATTTTTTCAAATCGTGATTTTTTATGCTTTCCTTCAACAAAGTAATAGCGGGTGCTGATCTGATGTCTATATCCATAGGAACAAAAGGGTGAAATAGGTCCAAATTTGATGTTTTTTAGAATATTTCGAGCAGTGTATAATCTATTGCCATAAATTTGTCCAAGTCTTATTTATTTACGTTTACCTTAATCAGGGTGAAAGCACTTGCCGATCGGACTTCTACATCTATTGTTAAAAATTGTAATAGTTTTTTCCTCTTTGTATATGACATTTTTGCAGGATAAAAGCTATTGACATGAAATAATGAAAATCTAATTTATTTATTTATACCTTATTCTTTTCGCTACTTTTTCAATTTTAGCAATTTTGGCAAAGTCTGCCAGGGTATTAAAACTTCGGCTTGCCGAAGTTAGCTTCCGTCTTCGTTATACTTATAAAATATTTAAAAAGTTAACTTATCTGCTCCTTCGATGACGTCTGCGAGATTGTGGCTTCTTCGATGTCGTCTGATTGTAGCTTCGATGTCGTTGTGAGATTGTTGCTTCGACGTCGTTGTTGTTGAGACTGGGTTGTTGCTGCTTCGATGTCCTTTATTTGGTTGTTACTTCGATGTCGTTGTTGTTGAGACTTGGTTGTTGCTGCTTCGATGTCCTTTATTTGTTTGTTACTTCTGGTTTGGCTTTTATGGTTTTTTATTGAATTATTTTGATTGTAACCACTTTAGTTTCGAGCTATTGAGTTCGTCCTTTTAAACACTGTTCCCGTTTAACCGAACACCTTTTTATTTCAACAATTTACCAATGTTCTTGGCCTTGGTAAAGAATGCCCGTTTGGCTTATTAAATTTTTTTTAACGAGATTCAATCTTGTGAATTTTTTTATTCTCGGCCTCTTACCCACTGATGGGGGAAAACACGAGTATTATTTTTTATTTTTGCAACCTTTAGCTGATCGTGCGCCCGCCACAAATCAGACACTAAGGTGCTGGTTTTAAAAACTCTGAGTATTTTACCACTGGTGTGAACACTACAGAGTGCCTCGAAGGAATAAAATTTTAAAGCGTTCTGATAAAAAACGTCTACATTTGCTGAGTTATAATATCAAACTGGTTTTATTTCATGAAGTTTCTTAACAGGTAACATTGGTGTGATTCGTATTCTGTTCATATATATGGCCTACGCAGAGACCGCATCTGTTTTGCTCTTGGCGGGAGAGCTATATTTTGACCCCCGCACAAGTCCTTTGTGTAGGTAGGAAACATTTCAAGTGATTATATTTGGAGGCTCAAGTGGCCTGCACTTACAGATTACAAGTGCAAACAACTGTTCCCTCGCATGGTTTAGGTAACAGATCGTAAATTATGGCTCTGGATGGATTTATAATGTGACATGCCCGAGCTCATAAAATCTTATAATTGGGATTAATATCTTATTTCTAATAACCCACGGAAAGGCTTGTTTACGCCTAAATTGGGAAAACATTCTTAGGTGCGATAAGGGAGATCACAAATACCCTGATTGCACTTATGTATACTCAAAGACATTCTGTGACCGTTCCGCAGGAAGTCATTTTACATGTTATGTGTGTATATTTTGTTTTATACAAGTGGTTGCTATACTTATATTTATACGTGTTCATGTTTGAACAAAGGCGTCGGATTTAGGCGTCCATACATAAATGTTATAAAATTACAGCGACATATGCACTTATGTGGTGATGTTGTAGATCGACGATCTCGTTTGGCATTTTGAATTTTAATCTCGGAATCAATTCTTTACTGAGCTCATTTAATTCATTATAACTTAGCTTCAATGAATTATTTGAATGTGAAACTATAGTAAGTGGTGTTAAAGATTCATTCCAGAAGAGGTTATCTGACGACCAATTACACTCAGAAAAGGATTTCTTAAAGTGCACTTCATCTCGTTTCATGATGGTTATCGTAGAATCAAATATTGAAGCTTGATTCTTAACTAATTCTTTTTTTAACTTTGCTTTTATTTATTAAATCTTCTCTTAATTTTGAGACTAACAATAAGTTTACGAATTTTAACATTGAAATTTAACTAACAGTATAATAAGACTGCATTCTGGTTGCGCGTGCCACAAGTCGGTCGCTGGGTGTGTAAGTCATTGCGACGAAGGCGTGATTGGTTGATCAACCTTGTAAGACCTCTCGCTAGGTGGTTAGGGTGCAACGATAGCTTGGTAAAGTACTTTTCCTTCTGTTCTGCGATCACTTCTTTGACTGGTAGAATGTTTAAGTCGCGATGTATGGTTTCGTTGCGAACGTAGCACGGTGCCCCGGTGATTGTTCTCAAGATCTTCGACTGAGCTCGCTGGACTATGTCAATATTGCTGTTGCTGGCATTCCCCCATAACTGAGAGCCGTACATCCATATAGGTTTTAGTACCGAGTTATACAGCAGGACTTTATATTTAAGACTAAAGGGAGACCGAGCGTTGATAAGCCAATGAAGGCTACTGGCTTTTAGCTTTAGGTGTGTTCTTTTGGCTTTAATGTGCCGGCGCCATGTGAGTCTTCTGTCGAGGTGTACTCCTAGATATGTCACTTCGTTTGCTTGCGGGAGTAGAGTATGGTTTAACATGAGCGGCGGGCAGTTTTGCCTGTTCAGGGTGAACGTAACGTGCTTGCATTTTTGTTCGTTCACTTTAATTCGCCAATCTGATAGCCACTTTTCTACATCGACCAGATGAAGAGCGAGCTGCGCAGTTGCTTGCATCGGGCATTTTGAGCGGCTGAGAATGGCTGTATCATCAGCAAACGTAGATGTTGTTAGTCGTGTGCTTGTTGGGATGTCTGCTGTGTAGAGGACATATAATGTTGGCCCAAGCACGCTTCCTTGAGGAACTCCAGCTCCAATAGTGAAATCGTCAGTTATAGCAGTGTTGCATCGAACAGCAAATTTTCTGTCGTAGAGGTAAGACTCTAGAAGCTTATGGGTGTTGTAGAGGAGCATTGTCTTGATCTTGTAAATTAGACCTTCTAGCCAAACTCTATCAAATGCTTGAGAGACGTCTAAAAATATGGCAGTACAGTACTCTCGTTTTTCGAACGCGTTCCGAATTTCTGATGTTATCCGGTTGACCTGCTCAATTGTTCCGTGCTTTTCACGAAACCCAAATTGATGTGACGGAATTCCTTCCTGGATTCTTAGGTATGTGTTTATCCGAATCAATACGCATTTTTCAAAGAGTTTAGATAAGCATGAGAGTAGGCTTATAGGTCTATACGACGTGGGAATTGTGTGGTCTTTTCCTGGCTTTGCTATCATTATTGTAATCGACTTTTTCCATCTCACTGGAAAGTGGCCAAGTTTTACGATGGCATTAAAAAGCTGGGTGATAGTGCAAACGGCGCAATATGGGAGCTCAATGATCATTTTGGGAGTTATGAGGTCGCAGCCCGGGGATTTTTTCGGATTCAGCTGATTTTTGATGATGTTAACGATTTCGTTTGGGCGAAACTCAATTGGTTCATGTTGAAGCTGAGGCTCATGTGGTAAAGTCGGCAAGGTGAACGCACTAGTGGCAGGATTTGGTTGGAAGACATTTTTAAGGTGGTTGGCAAACGTGCTGGCTCTGTCTGCATCGCTGCGCGCCCAGCCGCCTGTGGGGTTTCTAATAGGCATCACGGTTACTTTCGGTGAGCTTAGAGTAGGGTGAGCTCTCCATAGTGAGTGTTTTGTGCTAGATGTTGACAATTGCTCTATGTAGCGTCGGTGGACATGTGCTTCTTCTTGCTGTAAAGCTTTTGTGAGTTGACGTGAGGCATATTTGAAGCTTTGCCTAGCAGATGGTGATCTGTGGAGTTGCCACTCTCGACGTAAGCGTCGCTTTTCGAGGACTAGCTGTTCTATTTGTAGATTTGTCTTCTTTTGGTTGCTTTGTGTATGTACTTGTAGTTTGGGGTGTTGAAACTCGAGCTGCAGAGACGAGTACAGACTCCAGTGTATTAACAAATCTGTCTACGTTGGCTTCATCGTTGAGATGAGGACTTAGCTCAATGTGTGAGCTAATGTATTTCTTGTACTTAACCCAATTGGTTTTCTGAGATGTCAATTTAAACGATTGCTCCAATGCGCCTGGATGTCGGAGAAGAATAAACAGGACAGGCGAGTGATCCGATGAAAGATCCGAGAGGCATTCGGCGCTTATCAGATTTTTAGGAATGTTTTTGGTAATTGCAAAGTCTATTAAATCGGGTAGTTTCCTTGGGTCTGCCGGCCAGTATGTTGGCCTGCCAGGAGAAACATAGTCCAGCTTGTTCTTGGCTTTTATAACTGCATTATAGAGCTGTTTTCCAGCATTACGTCGATATGGTTGTCGAGTAGGAATTGAGTTTATGCTGTGAGACGCCGTTAGCGTTCCACGTAGATATCCTTAGGGAAGTCATTATTTGGATTGTTGTGAAACCAGAATTTGAATCAGTAGATTTTGGTTTCGCATTAAATCTTGCATAGTTGTGCGCATAAACGACATAAACTCCGTAAGGCTTTGCTGCAGGCTGTATATCATATCTTCGAAGTTGCTGTTTGACTGCTCCGGGAATTGTTGCTGCTGAGCCGTGTTCGGTTCTTGGTATGCTAAATGCAGAAATGAACTTTTTGAGACAGGGTTAGCCAGTCCTGATTTTAAAGCGCTTGCGTAAGTCTCATTTTTATTAGAGTTTAAGGGTCCTAGTGAGGATCTGGCTGCAGTCGAGAAGAAGACTTCAGGGTTTGATCTGGAAGCTGTCATCTGTTTATTTTGGGTGCGGGCGGCAGTTCCTCTCTGGTGGATGCGACTTTTCAGCTCCTTGTAAACAGGGCAGCCTCTGTAGTTAGCAGTGTGATTGCCACCGCAGTTGCCGCACTTTTTCGAGTTGCAGTCATCTTTGCTCGCTGGGCAGTGTGCGGAGTCATGAAGATCTCCACAAACTACACACACCGGGCGCAGTTTACAGTATAACCTTGTATGGCCATATCCTTGGCAGTTCGCACATTGTACCGGGCCATTGCGTTTGTGCGGTTCCTCAACTGTAATTCTGCGGTGCAGCAGGAACTGAAGATTGTAAATGGTGTGCACTTCGTATTTCTTTAGGGGCTTATTTTCTGGTTCGAGCTCAACCTTAAAGAGTGGCTGCGGCTTGCTATCCCTGTTAAGGATGTTGAAGACTGTCTTAGCGTTAAATCCCTTCTCTTGAAGCGCCTTTGTTATCTCTGCAGGCGTTACGTCGGACTCTATGCCCTTAAGTACGACTTGCAGGCCCTTGCTACTTTTTAGCTGATACGTGTAAAAGTTTTTTTTATTCTCGGAAAGATATTTCGATAATACTCTGTAATTATCTTCAGACTTCATTTGAACCTTTGTTTCCTGGATGTTGCCCTTTATTAGAGGTATTATGTGGAAGTTATCCTTTCCAATAAGCTCGATAATTTTGTTGACAAGAACATTAGAACTTTTTTCTCGAATATAAATTGGCGGAGGTTTTGGCTTCCTTTTCTCGACTTCAGTGGATTCGGCCGCCTCAACGTCATAGGCGTCTTCCAAGATTTTAAATCGGTTTGAGTTCGTGGGCGTTTCTATTCCAGCTAGGCTAGCATTGTTACGGGTTATTTTGCGTTGAGAATTTAGAGGGCGCAGCTTCCTTTTGATTTGGATGTAGCGATCCATACCAGTCTGCACAGCCGGCTTAGTACATTCATTGGTTTTGTTCTGTTTTTCGGGCAGCGCAGTGGCAGACGTATTAATATTTGCGCTGCTAGCTGATGATGTCATTAAACGAGCAGTCGATACGGTTGCAGTTGTTGTTGTAGTTACAGTTGACGTTGTTAAAGAAATTGCGGTGCTAGTTACTGCTGATGAGCTTAGGTTATTGCATACCTGCATTGGAGCACATTCAGCGCTCTTTGGCCGCAGAGACGTCGATGGTAGCGAGGGGGAGCAAGAACGCGCTCTCTCGCTCGATACGTTTAAGAACTCGGTCAAATTGGGGGTAATTGCCCGCGCTTGATCAGAGCTTGCATTATTTTCGGTTGCTTTAAAAAAGAAGTACGCGTTATTTCTTTGTACTGAGAGCCGTCTCTCGTCTTGCTCACGTTGACGTTGTGTGCGAACGTCGTTCAGACTCATTGTATTCGTGGTAAAGTTAATTAGAGTTTTAAGTGTTAAGTTTTATATTAATTAAATGACCAATCAATATAAACATTCGCGATTTCATCGCAGAAAGCGTCTTTTCGCGTTATAGTAGATTTATTAAAACGGTCACTGCACTTTTGTGATTTTATTGAATATTTTTTCCCGGAGCACAATAAATACACGTCTGCATGCGACGACGGTTTAACTAATTCTAAAGTGTTATCTTCATTCGATTTTACTTTTTGAATAGTTGATGACGTTCTCTCGGCATACTCTATGCCTTATACGCCAAATAAGCTGTTGGCAATATTTCCATCAATGTACAAGGGAGAACGACGTATTCTTGACATGAGGAGTAAATCATTTTCAGTTTTTATTTCTTCATAAACGTGTTGAAGATGATTGTATACAGCAGCACATGCTTGGACTGGTTGTATATGTGAACACATTTGACCAACCTTAAGTGTCCCTGTGTAAAATGTCTTTACATCTTCAAGATATGGCTTTAAATCATAATAAACTATGATTGTTCAGTCTGCAGTTGCTAGTCGAGTAGATGCATTTTTTTCGTTCTAAATATCTGTCCTCGAACCAAATCTGGTTATGCTAATCGGACCTGCGGTAACTAATGGTAATAGCAGCAGCAGGATTAATAATGGCATCGATAGCATTGGTAAGAATGGGCTTTTCCGTCTTTTTGGCCCTTGATCTTCCTTTTTCTCTTCTTCATTTATTTCCTTGCACTTTTCTATTGATTTAGCACATGGAACGGAAAGCTGTCTTCAGTGACAAGTTGTTAGTTAGTTGAGGACGGAAGCGTTCGTCTTGAACCTAGCGTCCTGCCACAGGAACTGCATTGGCGGCCTTCCGGAGTATGCCTGAACCGTCAGGTAGAAATTGTGTAGGCGTCTGGTGTGACCGGCCGGGACAGATCCAGGGGCAGGAGGCTGTGGCTGCGAAAGGCGTACGCTTTGAAAGTCCAGTGCCTGTTCACCCTAGTCTGGGAACGATGACGCATCCCTAGACCCTCATAGCCCCGAGGCCAAAGACAACGGAGGCGTTCCGGACCAGCGAGCAACGAGGCAGCGGAGAGCAACGGCGGAGCAGCCATAATTCTTCAGGGAAGGCTTGAGACAACCATCTGTCACCATTAGTCCCAGGCCGAGAGACAAGTCGGCGAAACATCCTAATATTCATTGCGTTCTCACTAGACTGTCGGGCGGTCACGTTTTATAAATTTGGTGGGACGAACAACACACATCTTCTGAGCTAGCCGCACGATACTCGTAGCGAGCAGACCGTAAAAATAAGTTCGTTACAAACTCTATCCCTTACCAATACTCCATTATTACTTCCTATGCTCACATGGGAAGATTTTATCATTCGTCTAGGATGACACACGTTTTAAACGTCAAATTCTAACTCTTCGACGGTTTCGTCGACAGATATGTTGTTTTCATATCTTTTGAAGAACTCCATTATTTTACTGCTTGTTCTATTCCATAAAAATTATATTTTATTAGCTCTTAGTAAGCAGTCTTCACGATTAGCCTTATTGAGCTCCTTAATGGTTTCCTTTAAATAATTTCTTAATTGTTCGACATTTTGGTCGAACACCTCTGTCAATTTGTTTGGGTTACTCTCTACTACCTTTACCATTTTGGTTTCAGAACCAACTTTTTGAAAATTTGCAATTTACTTTTTAGGCTTTCAACAACCCTACAAAACTTCTCAAACAATAATTTTTTGTTAAAATAGTCATGATCGATAACTCTACATTTTAATAACGATTTATGATTTGCAACAAATCTAGTTTAAGGCTATCTACTTTTGAAATACTTTCACTCGTTAATTGACCTACTTCAATTACTCTAATTTCTCTTGTTAAGCTTGCCTGTGCTTCAAGGAGCTTTTTAATGTTTCGGACAACTTTTTTTTTGTAATATTTAAATATGCCATGCCTTGTTCAGGGTAAAAGCGCGTGCCAATCGGACGTCTACATCCTATAGCTCCCATAGGAACAATAGGGTGAAATCGGTCCAAATTTGATGTTTTTCAGAATATTTCGCGCAGTGTATAATCTGTTGCCATAAATTTGTCCAAGTCTTATTTATATACGTTTACCTTAATCAGGGTGAAAGCACTTGCCGATCGGACGTCTAAATCTATATAAAATTGTTAAAAATTGTTGTTTAGGTCAGTGGCCCACTGCATTGGCGCTGGTCACTGAGCTCTCCGAGCTTTCGCTCTCGCCCCTCTTGCGCTCCCTCGCTCGCCTCTCACAACGTCCGCGCTCCAGAGTGCGAACTTCGGGTTTCGCATCCAAACTCCTCGGATGGCCGCTGCCGATCTCCCGCTCTCGCTTGAACGGAGTAAAGCGGGCGGGAGCGCGGTTTTAGTTTTAAGTTTTAATTAGTCTCATGTAAAACGCTGAATAAACAACACGGAAATATACCACGACGCCCCCGACTTCTCATCTTCGTCAACCCCTTTGCGTTTGCGCCGTGGGAATTTTTGTGCTTCTAATTCGCTTCTTTTGTGGAAGGATCGCCCCCAAACGAACATTTGGTCCATTCGAACCGGATAAGGATATCCATTCGACCAGCAGCTCCTGTGATTTCTTCCGCAAAAAAAATAAGTACGAGCATTTTCCGACTCCCTCTCGCTGCCGGTCTTTAGCAGTGGTTCGAACATTAAATTTCGTTCACACTGCAGTAAGATTTTTTTTTCGTGTCAACTCCACGTCCGAGTTTTCCCGACACAACGGCAGTCGAGAGATTTAACATTCCTGCAATTCCAAAAAAATTTTCTATCCGTCTCCGCTTTGTGTCCGTCGCCATACTCCTTGCCGTTTTCCTTTCGTTCCCCGTTGTACATCAACTTGCCAACGGTCAAGGCATACATATGTGCATCCAGACATACACATACACGCGCGTGACAACTTGTGTACATAGTGCAGTGCAATTCTGCCTCCAAAAAAATACGACAAAAAGTGAAATTGTGTGGTGGAAAATAAAAAGGCATAACTAATATCAGCCACTCGGTGTGAAGTAATTTCGGGAGTTTCCCTGTTCGCCGTACAATCCGCCGCTGTCGAGATATTTTTTTGCCTTGTGTTTTTTTTCTCTCCACATAATTTTATTTGTTCCGTCACTTCAAATACAGTCCACTCTTCGACGCTCTACTGTACCGATATACACTTACACATAAACGCATGCCTGCCCATACCTACATAGAACTATTTTCTGCCTCCACATACAGGAACATACACATATCCATAAACGCATGCATGCCCATATCTACATAAATATATTTTCTGCCTCCACATACAGGAACATAAAATAAAATAAATTCAAATCCACACGGGTGCGACCGTGATTGTTTTTCTCCAAATTGCCGCAATTAATCGCCCCAACGGGATGTGTTATTATTGTTGCTGATTCTTTTCATCTGTTCCGTCATTTCAAATACAGTCCACTCTTCGACGCTCTACTGTACCGATACACACTTACACAAAACGCATGCATGCCCATATCTACATAGAATTATTTTCTGCCTCCACTTACAGGAACATACACATATCCATAAACGCATGCATGCCCATATCTACATAAATATATTTTCTGCCTCCACATTCAGGAACATAAAATAAAATAAATTCAAATCCACACGGGTGCGACCGTGATTGTTTTTTCGCCAAATTGCCGCATTAACCACCGCAGCGGCCGTGTTGTTATTGTTGCTGTTTTTTTCTTCTCTCTCTACCGCGCCCCTCACGCATGCACTGCTCTGCCGACCGGCGTAACCCAGTGAACGCTTCTCCCGAACCAAAGCCAAGGTTTTTTAATTCCACCGTTCCGGCTCCAAAAAAATAAGTATTTATAATTATAATTATTATTTAAATATACAAATTATTAATTCATAATTATAATTACTATTTAATTATAAATATTATTTAATTATTTCCGGCAAAGTAATTAATTTATTTAATGGATTAATTAATTTATTTTTTATTGCGGTTTTCCGGATTTTTTTTTGCAATCAAAGATATTTTCCAAATCCAAAAAAAAAAATAATAAATAAAAACCTTAATACAATAAAATTATTTGGCAACACTAACTAAGGGAAAAATTAGAATAAAAAAACAGAAGTCAACAAAGGGAGTAACAAGATATACAAATATATAAACAATCAATACAGTTTCATCGATTTCCAAATATTTTCTTCCGATTCTTCCCGTTGTTTATGGCACTGTGCTTTCTACTCCGCACAAATTAACAGTGTGACCGTTCTCTGGGGCTTTCTTTTCTTTTGCGTGCGTTCATTGGCAGCGACGACCAACTCGTTGGCGACTCAGATCGCGCCGAGAGCTTAACGGTGAATATCCTCACGTTCTTAACGAGACGCCCCTTGCTCAGGTCAGTCGACAAGAGCTGATCCGCAAAGTTCGAGTCCAAGAATGCCCACGGGAGACGACAAGAAACCGAGGTCGATCCCATCTATCCGTTTGGACAGGTCCCAATCCGCGTCTCCGCGGCCGTCTCAATTAACACCAAAGGCGGCCATAGCCATTCCAAGGGCAAAAAGCGACGAGTCCGTCGAGACTATCTCCGGTCCCCCGTCAAGGCTTTCTCGGTCGGTGTCCAAGATGGCTCAAACTGCGATAGACATCGCCCTCAAAAAGTTTATTGCCACAACAGACCGGGTTAGCCAATTTCAAGCGGATATTCATACTCCGAGCGCCGCTGAACCAGAACGACTTTCCCCTGGCATGTGCCAAGTCCATCGGGACCAAATCCGGGCCTTGTGGGAAAAGGTGGAGAAGAGCTATGAAAGTTGCTCCGATCTTCTTTCCGCGTCCACCGACAGTTCTGCCACCTCGACAGTGCTTGAATCCAAGTACAGTTACTGCTACTCCGTATATTCGAGATGTTTGGTCCAACTACAGGACATAATAGACAAGGCCGCCTCCCAGCCCATTCAGGCTGCTGTCAGTGTTCCAACACCGCCGTCTATGGGCTGTCGTTTGCCACCAGTCGACACCGAAGTTTTCGCTGGTGATTACCTGCGGTGGCCCACCTTCAGAGATCTTTTTACCGCGATATACATACACAACTCTCGTCTTACACCGGTGGAGAAGTTGTTCCACCTATTATCCAAAACAAGTGGCGATGCGCACGCCATTGTTTCCAAAGCCCCGCTGACCAACGAAGGGTTTATCTCCGCGTGGCGAAGCCTCACCGACCGCTTCGAAAATCGGCGGTTATTAGTCAATAGCCAGCTAAAAATCCTCTTCAACATCCAGGCAGTACCCCAAGAGTCCGGAGCCGCTCTGAAGGAGCTGCAAGGGACAATCCAAAGTTGCCTGACAGCCTTAGAGATGTCCTCTATTCAAGTCGAGACTTGGGATTGTCTCCTGGTTTACATGGTTTCCTTAAAGCTTCCCAAAATCACGCTTTCAATGTGGGAGCAATCCATTCACAACAAGGCTGAGATTCCAACATGGAATGAGTTAGACTCGTTCCTGACAGAGCGTCATCGCACTCTGGAGGCTATCGATGACATAAGGCCTAGCAGTTCGGGTCAGGTTCCGCCAAGGTCGACACCTGCGAGCGCCCCAGCGCGTAGGCTTAATTCTTACGAGGCCAGAGTGACTCCAGCCCCAAGAGGGTGCGATCTCTGCTCCAGAGAGAATCATCCTGTTCGCTTATGTCCGCGCTTCCTTGAGATGGATGTAAATGGTCGCTCCGACTACATTAAGAAAAAGCAGCTTTGTTTGAACTGTTTTGCACGAGGGCACTTGCAACGGGATTGCACTAGTGCCCATAGCTGCTTCACGTGCCACAGCCGTCATCACACCCTCCTGCACCGCGGTAATCCATTCGCGGCCGCTCCAAGTCCGTCTGCGCCATCCAGGTCTCGACCCGCGCCTACTACGAGAGGCACGAGCCCCACAGAGGATCATTCTGATGTGCAAGTGTGCTTCGCTTCCGGCTCAAGAGCCGTCTTACTAGGCACAGCCCTCATTAACATTTGCCATTTAGGGTGCAATTTCCAGGCGCGTGCCCTAATCGACTCTGGTTCCGAGGCAACCTTTATTACGGAGAGACTTTTCAACCTCGTCAAACTTCCATTCAAGACTATCCAGGCCCAAGTCTCTGGTCTTAATCAAACCGTTGCCGCTCAGTCCACGAAACTCTGTCATTTTTCTATTCGATCGCCTTCCAGACCCGGGCTGCATTTAGAAACTTCAGCTTACGTTCTTCCGCAGCTGGCCGGGAATCTGCCTTCGTATCCAGTCCCTCGAGATCTTCTTAAGGGAATTCCTGACATCCCCCTTGCAGATCCCAAGTTCTTCGAGAGTTCCCAAATCGATGTCTTGATAGGAGCCGATATTCTTCCGTCCATCCTCCTCGGCAACGCCAGGGCTAACATTTGCGGTTCACTTCTCGGCCAGGAAACCATTTTTGGATGGGTGTTGACAGGCCCCGTATCTCCAGCGGCCCCCCGCAATTTGTCCGCCTTCTCCACTCGAGTTACCTGCGGACTCGACGACTCGTTAGATCATCTCCTTGCCAAATTCTGGGAGGTGGAGGAAGTGCCCACACAGATAGTCCCCGAGTCTGATTCCGTCTGCGAACACAATTTTGTCCAGACTACAAGAAGGGACAATCGTGGCAAATACGTTGTGATGCTCCCCTTGCGCGATCCCGAGCATAATGGTTCCGAGCTCGCATCTTCACGATCCTTTGCTCTGGCTCAATTTCTGCGTAACGAGCAGCGCCTAAAAAGAGATCCTCCCCTGAAGGCCCGGTATGACTCTGTAATCCAAGAATACCTCGACTTAGGTCACATGGCCGAGGTCCCTTTGACGAGCAGTTCTGCCACGTACTACCTTCCACATCACGCCGTTCTTAAGCCCGAGAGCACAACCACTAAAGTGCGGGTGGTTTTCAACGCCTCTAGCCCTTCCGCAAACGGGACCAGTCTGAATGACATACTTTACGCGGGCCCGGTCTTACAATCCGACCTCACGATTCAAATCCTGAAGTGGCGGTACTTTAGGTTCGTTTTCAACGCCGACATCGAGAAGATGTATCGGCAAATTTGGGTAGACCCCCAGCATACTCCTTTGCAGCGCATTCTATTCCGCAATTCCGATGGGGAAATCCGCGACTACGAGTTGAAAACAGTCACCTTCGGGGTCAATTGAGCCCCGTTCCTAGCGATCCGTGTCCTGCAACAGCTCGCCGACGACGAAGAGTCGAGGTATCCGCAGGCGAGTCGGATTATCCGACAGTTCATGTACGTCGACGACGTACTCGCGGGGGCAGACTCCAAAACCGAAGCGCAAGCGGCTATCCGCGAGCTCCAGGAAGCCCTGGATTCAGCAGGATTCCCCCTTAGAAAATGGACATCCAATAGCAAGGCGATTTTGGCCAACATCCAGAGTGACCATCTCCTTCGCGCGGACTTCCTTGAAATCGACGCAGAGAGCACGGCTAAAACTCTCGGAGTGCGGTGGAAGGCGACGTCTGACGAGTTTTTCTTCATTCCGCCCGAATTGACCTTGTCTTCAACGTTCACAAAGCGTCAAGTCCTATCCCAAATCGCCAAACTATTTGATCCCGCGGGTTGGCTCGCCCCCTTCATAGTCCGGGCAAAGATGTTCATGCAGGACATTTGGCTCCAAAATCTAGGATGGGACGAGGCCCTCCCTCGAGATTTTTGCCAAAGATGACTTCCTGGAAAATTACTCCGCTCTTGATCAGATCCACATTCCCCGATGGGTCGCTTTCCGACCACATTGGAAAATTGAGCATCATGGGTTCTGCGACGCCTCGCAGAAGGCGTACGGCGCAGCCCTCTACGTCCGAGTTGAGGCTGGGTCCGCGGTAATGGTGAACTTGCTCACGGCAAAGACACGGGTGGCCCCGGTAAAAACGGTGTCACTCCCGCGGCTCGAGTTGTGCGGAGCCTTGTTATTGTCCGAAATGGCCAACGCCGTTCTTCCGAAGATGCCCGGGCAGGCGTCCGCCCTGCACTGTTGGACGGACTCTACGATTGTTCTCGCCTGGTTGCATAAGCCAGCGTGCCAATGGACAACGGTCGTGGCAAATCGTGTGACCAAGATCACCCAGCTCACCGAGGTGGAGAAATGGGCACACGTCCGCTCCGAGCATAACCCGGCAGATCTCGCTAGCCGGGGGGTGGCGCTTCAAGACCTTGCGGACAGCCAGCTGTGGTGGCATGGTCCCGCCTGGCTGCAGTGGCCTCGCT